>CM068963.1:44108059-44136499 GCA_035128595.1 Eptatretus atami | reverse complement strand
TATATATTTTAATTTAAATTCAAGTATATAAATAAACACTGCATGGGTAATGTGTTCTATGAACTCTCGATAGAGTCTAGTTCTTGAGAGTTAAGGTGACACGAGTGTTGTTGAGAGTTATGGCCACACTGGTATTGTGGTGTCTCAACCACCAGAAAAAGATGCTCTCACCAACATCGATTCCTGAATGCGAGATTGGCTTTCACAAGATCCTCACATCAATGGAGTTGAAGGACATCTGTAATGACTATCCAGGTTTATAATCTGTGTGTACCATATGCCATCAATGGCATAAGAGGTGTCGGAATGACTGAGACAGAAGATCTTCAGTCCCTACTTCACAGGTCTGTTTGCAATATATTACCTTAACTTGCTGCATCATCGCAAAACGGAGAAACAAGCAGGAGCAGATAGATAAGGCGTGCAGCTCGAACTTTGAAACTCCTCACATAATTATTCCATTGAACCATGTATTGCTCTCCAATGACAACCAACCTCCAAGAGTCCACAGCAGATAAACACGGACCTATAAGGGCCTGCATCGGTCCGTATAATAAACCGGTACTCGTGAATAACTTCAAAAGACAATCACCAGCCTTTAAGATCATCTCAACTTTGGCATCATCTTCTGAGATGAAATTGGGGGTAGCTTTGTTTACCACCTGCTGTGTGCAGTGCATCCTGCTCCTGGAGCCAGAATAGCTTCGTTTGGCTTGGCCTCAAAATAAGGTGTGACATTTCTATCAACGACAGCTGTCCAACCACATTCCTTTACTGCTCAGTCATTCAATTCGGATGAAGTTACAAACTCGAAAGTGAAACTATGCCAAAACATGCTAACTCCGCTCAAAAATACAATGTACAGGTATAATAAAAAGTGAAAATATTTCATGATATGTGCCCACGTGAGGATTTATATATAACCAGTAAGGGCAAATATAAAACAAATGAAAAGAACAAATTAAACAATGGAGGGGGTCAAAACGACCCCAATCAATTGCACCTGGAGGTTAATTGAGGAAGGAAAACTGTTGTTGGTCTTGTTAGAAATACAAATCTGAAATGTTGCATCCATACATCAGGACCACACTCTGCACAGAGCATCGGTGCTGCCAAAGCATTCTCCTGGGCTATTGGGCACAATCCTGGACGGGTCTCCACTCTGACGCAGGATACTCGAATGGCTCAATCATCACAGCAAGCTGGTACTCAGTTTGCTGACCTCAGAAAGATGACAGGCTGAGTCAACCCCACCTGGTATTAATTGAACAGCTGAGCAGGATTTGAACTGAAGATATTAGGATCCCAAGCCCACCACCCGAAACACGAAAGCAACACCAGACATAAAGTTTGCATTTTACTTTGTAAATGTTCTCTTCAGGATAACCAGGATACATATTGACATCGCCATGACAGATGGTGTGATAAATATAGGAGTAGATTTGTTGTTAAGGTTTATGACATCACAAAGCACAATCCCTCCAAAGAGAGTCAATAAAGTGATTCAAACATGAGTACAGTGTATCAAACCTGGTTAACGAGAGAAGGATACGCTATGGTTATTAAGATTTGTCCCCACAACAATCGGTTTAAAAAAAAAAGTTTCAACGGTAAAGTAGAGAGGCAAATTGAAAGGTCCTCCCGGCTATCACACTGCTGTTGGTTTGACGTTGGTCTAATGTCACCACAACGTCGGCTGGCTGATGGTGCACAAACGCGAGCTTTATGTTACGTCAACATCAATATACTGATATTACAACCAATAACAATTAAACGTTCCAACGTTGATGAAGTCGGTTCGACGGTGACAAATAGATGTCACTTTTAACCCATGTTGATGACGGATGAACTTCAGAAATCTTGCGACCATTCCAACCTTCACCAACGTTTGGGCCACTGACAGCGTGCTAGCTAGGTAGTTAAAGATGAAATACAAATGGAGGGTATAACCTCAGCTTGTCAGACCTATTTGGAACGAGCACCCTCTTGGCTAACTGTTGACCGGCCAGATAGGGATTCACTATATTTGCCACATGAAAATGGGCTCAGCTGTTGAACTGATGAGAATGTTTCACCCTTAGTTTGTTCAGCTATCCAGATGGTGTGTACTCTTTGCAAGTAATTAGAACGAGGCAGTTTTGTTTTCTACGATTTTCAGGGGCACACACACACACACACACACACACACACACACACACACACACACACACACACACAAACAAACAACCATTCTGTCTCAGTTGCAGTCTGTATAAAACACAAAACTGCCGACTGCATAAAGCAGTGTCAGCTGTAAGGGCAGCATGAGTCAGCCTACATTGGCTTTGAACCCCAGTTACTGGCAAGTGACCAGCCAAGCCGTGGGTTCTGAAGCCAAGACTCCTGGTCATACAAAACAACTCCTCACCCACAGGGCCAGAATGCACGATCATACCACAAAGGCTTTCTGTTTGGGAAACACTCTGTTGAATGATGCCTTTTTATATGTACGTACGGTATTAACAAAATAAATAAATAAATAAAAGGTACAAAGGCTGTCACTGAGCTGCATTTTGGGTGGTCGCTACACTACCATTATTCTCAGGTTTTCCATCTGTCTGTTGGGTGGTCCTGTCTGTCTCTTTGTATGTATGTTTGTATGTAATGAACAGCTCTGGAGGCTAGAGGAGTTAACCGATTTTGATGAAACTTGACAGGTAGGTTCATACCAGGATCTAGTTGTATGCTTTGAGCACCGTTGCTATGGACACCACCGTTGCCTAGCAACGGGACTTTGAAATTTTTGAAAAATCCTAAAAATTTTATTTTTTCAAAAATCAAAAATCGGCTTCCAGGCTTTTATGCACACTATAATCAACCTCTTTGTCAAAAAATTTCAGCCCGATCCGTCAAAAACTGTATGACTAGTATGCAATTATGTAACGACCACCCATATCGCCTACCGGCTTGTTGGGTGGTCGCTAGAGTACCCTTATTTTCACTTTTTCCGTCTGTCTGTATGTATGTATGTTTTTTGTAATGCGACAGCTCTGGAGGCCAGAGGAGTCAGCCGATTTTGATGAAACTTGACAGGTAGGTTCATACCAGGATCTAGTTCTATGCTGTTGAGCACCGTTGCTATGGACACCACCGTTGCCTAGCAACGGGACTTTGAAATTTTTGAAAAATCATAAATAAATTTTTTTTTTCGAAATCAAAAATCGGATTCCAGGCTTTTATGCGTTCTATAATCAATCTCTTTGTCAAAAATTTTCAGCCCGATCCGTCAAAAACTTATGACTAGTATGCAATTATGTAGCGACCACCCATGTCGCCTACCGGCTTGTCATATTTAATTTTGACATCGTTCTTTGTGGTTTCCAGTTGGGGATCCGGTGACAATGAACAAACTTGTATAGTATATGGGATTTGAACCTGTGTGCACCTGAATCATGAGGCAGAGGTTCAGAGGAGAACATGAACACACACACACACACACACACACACACACACACACACACACACAAACTCTGGGAATAATAATGCACATACCACTACTCTATCTTCACTGTTGTCATCGATAAATTATCATCTAAGAGCAACTTTCCAAACAAAATTAAAATTCATGGGCCTACTCAATGGTAGTCAGCATATGGTTGTTTGTTCGTGCTCTATCCTTTTTTACCCCTCAGCCCGAATTGGCTAAGGGGTATTGTCGTCATAGGCGTTGTCCGGGCGGGCGTCCGTCTGTCAACTTTTGGTTTCCGTCAATTTCGAGGAGAACGCCTTGTCCGATTAAATCCATTTTTGCAGTGTGTGTTGGGGTTGAGTAGAGGAAGGTTCCTTTCGAAAATGGGCGTGCTGCGATTTTCAATATGGCCACCATCTTGAAATTGGTTTGCGTCAAGGGGCTGAGGGGTTACGCCCGCTTTGCGGTGCTATTTTTTAATGCTGAGATGAAAACTTTTTTTTTCAACCAAGGAAGCAGCATGTAGCATGGCACAGCACATACCATTTTAAAATCTTTGGTATAATTCAGCCGGGCCAACATCTAAGACTCAGAGTAGAAGCTCTATCCATTTCACCACCGAATCTGGTCAAAATTACCATCATTCACACGTGAGAATTATTGGTATAAAAAGTAAAGTCCAATTCGTTCTGAAAATAAGAGTGTAATCATTTCATTGCTATTCACAGCATCCACTCTTCATCCTCACCCTCACTTTTATTTTGCAGATTTATGATACACCACTCTTTGCCATGCAATTCCTGCATTTAACTGTGCTCCATTACCGATAGCAATATGTTTGTAAAACTAGAACGGCACTCGGTAGAGCGCATACCTCCGCCAGGCTAAACAGTTTACGTTTCTTATCCCACTGATAGGCCGGATCTGCATCCGGACCTGAACCAAAATCTAATCAGTTTGTTCTTATCACCTACCAAACACATCCTCCAAGTTTCGTCCAAATCCATCCTTAACTTTTTGAAATATCCTGCTCACAAACAAACAGACAGACAGACAAAGAAACAGGTGTGAAAACATAACCTCCATCCACCTTTGGTGGCGGAGGTAACAATTGGTGGAAACAAAAGGAGAACAGAGAAATAAGCTGAATAATTTTATACTTGATTTTGTTAACAAGTCATTGGACGACGAATGACAAATATAATACAGTATTGTGCAAATTATGACTCACAAAATGGAACAATGGAACCAATTATTTGTAAGGGCTTTCAATATATTGATATCAAAAAAGTAGGGGTGATCGGAGGGGTTTTACCAAAGTCAAACCATTTCATCCATGTCACAAACCCAACCTCTCCACCAAATTTTGTCTGAATCCATACAAAACTTTGTGAGATATCCTGTTCAGAAAAACAAACAAACAGACAGACAGACAAAGGGTGAAATCAATCTCCGCCCACCTTCGGTGGCAGAGGTAAAAACAAACAGATAATGCCAAAATTTCAATTTCACGACAATAATGGTCTCAACAGCAGCTACACAGCAGCTGTCTTGTAAAAGGAATAAGAGCGGCATCCTGCCAGCCCTGGCCAAAGGAACTCGCGAAACTAGCCGAGCAGCTGTGCTGCTCTCAAAGTTAGACCCTCAGCTTAACTCAAACCATGTGAAACCCATGCGAAGCCTCGCCACCTCATTCTCACCCCAACTGCAGTAAAGTGCCACCAGCAGCATGAAAAACTCTCCAGAAAGAGATGGAAGAAACTGTGGCAGTATGGGCAGACAAACAGAGTCGAACATATCTCTTTACAAGTACAGGTACATTCAAAGTACACCGCCCCATTGCAAAATAAACAAACAACATATCCTCCAGCGAACGACATCACCAGGGCACCTATGGCGCCCAGCGATGCTGCCGTGCAGCACATACGGCCAGAATTGGAAGGGAGCAGTGCACAATAATTGATTGATTAATTGATTGCGTAATTAAATTAAATAAACTAGAAGGGCACTCAGGAGAGTCCATATCTCCACCCAATAATGCCTGATCCAAGAGAGCATATCTGGCCCAATACATTTTTGAAATATCATGCTATATATCGTTTTTCAGCCCGATCTCTCAATGGTGAAGAATCACTTAAGAAATTCTAGTTGTTGGATCCAGATTCGGATCTTCACCAAAACCGAATCAATTCGTTGTGGTCACACCCAAACTGTCCACCAAGTTTCATCCGAATCCGTCCACAACTATTTGAGATAACGTGCTATACATCGATTTAGCCCTATCACTCAATGGTGAAGAATCACTTTTAAAATTATCAGATCCGGATTCGGATCTTCACCATTATTGAATCAATTCTTCCTTGTCACACACCCAACATATCCACCAAGTTTCATCCGAATACTTCCACAACTTTTTGAAATATCGTGCTGTATATCATTTTTGGCCTAATCTCTCAATGGTGAAGAATCACTTTAAAAATTCTAATAGTCGGATCTGGATCTGGATCTGGATCTTCACCAAAATCGAATCAATTCGACCTTGTCACACACCAAACTGGTCCACAAAATTTCATCCGGATCCATCCGCAACTTTTTGAGATGTCCTGTACACAAACAGACAAACAAACAAGAAGAAGACGTCTTGCAGAACACGACACTTGCAAAATCCATAAAACAAATTTGACCTCAAAAATATTTGATCGTTGAATTCAATGACCAAATATGCAACTCCTCTTCAAATTTCAAGTGAATCAGATGAAAATTGACAATTTTTGAAATTCGGCCTATGTGGACCTACAAAATAAATGGTGGTTGAATTCAGTCTCCTGAAATATAAATCCTCTTCAAATTTCAAGTCAATCGGATGAAAATTGAGGATTTTAGAAATACCACCTTAGTTGTTGACCTTGTGCATATGTTGACCTTTTGGTCCATGTTGACCTCAAAAATAATTGGTGGTTGAATTCATTGACCTGAAATATAAATAGTCTTGAAATTTCAAGTCAATGGGATGAAAATTGAGGATTTCAGAAATCTCACCTAAGTTGTTGACCTTGGACCTATGTTGACCTATTGACTTATTGACCTCAAAAACAATAGGCTTGTTCCTTATGACAAACTATACCATGTGGTGAAGTTTCGTTATAATTAGTTTAAAATTGTGGACATACAGACAGACAGAATAACAAAATCGACGAACCGATGTACTTTAAAAATCTTCGACTGAGCAAGTAACAAGAAGAAGACGTCGTGCAGAGCACAATACTTGCAAAATCCACCCCCCCCCCTCTCCAAAGGTTGCCATGGATACATCAAATTGTCCATTTCATTAAGATTAAAAATGACAATCTTAATCAAAGCTCAGGTCAATCGGATGAAAATTGATTATTTTTCATTTTGAAATTGATGATTTTAGAAGTTTGACCTTGAGTTGACCTTTTGACCTCAAAATAGTTGTTTTTGAAATTCAGTGACGGACTATGCAATTGCTGTTTAACATACAGGTTAATAGGATGAAAATTGATGATTTTTCAGGTGAAATTTGATGATTTTTAGAAGTTTGACCTCGAAGGAATCATAGTTTGCAATCGGAATAACATCATTACTTGGATGTGTTACATACATAACATTCAATCATACACAGGGAAATATAAAATAGTAAACGATGCTTTGGCTATCGTGAAGCAGAACAGTGGTTGATACGACAATGAACCATCCAAATTAAGTTTCCCTCACAACATGCAAAAAATAACTGAGGTACATGATGTTGAAGACTTTCAACCCCAGCAAATCTCAGTTTCACCCTAGCTGCTCCAGAATGGTTGTCAAACTAATCGACATATTTTCCATGGTCAGTCATTGGAAGATGTCCAATATATCTTGTACTTCTAAGCTTCACCTTCAGTCACAACCTCTCCTGGCATAACTATATTGCAAAGCTGTTCTCCAAAGCCATCCTCCACCACTCCTATCAGAACTGATCATGGACTAAAAAGCTTTTGTCCATAGTTGAAGTGAGTATTGCTCTCCCCAAGGAGCTGGCACCTCAACATCATGCGTCTCTCCTGGATACTGTGGAATTGTAAAGCCCCCAACGTTATTGGTGTCAGGTCTGAATGTCAGGTACGACTATTGATGGCCACATATTGGCCATATTTGTACATTTGACTTATTTAACATTCATCAATTGCATTAACCAGTGTTTTGGATTCAAACCCTTGGCCTGGTTGCTTCAAATGTGTTTCAAGCTTTTGCCCTCGTTTTAGAATTTGCTGTACGATGTGTTAAAATGTAATATCAACAAGCTTGCCATGGCTTGCCAGAGCGCTTCTGACGGCTATTGTTTTATTCCAGGGAGTGACAACAAACGGCTGAGAACTCTGTTATGGCTGATTCACCCGAGGGCCGTAGGGAGGGGTGAAAAAGCCCACTTGCTTCTTTGTTTCTTTCTTTGCTTGCTTTTCTCCGCCTAGGAATAGGTTTTATATATGAAACTTATTGAGTGTAACCTTTAGTGTGGTACAGTTCTGACTGCTGTGGTTGGTCCCTGTGCCACCTCCGCTTGCAAGTGTGCTATCAACTTCAATAAACGTATATTCGAGAATCCTCAGTTGACTCCCCTCAATTCTTGGCCAGGATTGGTGAGGGTCATCATCACATCTGGCACCAGATGGGACGCTGTCGGGTCCTGAATGCCGCGATCCGGAGGATCTCCGTCGAGCGCAGCTGACGCCGCGATCCGGAGGGATCTCCGTTGAGCGCAGCCTCGGGGTCTGCGCGGTTTCGAACTGGTAAATGAGGAAAGTCGAATGCGGTTTGTTGGAGGAGCATAGGGGCTATTAGCCCGGATTAGGAAGACCGGGTTTGGGTCAGAGGACAAGGAACGTCCGATGTGAAGAACATAACAAGGGGAGCAGGTTAGAATCCTGTAAGAGCAGGTTTAGAATCCTGTAGAAAGTTAGGTCCTGGGATCGGAGGGCTAACAACCCTCAGAAGAAAGGAAGCTTTAAGGTAATCGAGAAGAGCGGGTCTCCTATCCTGCGCAATAAATTGAGAAAGAAAGCTATCAGGCGGTAGGTAAGAAAGGGGGATTTCGGTCCAATAAAAGGAGATACGTTAAAGGCTATAAGGCTGGTGACACGTGAAGAACACACAATGGGGAATAACTCTCGGAACATAGAGTTACCCAAAGGAACATGTTGTAAGGGAGTACAGGGCTGGATAACATGGACAGCGGGAAGACAGGATCCCTTCTCCGTGACCGGGTCTTAATCCAAAGATAGGACACACCGTCAGCTCTGTGTTGACGGAGGGCAGAGTGGGATGCTCGAGACAGAATGAAACACCTGGAGGGCGTTATCAGCTTGGATAACGGAGTCACAAGCTGAGACAGGACGTACACAAGGTAAACGAGCGAGGAGGCGAATACAATGTGATGGGAAGGTTGAGTTTGTGTTAGATCTAAGTTGAGTGTTCAACCTGGAACTTGTATGTGTGGAACACTTGTATGTTTGTATAGAGATAAGCTGCTAATTCATAGTGATGGGCGAATGTCATTGAGAGTGTTTTTACCGGTGTGTGTGTGTGTTGTGTGTGTGTGTGTGGTGTGTGTGTGTGTGTGTGTGAAGTCTATAGGGAATTAACCACTTCGGCGGACAGTTTGGAGATTATGTGTGAGATATTCCTACAGTACTCGTGCTGTGGGAGTCAAATGGATCAAGGCTCGGGTTTTCTCATTGTTCGATAAACTCTGTATGCTGTTTGGCTTTCAACACTGCGCGTTGCGTACGTGATAAATGGATGATTTCCTCGGAGCATCATTTTGATTTTAAATTCAATTCAGTTCTGTTTCCCTTGCATGTTTCATAAGGCTGATCGACGTTAGGTTCGTGTGAGTGCGTGATGACGTCATCACGCGGCCGAATCGATTACATTCAGGATACGAGATTGATTAAAAAAAATATATGTTGAAAATGTTAAACCAAGGATTGTTCGATTTTTATTCGTTGGAAATGAGTGCACGCATTCTCGAGACATAGAGAACGACAATCCTTTAGGCGGTAATAAATTTTATTGGCGGTTGTTGTTGTGGTTGTTGTTGATGTTGTTGGCTTGACCGGAAGAGGGAAAAAAATACGTCACTTCCGGCGTGGCCTAACGGCGAGCTTCTCGGGATCTATACAAAGGCTATTCTGATATTAATGCGAGGTGAATGCCGGCGATAACTTGCCAGCCTGTGTTTGTGGGTGCTTCGTGTGCCGGTTGGCGCCGGAGTGGAGCTATCTTTGTTGTTTGGTGGGTGTTACAAAGTGTCTGCTGTTCACATGTGTAACGTCTGGGTGTGCCAAGAGAGCAGTGTATGGAAGGGGGATGCACAGTAGGGAGTTTTATGGAAGGTGTTTTAAATCACACGGTTGAATGTAGAGTGGTTTTGTTCGGTAGCCATGCTGGTTGGCGAACGGAGGGCTATGGATTGTGAAGCTCCTGGTGTTGGATGCTGTCAGAAGGTTTTGTGTTCATGTTAGTACATTTTGAACCTCCATGGTTTATAGTCAATTAGAGAGAGGTGTGCGAAGGAAAAGGTGAGCGAGTGGTGAGTGCAGGTGAGCATATGCTTCAGTGGTGACGATAATGGTGTGATGTGATTGGCCAGCCCTCTCCACAATGTGTTTGAATCTCAGCTCAGCTCGGGGATGAGATGAAAGTGAAGTCCATTTGAGGGGAGGCGAGCTATTGCAGGCATTGTGAAGGTAATCTTCTGGTTGCTCAACCCAGCAAGGTTAATGGCTTGGTAGCTATTGTGTTGAAATGCGCACGGAGTTGGTATTAAAATGCGTTTTTTTTATATCTTCACGGCCACCGTATCTGCGAAGATTCGTGCTCTTTGTGTACTGTACAATTTACCGACATTGGACAACAGTTTGGATAGTGAGCGACGCGGCGAGGCGCGGAGGATTATGGGATGTAGAGGAATGGTTGCTTAGCAACGACATCGATCTGGAAGGAAGGAGCGGCGGTGGAGGTGAAACAAACGGCAGAGAGCGCGAACTAATGAAGCAAAGAGAAGGACTTACACCACACGCCATGATTACACAGGATTGATGGGCCGAATTGCCTCCTCATACGTTGAGATTCATTGCATAGCTTTCTGTGCGGAAACGGACAGGAAAACATGTCTGTTGTGTTTATATGAGCCTCTTACCTGTGGGTAAATTCATTAGATTTAATCGGATAATTCTATTTATTGTCACAATGGTAGAGGATTGGAATAATGTACATTGGATGTTAAGGGGGATTTAAATGCTTTGTTTGTTTCGAGCAGGAATTGATTTGTATTTAAAGTGGATTTACGCAAGTGATAGATGGTTCGTGTAAGTAAGTTGGATATGCAGCGTGTGTGCTGTATTGGTGAGAGAGAAGTGGATAGATGGTCAATGTCAGAGATTTAACTGTTGATTGAGTTCTGGAGTGATGATAGAGATTGGCTAAACAAAGAAATGGATGCTGATCAAGTAATGAAACAATGTTACCTTTGTGTTGTTTAATGTTTGGAGAAATTTTGTAACAATGTTATCAAAGTTCTTGTTTTCAAAATGGACCCCGTGCAGTCAAAGTGTGATCTACAACTCGGCAACTCGAATGACGCCATGCCGACAACGGCGTGGAACTCTCATCATGGGGGTTTGCAGAGCCCGAGAAAGACTTCCAAAAGAATCGCTTTTGTGACGACAACGATATTGCTGTGAATTACTCATGTTTAATTACTCTCCTGTGAATAACTTATTTTGAATTATTTTGGAATCTATTTTGTGATATATGTTAACCGAACACACAGGTGTGATCTGCACAATGTTTTGCGAACACTAGACACGGTAACACCAGTGTGTTTGACTGTAATGTGGTGAAGGGGATAATCTTAGGATCAATGAGACCAACAAGTGATACTCATGATAATATTTATATGTGATATTAATCAAAAAGTGATTTTCACACACTTTTACCCGGATTGGTTTCAAATACATAAAAAATGGAGATAGTGTATGGAAACGTGTTGGTCTTTCAGACTAAGCTCTAAAAATAGGAAAATTGGGGGAAAATAACTCATTGGGAACGAACCATGATGTTTCTTTTGGTCATAATTGATATAAACTTTTGTTTTGAGATTACAAATTGAGAATCCTTTACCTAAGGACTTTGATAATCTGTTAATTGAGGATAGGAAGAAGTTTGAGAATTGAATCAAGATAATAATAATATATTAAGTTAAGGTACTTACATAATATTGGAAAAGGGTCTCTGTTATTAAATTGATCAACAGATTGGTCAACACTACATATTAGAAACAAGTTATAAGGGGGAAAAAAAAAAAAACATTATTTACATAACCATAATGCAGAATGATAAAGGATGGCGAGACCAACAGCAATCATGAAATCAATTAAATGGAATTAGGAATTGTACCATGTATTGTAACTGTATTGCTCTCACTGATTAGGATATGATCTGACCTGACTGTAATTTAAATAAATGATCTCTCAATTTGGTGGAAAGACAAACAAAAGAGATAAACGAGAATTATGCGGAGTACAGAAAACATAACGATGAAATAAATGTTAAATCGATCAAAAATAAAAGAATTATATTATTGAAAAGAGTGCAATGATGCTACAAGCCATTTAAATATACCTATGTTATCTGTCTTCTGATTAATTGGACAAGTGCATGATTTTTATTAAGTTGTACTTCTTGTACATTTACATAAGTAAGTTGAAGTATTTCTAACACTGAACTTGACCATCTTTCATCAGCACAAAAGTGGCAAGTAACTGGAAAAATAAATAAATAATGGAGTTGCTCTGGAACTGCTTGTGAATGAACTGTGGATTGTTTAGCAGATAATGATTGCAAATGTTAAAATGGTAACTGTGAAAAATGGATCGCGTTGGATTCGGTACTTGAAAGAAGTAGCTTACTTTCATATTTTTTGTATAGATAATGGAATATTTTTTGGTGAAAAGAATTATTGATTACAAATTGGAACCCTGATGAAGACTGTTTGCTTTACATGGAATAGCAAATGAGATGAATGTTTGAGTATACGTACAAGTGAGATTTCTGTATATTTTAGCATGTCTTGGAAAGGAAAAAATAAAATAATAATACAAGAAGGGATTAAAATATTGATATGACAAACAATGCAGTTGAATATGCAATTTTGTAAGAACCTTTGTTCATCTTGTGGAAATACATAAACCACGAAGTTTGTTGATGGTGTTTAATTGATGCCTTTGTTTGTTTCGGAGTGTTGAAAGCAGTCTATGATGCACTGTACAATTTTCGTCTAGTGGAGTTTTGGAAGAACTTCAACCGAAAGAAATGGAGAGGAACCAGATTTGGGTGATTGGGCATTCAACACATGATCATTAAACTGCCCCCTTCCTGAGGAGATAGTATGAACGATGTGAAAAAAAAAAAAACCCCACTGAGGAGAAGCTTAGGCAAGAAGCGGTCGCCGTTTGTGAGGCCAGACCGGCCAGGCAAGCGTGGAAACGCGGATTGCTGCTCCTGCAAATACATCGTTGCACTTTGCTGTGGCTACCTCAATGCGCAACGAAGGCCCTGACAGCCAACTCGGCGAGTCCCCTGCAACATGTGTTCAGTGGTGCGGGCTGGGGGCTTGTGCAGCCACGTGACTGTATCCAACATGCATAGCTCTTTTGAACGCTGCTACAAGGGCTGAACTCGGCTGGAGACTCTGGGTCACCTCTCTGATCTTTTCTCATCACCTCAACCCAGCCACGAGCCCAAGTTCTTGCCTGCAAAATACTACCTTCCCTCAGGTCAACGGGGTGTGCTCGACTGTATTTTCTGAGCGTTGACTGGTGTAATGCAATCTATCTCTAGGAACAGGGTATGGTGATCATAGGTGAGATAATCATTTGGGGTTTTAATAATATTAATTGTTGGCTGTAAATCGAATTGGTTGTCAGAGATGTTTTTCCCTTGCTCAAGAATATTTAATATGTCAGTTGATGTCGAAATATGGTCAAAAATGTGGCCAAGGGGGAAATGTCAGGTCTGACATGTCAGGTACGACTATTGATTGGCCACATATTGGCCCATATTTGTACATTTGACTTATTTAAACATTCATCAATTGCATTACACAGGTTTTTGGATCCAAACCTTGCCTGGTTGCTTCAAATTGTGTTTCCAAGCTTTTGCCCTCGTTTTAGAATTTGCTGTAGATGTGTTAAAATGTAATATCAACAAGCTTGCCATGGCCTTGCCAGAGCGTTCTGCAGGCTATTGTTTATTCCAGTGGAGTGACAACAACGGCTGGAGAACTCTGTTATGGCTGATTCACGAGGGCCGTAGGGAGGGTGAAAAAGCACTTGCATCTTTGTTTCTTTCTTTGCTTGCTTTCTCTCGCCTAGGAATAAGGTTTTATATATGAAACTTATTGAGTGTAACCTTTAGTTGGTACAGGTTCTGACTGCTGTGGTTGGTCCCTGTGCCACCTCGCTTGCAAGTGTGCTATGCAACTCAATAAACCATAATATTCGAGAATCCTCAGTTGACTCCCCTCATTCTTGGCCAGGATTGGTGAGGGTCATCATCACAATTGGCATCTCCCACATTGAGGCTCAAACACAAGGCCCATTGCTTTCACTTTGCAGACAGGTGAGTGACCTGTTTTTTTGTTGTTTTTTTAAAACTATTCTCCTCTAATATCATTTCCTCCTCTCTCTCAGCTCTGACTGTCTTAAATTTCTTGCAGACAAAATATTAACTCCTCCAGGATGTACACTCTTCCAGTATCCCACTCATGTTTAAACTCACCAAATCCAGGCTTTTCTGCACACCTCCATTATTAACCTCCGCCATCGAAGATCGGAGGTTACTGTTTTCACCCCTTTCTGTTTGTTAACCTCCAAGAGAGAGATGCGTGCTAGCTAGGTAGTTAAAGATGAAATACAATGGAGGTATAACCTAGCTTGTCAGACTAATTTGGGACGAGCACTCTCTTGGCTAACTGTTGACACGCCGATAGGGATTCACTATATTTTGCCACAATGAAAGTGGGCTCAGCTGTTGAAACTGATGAGAAATGTTTCAACCCTTAGGTTTGTTCAGCTATCGCAGATGGTGTGTACTCTTTTGCAAGTAAAATTAGCACGAGGTCAGTTTTGTTTTCTAACGTTTCAGGGGCACACACAACCACACACACACACACACACACACATCACACACACACACACGACCAACAAAACACACACACAAAAAACAACCATTCTGTCTCAGTTGCAGTCTGTATAAACAGCAAAACTGCCGGACTGCATAAGCAGTGTGCAGCTGTAAGGGCAGCATGAAGTCAGCCTTACATTTTGGCTTTGAACCCGACCGCAGTTACTGGCAAGTGACCAGCAAGCCGTGGGTTTCTGAGCCAAGACTTCCTGGTCATACAAAACAACTCCTCACCTCACAGGCCAGAATGCACGATCCATACCACAAAGGCTTTGTCTGTTTGGGAAAACACTGCTGTTTGAAATGATGCCCTTTTTATATGTACGGTACGGTATTAACAAAAAATAAATAAATAACGGTACAAAGGCTGTCACCTGAGCTGGCATTTTGGGGTGGTCGCTACAACTACCCCACTTATTTCTCAGGTTTCCATCTGTCTGTTGGGTGGGTCCTGTCTGTCTCTTTGTATGTATGTTTGTATGTAAATGAACAGCCTCTGGAGGCTAGAGGAGTTAACTGCGATTTGATGAACTTGACAGGTAGGTTCATACCAGGAATCTAGTTGAATGCTTTTGCGAGCACCGTTGCTATGGACAACACCGTTGCCTAGCAACGGGACTATTGAATTTTTGAAAATCCTAAAAATTTTATTTTTTCAAAAATCAAAAATCGGCTTCCAGGCTTTTATGCACACTAATATATCAACCTCTTTGTCAAAAATTTCCAGCCCGTATCCGTCAAAAACTGTATACTATATGCAATTATGGTAACGACCACCCCATATCGCCTACCGGCTGTTGGGTGGTCGCTAGAGTACACCTTATTTTTCAACTTTTTTCCCGTCTGTCTGTATGTATGTATGTTTGTTTTGTAATGGACAGCTCTGGAGGCAAGGAGTCAGCCGATTTTGAATGAAACTTGAACAGGTTAGGTTCATACCAGGATCTAGTTCTACTGCTGTTGAAGCACCGTTGCTATGGACAACCACCGTTGCCTAGCAACGGACTTTGAAATTTTTTGAAAAATCATAAAAATTTGTTTTTTTCGAAAATCAAAAATCGGGATTCCAGGCTTTTCATGCGTTCTATAATCAACTCATCTTTGTCAAAAATTTTCAAGCCCCGATCCGTAAAAACTATGACTAGTATGCAATTATGTAGCGACCACCCATGGTCGCCTACAGGCTTTGTCAATATTTAGATTTTTGACATCGTTCTTTGTGGTTTCCAGTTGGGGATCCGGTGACAATGAAAACTTGTATAGTATATGGATTTGAAACCTGTGTGCACCTGAATCATGAGGCAGAGGTTCAGAGGAGAACATGAAACACACACACACACACACACACACACACACACACACACACACACAAACTCTGGGAATAATAATGCACATACCACTATCTATCTTCACTGTTGTCATCGATAAATTAATCATCTAAGAGCAACTTTCCCAAACAAAAATTAAAATTCATGGGCCTACTCAATGGTAGTCAGCATATGGTTGTTTGTTTCGTGCTCTATCCTTTTTTTACCCCTCCCCGAATTGGCTAAGGGTATTGTCGTCATGAGCCCCCCGTTGTCCGGGCGGCGTCCGTCTGTCAACTTTTGGTTTCGTCAAATTTCGAGAAGAACGCTTGTCCGATTAAATTCCATTTTTGCGAGTGTGTGTTTGGGGTTGAGTAGAGGAAGTTCCTTTCGGAAATGGGCGTGCGCCGATTTTCAATATGGCCCCATCTTGAAATTGGTTGCGTCAAGGGGCTGAGGGGTTACGCCCGCTTTGGCGGTGCTATTTTTTAATGCGAGTGAAAACTTTTTTTTTCAACGCAAGGAAGGCAGCATGTAGCATGGCACAGCACATAACCATTTTAAAATCTTTGTATAATTCAGCCGGGCCAACATCTAAGACTCAGAGTAGACAGCTCTAATCCATTTCAGCACCGAAATCTGGTCAAAATTCCATCATTTCACAACGTGAGAATTCATTGTATAAAGTAAAGTCCAATTCGCGTTTATTTAAAATAAGAGTGTAATCATTTCATTGCTATTCCACAAGCAATCCACTCTTCATCCTCAACCCTCACTTTTATTTTGAGATTTTATGATACACCACTCTTTGCCATGCAATTCCTGCATTTAACTGTGCTCATTACCGATAGCAATATGTTTGTAAAACTAAGAACGGCACTCGGTAGAGCGCATACCTCCGCCAGGCTAAACAGTTTTACGTTCTTATGCCACTGATAGGCCGGGATCTGCAATCCGACCTGAACCAAAAATCTAATCAGTTTTGTTCCTTATCACCTACCAAACACATCCTCCCAAGTTTCGTCCGCAAAATCACATCCTTAACTTTTTGAAATATCGCTGCTCACAACAAACAGAAGAAAGACAAAGAAACAGGTGGTGAAAACATAACCTCCATCCCCTTTGTGGCGGAGGTAACAATTGGTGGAAAAAAAGGAGAACAGAGAAATAAGCTGAATAATTTTTATACTTGAATTTTGTTAACAGTCATTGGACGACGAATGACAAATATAATACAGTATTTGCAAATTATGCTCCACAAAAATGAACATGGGAACCAATTATTTGTACGGGTTTCAATATATTGATATCAAGAAAAAGTAGGGGTGATCGGAGGGGTTTTTACCAAAGTCAAACCATTTCATCCATGTCACAAAACGCCAAACCTCTCACCAAATTTTGTCTGAAATCCCATACAAAACTTGTGAGATATCCTGTTCAGAAAAACAAACAAACAAGACAGACAGACAAAGGGTTGAAATCAATCTCCGCCCACCTTCGGTGGCAGAGGTAAAAACAACAGCATATGCCAAAATTTCAATTTCACGACAATAATGTCTCAACAGCCAGCTACACAGCAGCTGTCTTGTAAAAGGAATAGAGCGGCATCCTGCAGCCTGGCGCAAAGGAACTCGCGAAACTAGCCCGAGCAGCTGTGCTCTCTAAAGTTAACCTCAAGCTTACTCAAACCATGTGAAACCCATGCGAAAGCCTTCGCCACCTCATTCTGCACCAACTGCAGTAAAGTGGCCACCAGCAGCATGAAAAAACTCTCCAGAAAAGAGATGGAAGAACTGTGGCAGTATGGCAAAGACAAACAGAGTCGAACATATCTTCTTTAAAGCAAGGTAATTCCAAAGTAAATAAAAAAAAACCGCCCTTGCAAATAAAAACAAACATATCTCGCATGCGAACGACCATCAAGCGGCACTATGCGCCCAGCGATGCTGCCGTGCAGCACATACGGCAGAATTGGAAGGGAGCCGTGCACAATAATTGATTGATTAATTGATTGCGTAATTAATTAAATAAACTAGAAGGGCACTCAGGAGAGTCCATCATCTCACCAATAATGCCTGATCCAAGAGAGCATATCTGGCCCAATAACAATTTTTGAAATATCATGCTTATAATATCGTTTTTTTTCAGCCGATCTTTCATGGTGAAGAATCACTTAAGAAATTCTAGTTGTTGGATCAGATTCGGATCTTCACCAAAACGATCATTCGTTGTGGTCACAACCAAACTGTCCACCAAGTTTCACTCCGAATCCGTCCACAACTATTTTGAGATAACGTGCCTATACATCGATTTAGCCCTATCTACCATTTTGGTGAAGAATCACTTTTAAAATTATCAGATCCGGATCGGATCTTCACCACTTATTGAATCAATTCTTCCTTGTCACACACAACCAACATATCCACAAGTTTTCATTCCACTATCTTCAAATTTTGAAAATTCGGTGCTGTATATCATTTTGGGCCTAATCTCTAATAGTGAAGAATCACTTTAAAAATTCTAAATAGTCGGATCTGTGATCTGATCTGATCTTCACCAAATCGAATTCAATCGACTGTCAACACACCAAAACTGGTCCCGAAAATTTCATCGGATCCATTCCGCAACTCTTTTTGAATGTCTGTACACAAACAGACAAAAACACAGAAGAGCGTCTTGTGCAGAAACCGACCACTTGCAAAATCCAATAAAACAAATTTGACCTCAAAAGTATTGTCGGTTGAAATTCATGACCAATATGCAACTTCCTCTCAATTTCAATGAATCAGATGAAAATTGACATGGTTTGAAATTTCGGCCTATGTGGACCTAAAATAAATGGTGTTGAATTCAGTCTCCTGATAATATAAATCCTCTCAATTCAAGTAACTCGAGTGAAAATTGAGGATTTATAGAAATATCCATACCCTTAGTTGTGTGACTGCATATGTACTCTTTGGTCCTATGGTTTTGACCTCAAAAATAAATTGTGGTTGAATTCATTGACCTGAAATATAAATAGTCTTGAAATTCAAGTCAATGGATGAAAATTGAGGATTTCAGAAATCTCACTAGAGTTGTTGAACCTTGGACCTATGTTGACCTATTGACTTATTGACCTCAAAAACATATAGGCGTTTCCTTATACAAACTATACCATGGGTGAAGTTTCGTTAGTAATAGTTTAAATTGTGGACATACAGACAGACAGAATATACAAAATCGACGAACCGTATGGTAACTTAAAAATCTTCGACTGAGCAAACGTCAAAAGGAAGACGTCGTGCCAGGACAATACTGCATAAATCCACCCCCCGCCCTCTCCAAGGTTCCATGGATACATCAATTGTCCATTCATTCAAACGATTAAACCAATGACAATCTTAAATCAAAGCTCAGGTCAATTCGATGATAAATTGATTATTTTTCATTTTGAAATTGATGATTTTAGAAGTTTGACCTTGAGTTCGACCTTTGACCTTTTGACTCTCAAAAATAGTTGTTTTTGAAATTCAGTGACGGGACTAGTGCAATTGCTGTTAACATACAGGTTAATAGGGATGAAAAATTGATGATTTTAAGATGTGAAATTTGATGATTTTTAGACAGTTGGTGACCTCTGAAGGAACATTAGTTTGCAATCGAATATACATCATTACTTGGACGTGTTACATGCATAACATTCAAGCGTACCAGCAGGGAAATATAAAATAGTAAACGATGCTTTGGCTATTCGGTGAAGCAGAACAGTGGTTATGATCCGACAAGAAACAATCCAAATAAAGTTTCCGCCTCACAACATGCAAAAAATAACTGAGGTACATGAATGTTGAAGACTTCAACCCCAGGCAAATTCTCAGTTTCACCTAGCGCTCCAGAAGGTTTCACTATCGACCATAATTTCTCCCATGGTCAGTCATTGGAGAGTGGTCAATATATCTTGGTACTTCTAAGCTTCACCTTCAGTCACAACCTTCCTGCATACTATATTTGCAAAGCTGTTCTCCAAAGCCATCCTCATCCAACCTCCTATCAGAACTGAATCATGGATAAAAAGCTTTTGTCTCATATGAAGTGAGTATTGCTCTCTTCCAAGGAAGCTGGCACTCAACATCACACTGCGTCCTCTTCTGATAGCTGTGGGGAAAAAAGTTGTAAAGCCCCAAGTTATTGTGTGTCAGCTGAATTGTCAGGTTATCGACTAATTGATTGGCCACATATTTGGACTCCATATTTTGTACATTTGACTTATTTAATAACATTCATTCAATTGCAATTACCAGGTGTTTGGATTCAAACCTCTTGGCGCTGGTTGCCTTCAAGATGTGTTCTCCAAGCTTTTGCCCTTCGTTTTAGAATTCTGCTGGTACGATGTGTTAAAATGTAAATAATCAACAAGCGTGCAATGGCCTTGCCTAGAGCGCTTCTGCAGGCTATTGTTTTATTCCAGTTTGGAGTGACAACAAACGGTGGAACTCTGTTATGGCTGATTCACCTCGAAGGGCCGGTAGGAGGTGTGAAAAAGGCCCACTTTGCTCTTTGTTTTCTTCTTTGCTTGCTTTTCTCACGCCTATGGAAATTAGGTTTTAATATGAAACTTTATTGATGTAACCTTTAGTGTGGTACAGGTTCTGACTGGCTGTGGTTGGTCCATGTGCCACTCCGCCTTGCAAGTGTTGCTATGCAGACTCAAATAAACCGTAATATCGAGATCCTCATGACTTCCCTCAATTCCTTTGGCCAGTGATTTTGGGGTCAACATCACATCGCACGCTCCAGAATGGGACAGCTGTGGGTCCTGAATGCCTGCGATGCCGGAGGGATTCTCCGTCGAGCGCCAGCTGACGCCGCGATCCGTGATGGGATCCTCCGTTGGCGCAGCCTCGGGGATCTGCGCGGTTTCGACACTGGTAAATGAGGAAGTCGAATGCGTTTGTTGGAGAGGACATACGGGGCATTAGGCGGATTAAGGAGAGCCGGGTTTTGGGTCAAGACAAGGACGTCGATGTGAACGAACATAACAAGGGAGCAGTTAGAATCACTGTAAGGCAGGTATGATCGTAATGCCGTATAGAGCAAGTACGTCGGGATCGGAGGCTAACAACCTCAGAAGAAAGGAAAGCTTTAGGTATCGAGGAAGAGCGGGTCTCTATCCTGCAAATAAAAGAGAAAAGAAAGCTATCACGGTAGGTAAGAAGGGGGATTTTCGTCAAATAAAAGCGAATACGTAACGGCTATATAGGCTGGACAAACGTGAAGAACACATCAATGGGAATCAACTCTTCAAAGGAACTATAGAGTTACTCAAAGGATACATGTTGTAGGGAGTACAAGGGCTGGAATAACATGGACAGTTCTGGGAAGAACAGGACCTCTTCTCGCTGACCGGGTTTCTATAATCCAAAGATAGGACACACCAGTTGCAGCTCTGTGTTGACGGAGGGCTAGAGTGGGATGCTCGAGACAGAATGAACACCACTGGAGGCGTTATCAGCTTGGATACGGAGTCACAAGCCTGAGACAGAGGACGTACACAAGTAAACGAGCGAGGAGCTGCGAATAGAACAAGGAGTGGGAAGGGTTGAGTTTGTGTTAGAATCTCAAGTTGAAGTGTTCCCACCTGGAACTTGTAATGTGTGGAACAACGTCTGTATTTTGTATACGGATAAGCTGCTAATGTCATAGTGAATGGCCGAATGTCATTGAGTGATTTTTACCGGGTGTTGTGTGTGTGTGTGGTGTTGTGTGTGTGTGTGTGTGTGTAAGTTCTATAGGGAATTAACCTACCATTCGGCGGAAGTTTGAGATTTTATAGTGTGAGAATTCCTACATAATCCGTGCTGTGGGAGTCAAATGATCAAGGCTCGGTTTCTAATTGTTCGATATACTCTGTATGTCTGTTTTGCGCTTTCACACTGCGCGTTGCGTACGTGACTACATGGATGATTTCCTCGCGAGCATCCATTTTGATTTTAATTCAATTCAGCTTCTGTTTTCCAGCTTCGCATGTCTTCATAAGGCAGATCGACGTTACGGGTCTCGTGTGAGATGCGTGAATGACGTCATCAGTCGGCTCGAATCGAATACATTCAGGATACGAGATTGAATTAATAAAAAATATATGTTGAAAATGTTAAACCAAGGATTGTTCGATTTTAAATCGTTCGAAATAGTGCAGCACGCTTCTCGGACATAGGAAACGACAATCCTTTTAGGCGGTAATAAATTTATGTGCGGCTTGTTGTTGTGGTTGTTGTTGATGTTGTTGTGGCTTCGTGACCGAGAGAGGGAAAAAAAATAACGTCACTTCCGGCGTGCCTACGGCGAGATTCTCTGGATCTATACAAAGGCTATTCTGATATTAATGCGAAGGTGAATGCCGCCGATAAACTATGCCACCTGTGTTTGGTGGGTGCTTCGTGTGCCGGTTGGCGCGGAGTGGAGCTATCTTTTGTTGGTGTTGGTGGGTGTTACAAAGTGTCTGTCGTTTTAGTGTACGTCTGGGTGTGCAAAGAGCAGTGTATGAGAGGGATCGCACAGTAGGAGTTTTAGGAAGGTGTTTTAAAATAACGGTATGAATGTAAGTGGTTTTGGCTCGGTAGCCATCTGGTTGCGAACGGGAGGGCTAAATCGGATTGGTGAGCTCTGGTGTTGGATGCTTGTCAGAAGGTTTTGTGTTCATGTTAGTAAATTTTGAACTCCATGGTTAAGTCAATTAGAGAGAGAGGTGTGCGAAGAAAAGGTGAGCGATGTGGTGATGCAGGTGAGCACTATGCTTCAGTGGCTGACGATAATGGGTGGATGTGATTGGCCGCCTCCCAATGTGTTTGAATCTCAAGCTCAGCTCGGGGATGAGATGAAGTGGAGTCCATTGAGGGGTACGGGCGAGTTATTTGAGGCATTGTGCAGTGTAATCTTCTGGTTCTCAACCAGCAAGTTTAATGGCTGGTAGCTATGTGTTGAAATGGCGCACGGATGTTGGCTATTTTAAGAATCGCTTTCTTTTATCATCTTACAACGCCACCCGTGATCTTGCGAAGATTCGTGCTCTTTGTGTACGTGTACAAATTTTCCGATTGGAATCAAAGTTTGGATTAGTGAGCGACGCGGGACCTGAGGCGCGGAGGATTATGGGATGTAGAAGGAAAGGTTGCTTAGCACGACATCGATCTGGAAGGAACGGACGGCGGTGGAGGTGACAAGGCGGGCGGAACTAAGGCAAGAGAAGGACTTACACCCAGCGCCAATGATTACCACAGGATTGATGGGCCGATGCCTCCTCAATACGTTGAGATTCATTGCAGTAGCTTTCTGTCGGGAAACGGACAGGAAAAAAATGTCTGTTGTGTTTATTATGAGCCTTTGTCACTTCCAGGGGTTAATTCATTAGATTTTAATCGCATAATTCTATTTAATTGTCACATGGTAGAGAATTGATAATGTAACATATGGATGTTAAGGGGGATTTAAAATGCGGTGGTTTGTTTGTCGAGCAAGGCAATTGATTTTGTATTTAAACGTGGATTACTGCAAGGGATTAGAGTTCGTGTAAGTAAGTTGGATATTGCACGCGTGGTGTGGCTGTATGTGTGAAGAAGAATGGATGAATGGTCCAATGTCAGAGATATTAAACTGTGATTGAGTCTGCATATGATAGGATTGGTAGAAATGAATGTGTGATCAAGTTGAAACAATGTTACCCTTTGGTGTTGTTTAATCGTTTGGAGAATTTTTGTAACAATGTTATCAAGTTCTTGGTTTCAAAATGGACCGGTGCCGTCAAAGGTTCTACAACTCGGCCAACTCGAAATTGACGCCTGCCGACAACAACGGCGTGAACTCTCATCATGGGGGGTTTGCAGAGCCCGAGAAAGAACTTCAAAAGAATCGCTTTTGTGACGAGAACGATATTGCTGTGATTACTCATTTAATTACCCTGTGGAATAACTATCTTTGAATTATTTTGGGAATCTATTTTGGTGAATTATGTTACCGAACACACAGGTGTGATCTGCACAATGTTTGCGAACACCTAGACCCGGTGACACCAGTTGTGTTTTGACCTGTAATGGTGGTGAAGGGATACTTTAGGGACAATGAGACCAACAAGTGATCTCATGATAATATTTATATGTGATATTAATCAGGAAAAGTGATTTTCACACACCTTTTACGCGGATTTGGTGTGTCAAAATACAGTAAAAAATGAGATATGTATGGAAACCGTGTTGGTTACTTTCAGACTAAGCTCATAAAAAATAGGAAAATTGGGGAAAATAACTCATGGGAACGAACCATGATGTTTCTTTTGTCATAATTGATATAAACTTTTGTTTTTGAGATTACAAATTGAGAATCCTTTACCTAAGGACTTTGATAAGTCTGTTTAATTTGAGGATAGAAGAAGTTACTGAGATTGAATCAAGATAATATAATATATTAAGTTAAGGTACTTACATAATATTGAAAAGGGTCTCTGTTATTAAATTGATCAACAGATTGTCAACACTACATTTAGAAATCAAGTATAAGGGGGAAAAAAAAAAAACTTATTTACATAACCATAATGCAGAATGATAAAGGATAGGCGAGACAAAGCAATCATGAAATCAATTAAATGGAATTAGGAATTGTACCAATGTATTTGTAAGCTGGTATTGCTCTCGACTGATTAGGATATGATCACTGACCTGACTGGTAATTTAAATAAAATGAACTTCTACAATTTGTGGAAAGAAGAACAAAAGAGTAAACGAGAATTAATCGGGAGTACAGAAAACATAGACGATGAAATAAATGTAAATCGATCAAAATAAAAGAATTATATTATTGAAAAGAGTGCAATGACTGCTACAAGCCAATTAAATATTACCTATGTTATCTGTCTTCTGATTAATTGGACAAGTGCATGATTTTTTATTAAGTTGTACTTCTTGTACATTTACATAAGTAAGTTGAAGTATTTCTAACACTGACTTGACCATCTTTCATGCAGCACAAAAGTGCCAAGTTAAACTGGAAAAATAAATAAATAATGAGTTGCTCTGGAACTGCTTGTGAAATGAAACTGTGGATTGTTTAGCAGATAAATGATTGCAAATGTTAAAATGGTAACTGTGAAAAATGGATCGCGTTGGGAATTCGGTACTTGAAAGAAGTAGCTTACTTTCAATTTTTGTAATAGATAATGGAATAGTTTTTTGGTGAAAAGAATTATTGAATAAAAATTGGAACCCTGATGAAGAGCTGTTTGCTTTGACATGGAAATAGCAAATGAGAATGAATGTTTGAGTATACGTACAAGTGAGATTTCTGTATATTTTAGAATGTCTTGAAAGGAAAAAATCAAAATAATAATACCAAGAAAGGGATAAATATTGAATATGACAAACAATGCAAGATTGAATGCATTTGTAAGAACTTTGTCATCTTGTGGAAATACATAAACCACGCAAGTTTGTTGATGGTGTTTAATTGATGGCTTTGGTTTGTTTCGGAGTGTTTGAAAGCAGTCTATGAATGCACTGTACATATTTCGTCTAAGTGGAGTTTTGGAAAAACTTCAGCGCGAAAGAACAATGGAGAAGAACCCAGATTTGGGTGATTGGGCATTCAACACATGATTGCATTAAACTGCCCCCTTCCTGAGGAGATTAGATGAACGATGGTGAAAAAAAAAAAAAAACCCCACTGAGGAGAAGCTTAGGCAAGAACTGACGTCGCCGTTTGTGAGGCCAGACCGGCCAGGCAAGCGTGGAAATCGCGGATTGCTGTCTGCAAATACATCGTGCACTTTGCTGTGGCTAAACTCAAATGCGCCAACGAAGGCCTGACAGCCACTCGCGCAGTTCCCCTGCAACATGTGTTCAGTGGTGCGGCTGGGGGCTTGTGCAGCCACCGTGACTGTATCCAACATGCATAGCTCTTTTGAACTGCTGCTACAAGGGGCTGAACTCGGCTGGGACTCTGGGTCACCTCTCCGATCTTTCTCATCACCTTCAACCCAGCCACGAGCCCAAGTTCTTGCCTGCAAAATCTACTTCCCCTCAGGTCAACGGGTGTGCCTCGACTGTATTTTCTGAGCGTTGACTGGTGTAATGCATATCTATCTCCTCTAGGAACAGGGTATGGTGATCATGGGTGAGATAATCATTTGGGGTTTTATAATATTAACATTGTTGGCTGTAAAAATCGAATTGGTTGTCAGAGATGTTTTCCCTTGCTCAAGAATATTTAAATTATGTCAGTTGATGGTCGAAATATGGTCAAAAATGTGGCCAAGGGGGAAATGTCAGGTCTGAATGTCAGGTAACTACTTTGATTGGCCACATATTGGCCCAATTTGTAATTTGACTTATTTAAACATTCATCAATTGGCATTACACAGGTGTTTGGATTCAAAGCCTTGCCTGGTTGCTTCAAATTGTGTTTCCAAGCTTTTGGCCCTCGTTTTAGAATTTGCTGTAGCGATGTGTTAAAATGTAATATCAACAAGCTTGCGCTGGCCTTGCCAGAAGCGTTCTGCAGGCTATTTGTTTATTCCAGTGGAGTGACAACAACGGCTGGAGAACTCTGTTATGGCTGGTTCACACCGAGGCCGTAGGGAGGGGTGAAAAAGCCACTTGCATCTTTGTTGTTTCTTTCTTGACTTGCTTTTCTTCCGCCTAGGAATAAGGTTTTATATATGAAACTTATTGAGTGTGAACCTTTATGTGGTACAGGTTCTGAACTGCTGTGGTTGGTCCCTGTGCCACCTCCGCTTGCAAGTGTGCTAATGCAACTTCAATAAACCATATATTCGAGAATCCTCAGTTGACTCCCCTCAATTCTTGGCCAGGAATTGTGTGAGGTCATCATCACAATTGGCATCTCCCACATTGAGGCTCACACAAGGCCCATTGCTTTCACTTTGCAGACAGGTGAGTGACCTGTTTTTTTGTTGTTTTTTTTAAAACTATTTCCCTCTAATATCATTTCCTCTCCTCTTCTCAGCTCGTGACTGTCCTCTAATTTCTTGCAGACAAATATTTAACTCCTCCAGGTGTCACTCTTCCAGTATCCCACTCATGTTTAAACTCACCCAAAATCAGGCTTTTCTGCACACCCTCCATTATTACCTCCGCCATCGAAGATCGAGGTTACTGTTTCTTCACCCCTTCTGTTTGTTAACCTCCGCCATCGAAGATGGACGGAGGTTACTGTTTTCACCCGTTGTTGTTTGTTTGTTTGTGAACAGTATTACGGAAAAACTCCTGGACGGATTTCGACGAAACTTGGTGGGGGGATTAGGTATGGTCAAGGATCATGCCATTAGATTTGGACTTGGTCCAAAGTAATATGGCCGCTATGGCGCATTTTTTGAAAAAATATTTGATTTTTGTTTTTTGCATTTCTACATGTTTAAGTGATTTCCAACCAAAAAAAAAAAATTGTTAGAGAAAAAAAAAACAAAATTTTGCAACTTTTTTCAAAAAAATTTCGATTTTATTGAAAAATATTTGAATTTTTTTGCATTTCTACATGTTTTAAGTGATTCAACCCAAAAAAATTAATTTGTTAGAGAAAAAACAACAAAATTTTGCAACTTTTTTCAAAAAAATTTCGATTTTATTTGAAAAATATTTGAATTTTTTGTTTTTGCATTTCTACATGTTTTAAAGTGATTTCCACCCCCCCCCCCCCCCAAAAAGAAATTTGTTAGAGAAAAAAAAAAATTTTAGATTTTTTTTTGGGCATTTCTACCTGCCGCGTCGATCTAGTTAAGTTTATTCAATCGTGGTTCAGTAGAGTCTGATCCGTTTTGACCTACAATGAATAGGATATCAGGTTCACTTAAGTGACCCAGCAGTATTGGCGGCGGAGGTTTGCACTCTACCGAGTGCTCCCCCTCTAGTTTGTTTGTTTGTTTTTTGTTTGTTTGTTTGTGAACAGTATTACGGAAAAACTCCTCGACGGATTTCGACGAAACTTGGTGGGGGGATTAGGTATGTCCAAGGATCATGCCATTAAGATTTTGGACTTGGTCCAAAATCCAATATGGCGCGCTATGGCGGCCATTTTGAAAAAATATTAGAATTTTTTTTTTTTGCATTTCTACATGTTTTAAGTGATTTCTAACCCCCCCCCCCCCCAAAAAAAATTGTTAGAGAAAAAAAAATTTTGCAACTTTTTTTTCAACAAAATTTAGATTTTTTTTTTGCATTTCTACATGTTAATAGTGATTTCCAACAAAAAACATGCCAAAATTATAATTGCGGCTGATTTTGGAACTTCAGGTGGATATCACGTAAAATCATTTCTGTCTCAAGGAATCTAGTTATGACGAATGAATTGAGTAGTAAAAGTTAAAAGTAAAAGGGAAAGTTGCAAAACTATAACTCTGTGAGCACATGTGACGTCAAATTGAATGAATAGGATATCAAGGTTCCATGAGTGACG
>CM068963.1:44089166-44099237 GCA_035128595.1 Eptatretus atami | reverse complement strand
TGAACCTGCCATCCTTCTAACTACCTCCCCTAACTAACTCGTGCTCCCACGTCATCCCTTACACTATAGCACGTTCCATTTAACACTACGTAGCTAAGCTACGTCCCCTCTACACATCCAAAGTCTGTCACTGTCTTCAAAATCCTCTAAAATCAATTTAAAATCATTTCCCAACCTAAATCTCCAACAATCCCTCTAACTAATCCATTCACGGGCCCCATGAGGACTTACCCCTGCCCCATGAAGCGTCTAACTAACACTAACCCTTCCCCCTAACTAGTGTCATCCTGTGCCCAGGTAAGGGGGTCTTCCACCCCTTACCCGGGAATCCTGTTCACCCGAAAGCGAGGCTTGCTTTTGTTAAATTTATTATATTTTTTTTTTTCCCAATTACGCGCAGCACCAGCGCGAAACTCACAGCTCGCGCACTTTGCACCTGCCCGTGACGTCATGCAGCTGCACGGGTACCTCGTCCCTTTTGGACGGTACCATCCGCAGGGATACCCCTCCTGCCGGATTCCAACCCCACGTGCAGCCATGACGTCACCCCGCGCACCACAAAAGCAAACCTCGCACTCCGAGGGGCTCCCCATGCGAGCACATGTGCTCTGCCCGTTGGAGCCTAACACACGCTCGCGTGGAGAACCCGTCCGGTCCAAATTCGAAATCCTGCCTAACCTTTGTCCGTCCGCGATCGCAAATTCACCGCTGGCGTTTCCGGACTGGGCTTCACTCCCGCAAGCGAGCACGTGGCGGCCTCGTGCGTTGCACAGCCGGACCTCGCGCTCGCTGCTGGGTGAACCGGCGCGGTCCCCACAATACTACAGCCGCTACCCGGCTTTTGTCCCTCTGTCGCCGTCGTCGTCGCCATTCCACCCACGCACACTGCGTGTCACGACGCACAGACTCCACTCCATTAAACTCACACCAGGAGACGCGGCTGCATGCTCCCGCATCGCCGACCGTCATCTCCGTACACACGCTGTCTCCGCTCACTCACTCGTGCCATTTCCCTTGCACACGTGGCTCCTTCCACACACGGTGCCTCATCCACACACGGCGTGCTGGGAGGCACGCACTTCGGCCCACTCGCACTCCGCACACCATTTTACTCACACACGCGGTCCCTTTCACACAACGCCTTTCACCCACGCTTTGCGCACGTTGCAGCACACATTTCGCCACGCTCGTGACACACACGTCGACACCACATACTCCGGGACCAACACGCTGGGATTCGTGCCACCACAAGGGGTTCCGGGCCTCTATACCCCCAAGCTTCGTGTGCACCCTCTCCTCACTCATCCCCTCGAACTCGCTAAGCACGACCGAACCCACCTGGCGTGAGTCGCCTCAAGGGGCATACTCCTCCCCTCGTTCCTGGAGAGGGGCATCCAACTGCTCGCACGCGGTCTCTACCCACTCGCCAGCTCCCCCTCATGGTCCTCCACTAACTCCATGTGTGTGTGCTCGTCTTCACCCCCGTCCAATTCACCCTCTATCTCCCGTGTCTCTATTATTAATTCTGCCGTCGTCACCTCGTGTCTCGTCTCACACGTTTCGGTCACCCCAATTAGTTTTTCCCTCTCGGTCACCGTCACTGTGCTCTCTCCGTCACCTTCACACTTCTCGCCCAACACGTCCCCGAATTACTTTGTCCTCACCGCCTCCACTGCGGGCCTGACAACCGTTGCACCCCCTCTCAGCTCGTTCGCTCCCACACGTGGCGTCGCCATTAGCACTCCCCTGTTATTGCCTTCATGCCCGCCTGCAGGCTTCGGCCCATTTGCTGCATCTCACCCCGCATTTCTTTCATTTTGTTTTCCATTCCGTTCTTCACCTGTTGTAAATTCGCATTCATTTGATTATTCATCCTGCACACATTTGTTTTTATTTCGTTCATCTGTTGCGTATTTCCATCCATTTTTTCGTTCATGTTGCGTATTTCCATCCATTTTCCCGTTCATCCCTTTATTTCGTTTTTCATTTCATTTTTCAGTCCGTTTATTGCTTGCATCTCTGCACAAACATTTCCCCTACTTGGCTGGTCTCAGCCGACCCCGACGAAGCTGAATCGCCTCGAGACGGTCGCCGGTTTCGCCGGGGAACGGGGAAGGTTTTGAGGAGGGGGGAGGGGGTGTCATCCACCGCGGCCACTGCCGCGCCCATTTTGGTTCTGGGTCCGTTTGTGGGGTTTGCTCCTGCACATTAAGCATTTCCTCTCGGGCTTTCATCCTGGCCATGGATCCTACATTACTACACATATAACATTTCTAATACCCCCGGCACCCGCTCGCCTTGAGACTCCATCTTATTTCTCGTAAGGGGTTAATTTTTTAAATCGCTCGTAATTTGGAGGGAATCGGGGTCGCTCCTCTCACCCCGAACCGATTCCCCGTGAATTTATCTGGAGACAGGAGAGTTTGTTATCCCACTCCTGACACCAGTGTTGCGAATTCGCGCCCGCCGGCGTGCGAACGGCCACGTGACTCGAATCGCGGCACGTCGCCCACCGACGGCCAATTCTGTCGTGACCCTCTCGGACTAACGCCCGGACCAGTCACGGGTGGGCCTTTTGGCCTCACCATGATCGTGCCAATCGGCCACCCGCGTGGGATAGGGTTGTTGCCAAACTCGACCTACCTAAGTACCCACGCGGATGGTAAACCGGGCGATCGCACCTCGCCGCAGGTCGACTTCGGACACGAACCGCTTAAGCGGTCCGTTCCGTGCTATCGGGATAACCGAGCGGTGTTATCATCGGCCTCGACGGTTCCAATTAATTATCGGGCGTATCACGCCCACTACGAACCCTTTTACGTGAAGCAAGATGGAGTTTCAACGAAGGAAAGGACGCAGCGAAACGGGGAACAATTCAACACAAAGCACATTTATTTCACACACACGGATAGCACACATATACAGCCATACAGTATGCAAAATGCACCAGAAGCAATGAAACAAAAGAAACAGTACGCAAGATACTACCGAATAACGCGTACACACAGCAACACTTATAACAGTTCTACTTCATAAGACAGGCGCCTCCCACAGTCATTTGCCCAAAAACCCAAAGAAAATAGAAGTAGTCACTTCCCTGTGCGCGCACCGAGTCCTTCTCCGCGCCCTCAACTCCCCGCTCCTCCGGCGTGATCGGCGAGCTCGTGCTTCGCGCCGGCACGTGTCGCCGTTTGACGCCACGGACAGGGTTTTGGGGAATGAACGGGGTTTTCAGCGGTCTCTCGGTGCGGACCGGGGGGGGGAGAAAATCGTCGACACTCGGGGTCGAGAGAGAGAGGAAATGGCGGACGCTCCGTCCCACCAGCGGATCTCGGGACCACACAGACTCCGGCGAAACCTCGGACAAGTACCCTCGAACTGGAGCTCTCTCTCTCTTCACACTGTCGTTTGTCCAAAGGTCCAAGGCTCGTCAGGCAAGGGCTCCGCACGGATCACAGGCCGGCAGGAACAGGAACAAACGAGCACCCACCACCTCACCGAGCCTCCTCTGAGCCTCCTCGAGCCTTCCCCGAGCCTCCTCCGTCGGCGTCTTTTTATACGCCCCACGCTCCGCCCTGTTGCTCCGCCCCCGTTCCCTGCTCCACCCCCCTTCGAGGCGCGTCGAGAAAGGTCTCGAAGAGGGCGTTCCTCCTCCCTGGCCGCGTCACACCGCGCGTCCACCAATCGGGCGCCAGCTGCGCCTCTCCGTTTCTCTTCCCCCACACCAAGCGCGGAGAAGAATGGCGGGTGGCGAAGATGCAGTCGCGCAGATGGCGGAGGTGGCGCGCCGCAGCGCGGTCGGCGCTGTGGTGGGGATGCGTGGTTGTGGTTGACGTGGTTGGTTCAAAAATAAAAAGAAAGAACAGAAAAACGACTGACTCAAAGCGTCCAGCCTGAATGAATCACATTAATTCCCTCTAAACAACGGGTTTGGGGCTAACTATACATGTACTTAAAAGATACCTCACCTACGAACTGAATGGTGGTTTGCGAATTCCACAGCCGCTACAACCAATATTACACATGCACACAATCACCAAACCAATACTCAAACTACCTAAAAGTCCTGTCAAATTCCCGATACCGCTCTATCTCCATAACTTCCAGGTACCCATCTAATTTGGGGCACTGGTAGAGGTAGAGGTAGAGGTAGAGGGGCACAGCATCAGCGGCACAGCCGTGCTCCAATAATTGATAGCTACCTGGGAGCCAAAGCTGCAATACGCAAGAGCAGAACATAAAACTCAGTATTTGGGCTATTTGGGGTCTTAGGAATCAAAAGGGTCTCAATGGTCTTTGGGATCATAAAGGATCTTTGGGATCATAAAATATCTTTGAGCTCAAAAGGGTCTTTGGGGTCTAACAGGTATTTAGGGTCTTAAAGGATCTTGGGTTTTAAAGGGTCTTTAGAGTCTTCGACATCTAAAATCTTAAGGTTTTGAGGGGTCTTTGGGGTCTTAGGGATCTTTGGGGTCGAAAGAGTATTTGGGGTCAATGGGGTCTTTGGTGTCTCAAGGGTCAGAGGTCTTAAAGTGTAATTGGGGCCTTAGAAGTCTTAAGAGGTGTTAAAAGGTCTTCAGGATATTTGTGATCTAAAGGGTCTTAGGGGTCTCAAGGGTCGGAGGTCTTAAAAGGTCATCAGAGTCTTTGTGGTCTTCAGGGTGTTGGGGATCTCAAGGGTCTTTGGAGTTTGAAAGGGTCTTAGAGGTCTTTGGGGTCTTTAAAAGCTGAGGTGGTGGATGAAAATATCATTAGGACAATTCATGAGGACAGATTTGCAATGAGAGGGTCAAAGGAAAGCAGCCCAACGGTTCAAGAGCACTTTCAAAGCTTCAGATGTTGCAGGTATCAACCGCTGCAGCAAAACTGCTAAACAGCTAGGAAATGCCTAATCGGTGTGCTATCGCGATTCACAGCCTTCGTAAATACATCCAAACCTTTTCCCAACATCACGAGTTAAATTCTGAGCACATTCCTGAACCAATTATACCTTAGAAATGTGAACATGTTGCCAATGCTGAGTCAAACCCGCAGTTAGCAAAAAAATGCTTTCAATAACAAATCATACCAGGCTGCGTTTCACTTCTATTTGCCAGGACTCGGCAATAACAACACAAGGGACTTCAAGCTCACACGGGGTTTCAAAAAAACAACCTTAAAAGGCAAAACGTAAGCCTGCAAAACAGAACTCTTGACCCAAAGTTGCCACAGCGTAGTGAAGAACCAACCACACTTTGGTGTAAATTGCAAAACATCCACGTGAACGGATGCGTCATCACTGGAGCATGCACTGGCCCAGCTGTGCATCGCAGGATGGAATCTACTCGCAGTACTGCTTGATCTGTAACCTAACCAAGCATTTTTGGGTCGTAGACTGCCTTAGAAGAAAGCAACAAAACATAGCAAAGCAAAGTGACTAGTTTTGCTGTCAACGAGAAAAAACAACAAACTGAGTGATGTCAGAGTTGGGTGAATGAGCTGACAAGATTCGAAAAGCAATTTCCCAAAAATAATTACAAAATCAATGCAGGAAGGTTATTAGGCCGAGTACAAACATCATGATTAACTTGTTAATACAGAAATGACCATTTTATTTGTGGAACTGCATTCCAGAGAGGGTTCAACCGCACAATTCACTCCAAAGCTTCAAGCAGACGGTGCACCAGCACATGGCATGCCATTTCCCATCCCTACCGGCAATCTTTTGTGCCACCGTTAACCCTACCTACTCAACCCTCTTATTGAAGGGTACCGCGTCCCCTCCTCTTTTCCTGATAATTCATCATTTCCTTGCTTGTTTTATCCACACGTGGCCCACGTTGCCGTCTTGTCAGTACGTTTCCTGTTTTTGTACTGCACACAAAAAAATTAATTGAAAAAAGAACAATTGGACAATATTGCAAAAGTTGGACCTCAAATCATGCATGACAGTGATGATCAGTGGATACAACCCTGCGCCGACATGCTCCCTTTTCCTCACTGACTGACAATGTTGCTGCTGCAATTAAAACGGGGGAACTGCTTATGTACCCGTTCACATGAGGTGGTGCAAAAATATGTGCGAACAAATGATGGAATTTCAAACCAATGATCAGCAGGAGAAACGAACTGGAAGCAAATTTTGTATTTTGAACTTCAAAGAAGTAAAATTACTTCTCTAGCAATGATCCAACAACAACCTGCGTGTCTTAAAACACAAGAGGCTGAAAAAAAACAACCTTATCAAAGAAAACAAAATATTCAGACATTGGTAAAAAGGGAGAAAGACATTTTATCTCATCTCAGGTCATCTTCCATCCACAACCATAATGATTTCTACGCCCGTTAACCCTCCCAAAACCAGCCCCTTTCCGAGTTTCCAGCTTTTCCTTCCACTTTTGTGATTGAGAGTTTGTGGCTGCATCCATTTTGCTTGCTCTCCATCTTCCCCACCTCCCTTATCACTCCAAGTCTCCCTCTATTAATCCATTTTGTCAATTAACCCTGCTAATAATTGGTTTCCCCACCCCCTATTCTGACTGTTTTTTAAATTGCGTTACGTCCTCCTCCATTTTGTGTTCGAGCTACTCCACGAGCCTCGACTCCGCATACAAAAATAAAAAATAATCCTGCCAGAGTCGTCACTCCGATGCAATAAATAGATGTGTTTGAATCCTGACACAGCTATAAACTGTCATCCTGGCGTTTCACAGGCAGGGTTATTGAGTGTGTGTGGTCCTCAGATGGACGTTAAAATTGGCGTCCCGTCTACCGGCATTAGTTGGTAGACGTTAAAGAGCCCAGTGTCCTTCGCGAAGAGTGGGTGAGCTACCGCCAATACCATGGCCAAATTAAAAATTCCTGCAATAACTACTGCTGGGAAGGCAATGGCAAACCACCGAGTATAGCTCTTGCCAAGAAACTGATTTGACAGCTGCAACAATGCAATGAAGCATGGTATATCAGATACACATAGTGTATATACAGTAGCCTGCAGAAGTATTCATCCCCTCCCAAGCCTTCACATTTTGATGCCACCCAAGATTATTTCATGATACTTTATAAAACAAACTTTATTATATACAGTCTTCACACTACTCAAAGTGCTAAAGCTCAAAAAATGCAGATAAAATGTGAATAAGTTAGATTAACAGAGAAAATTAGATGATTCTTAATTGCATAAGTATTCAAACCCTTTGCCTAATTGACCCTAAATCACTTCAGGAGTAAATTATTTGTTTGAAAGGTGACAAAATAAGTGTAATAGGTTTCACCTGTATGTAATCAGTGGTTCAACTTAAAAATCAATCTCCTCCACTTATCGAAGGAGTTTTAATGTGCAACTCACTTGGTCAACCAACAACTAACAGCTTTCCAAAGAAGTCAGACATAAAGTGGTGGAGAAGTACCATTCAGGAGAGGGTTATAATATGATTTCAAAGTCACTCATTATCCCTTTGAGTACGGTGAAATCCATCAATAGGAAGTGGAAGACGTGGCATGCCACCCAGACTACCAAGATCAGGTCGCCCATTCAAACTCAGCAGCCGGGCAAGCAGTAAACTGGTTCAGGATGTCCCTGTAAATCCAACAATGACTTTGAAATATCTGCAAGACTCGATGTCTGAGATGGGGATCAATGTTCATCATTCAACAATATCCCATTCACAAAGGTGGCCTCTATGGACAGGTGACAAGAAAGAAACCATGACTGAAAAAGATGCATCTAAAAGCTCGTAAGGAATTTGCAAAAAAGCATCTTAATGATACTGCAGGCATGTGGAGAAACGTTTTGTGGTTAAAAGTGACAGAAATTGACCCTTTTGGACTAAATTAAAAGCGTTACATCTGGTGCAAGCCGAACACTGCACATCACGCAGTAAACACAATCCCTACTATCAAGCATGGTGGTGGCAGCATCATGTTATGGGACTGCTTTTCATCAGCAGGGACTGGCAAGCTTGTCAGGATAGAAGGGAAAATGGACAGTGCAAAGTGGAGGAGAATCCTTGATGAAAACCTGCTTGAGTCAGCCATGAATCTGAAATGAGGTCGGAGATTCACATTCCAGCAGGACAATGATCCGAAGCACAAAACTAAAGCCACACTGGAGTGGCTGAATAAGAAGAAGAATGGCCCAGTCAAAGTCCTGACTTTTGAACCCAACTGAACATTTCTAGTGAGACTTGAAGATTATTGTCCATCGATGATCCCCATCAAACTTGGCAAAACTAGAGAAATTTTTCACATGCAGAATGGGCAAAGATTTCACCATCTCACTGTGCAAAGATGGTGGAGACCTACACCCAAAAATACAAATACTCAAAGCAGTCATATATATATATAACTCAAAGCAGTCATATACATACATATATATATATACATAGCATATATATTGTTACGGCTGTGGAAATTCGCAATACACCATAAAGGGTCCTTAGATCAGTTATGACGATAAGTAATTGTGTAGTTAGATTTCCCACCGTTGTTTAGAGGGAATTTCCGTGTTCACAGGGCTGCGATCCTTTGAGATAGCCGTTTTTCTTTTCTCTATCATTATTTTGGACCAATCATCCCCCAACAACTAAATCGCCCACCACACAATGCCCCAAACAACTACAACACACAACAACCACCTTAACCACAACGCCAACCATCGCCACAACTACAACCACGAACCAACCACGCTCAAACCCTCACCACAACAACCACCACCATCTTCGCCACTATCCGCGTTTACGAACGCCGTCCTCCACGGACCACGCGGCGACGATTTCCGCGGCAAAACCGTCCAAGAAGCCACGCAGGATTGCCAGAATAAAAGCTCTTGCGGAGCCTGCACGGACTTTTCCCGCCTGTTTCTCCCGCTAAATTCTCCGCGCTCGGTGTGGTGGAAGTGCGATCTGAGCCGGGGGTCAAAGGTGAGAAAAGGTGGGGGCCTCTTTTTGGGGGAATAATTCCTGGCCCTGAGCCAAAACTGACTCCCGCGGCCCCACACGGGCGGGGTGGAGGGAGAGCGAGAGGGCACGCCCCCTTCGAGAGGCTTCTCCAAGAAGCTCGAAGGGAGGCGGGCCGAAAACGGGGCGGAGCGAAGGCGGAGCCCCGCGCTACAAAAGGCGACAGCACGGACCTTGAGGAGTCTTCCTGTCTCCTTGTCTTCGAGAGTTCCTGTGTTCTTCTGGTTTTTGAGCTTCTGGGCTGGTCGTCGTCTTCTTCTTGGCGCTGGTTGTTGTCGGTGGAAGGGTCTTGTCTTGTCGGTGGAAGGGGTCTTGTCTGTAAGTGGAAGAGGTCCTGCGCTCGGCGGCTTAAGCGAGCGGCCTGTCAACGGAGGCACGAACGGGAGACGCGGCAGCGCCGGTTGTGTGGTGGACTGCGCGTCCGGACGAGGAGTGCCGGAGAGGGTTCGCCGGCCGCGAGAGAGTCGGGCCAGGCACGACCACGCTGACGGTCGTGGAGAGGGACTCACCGGCCACAAAAAGGGAAGTCCTTTCTCTTCCACTTATTTCTTTGGGTTTTTGTATGCATGCTGTGGCGCCGTTCCAACAAGTTAGAACTGCCTAAGTGACTGTGCATTTGGAGACGGTAATACACATTGCTTTAGTCGGTAGTAATTCTTCTTTGCATTTCTACTTGTGTTGCGTACATACGTGCATGATGTTATTCATTGCTTTGCCTGCATATGTGGTTTCAATAAATGTGCTTGTCGAACTGTTCCCCGTTTCGTTGCGTCGTTTCTTGTTTTGAAAGTTCCATCTTGCATCACGGAAGGAATTGGTAGAAGGGTGTAAGCACCCGGTAAATATAATCACGTCGTCGGGGCGGCGATAACACCGCTCGTTTATCACTGAAGCACGAACGGACCGCTAAGGCGGTTCGTTGTCTAGGCCGGCCAGCGGCGAGTACGATTCGCCCGGTTAACTACCCGCGCAGGTTACTTAGGTAGGTCGAGTTTGGCGAACAACCCTATCCTGCGCTGGGGAGGTTGGCGATTGGCACGATGTGGTTGTGGTCGAAAAGACCACCGTTGACTAGCTCTGGCGGTAGTTCCACGGAGGGTCACGAGCTGATTGTCCGTTCCGGTGGGCGACGCGG
>CM068963.1:44062516-44076611 GCA_035128595.1 Eptatretus atami | reverse complement strand
TTTTGTATGCATGCTGTGGCGCCGTGTCCAACAAGTTAGAACTGCCTAAGTGACTGTGCATGTATGTACAGTACATTGCTTTAGTCGGTAGTAATTCTTTCTTTGCATTTCTATTTGTGTGCTGTAAATACGTGCATGACTGTTATTCATTGCTTTGCCTGCATACGTGTGGTTTCAATAAATGTGCTTGTCGAACTGTTCCCCTTTTCGTTGCTCCTTCCTTGTTTTGAAAGTTCCATCTTGCATCACGAAGGAATTGGTAGAAGGGTGTAAGCCCCGGTAAATAATCACGTCCGTCGGGGCCGGCGATAACACTGCTCGGTTATCACTGAAGCACGGAACGGACCGCTTAAGCGGTTCGTGTCCTAGGCCGGCCAGCGGCGAGGTACATCGCCCGGTTAAGTACCCGCGCAGGTACTTAGGTAGGTCGAGTTTGGGCGAACAACCCTATCCTGCGCGGGTGGCCGATTGGCACGATTGTGGTGTGGTCGAAAGACCCACCCGTGACTAGCTCCTGGCGGTAGTTCACGGAGGGTCACGACTGAATTTCCGTTCTGGTGGGCCGACCGGTCGCGATTTGAGTTACGTGACCGATCGCACGCCGGGCGGACCAAAATTCGTAACAATATAATTTTTGGCAGCTTCGTGCACGCTCATCTGCTTTCTCAATTGCCACTCCGATTTTTAATGCGCCTCACAGCTTTGTATGCATCTTACTCCTCTGTAAGCATTCTCTCAGAACGTATGCTCCTGATGAGACACTCGCAAACTGCTCTTTTGTCGTTCTAGACGCTCCTGAGTCTCATCTTCAACATAGGGAAGATAAAAACATAGGGGAAATCAGAGAGGGTAATCACATACAGGTGAACTTATCTTTTACTCCCTAAGCTAATCAACACTGCACCACCCCTCATGTGGTGACACGTAACACTTAAGCTGATAGATTCCCTGACTTAAATACATCGAGGTGCTTCTACCCGTCCACAGACCATGCTGCACTATACAATCCTATCTATACTATTAGATCATTTCATTTACCCCCATAATCAGAACTATATATATATATATATATATATAATATAATATATACATTGGCTGATTACCCCACCTCGGCGGGATTAACCAGCACACAAGGGGCGTTTGCAGTTTCGGGCAAAAGAACAATCACTACAACTCAGACCCCAACACACATGAATAAAAGGAAAGCAAGACAAATTTATAAAGTGATAGCAAACCCGTGGGCCTACGCCCACTTTCACATGTTCGTGATAAGTTGGGTAAAGGACATTTAAGCCCAAGGCAAATAATGAATGGTTTTATGAAATTTATTAAGAAGGTTTTTAAGCAGATGAAGCTATTCATGTAAAATTTGTAAAACATGTGATCATCAGTTATGGATAAGCTACACAATGGACCAATGTTTCTCTTGCAAGAGTACTATTTTGAAATTCCTATTTTACTGTAATGCAACTTTGGACTGTGGATTCTTGAGGAGCTTCAGTCACAATGTTGTTGACACTGAGATAATTTGTTAATGCACCTGACAACTGTTGCAAAACAATGTAGTTTATGGTATGGGAATGACTGTTCTTTGAAATCAGGTAACATCGTTTCTCTATACAATCTGCGTCTAACCATGGACCGCTAGGGAAAACATGGGAAATGAGATCTTCCAATTTGTTTGAATCAATCATAACTTCGACAGGAAGTTAAATTTCATCAGTGTTGTTTATGAAAGTAAAGATGCCATTTCCTATTTCAAGAAGCCAATTATTGAATCTTTCATGGTCTTCGTCAAATATTGTTCTCATGTGCTTAAAGAGATGGAATTGTTGGAAGTGTATCCACAAAGGTGAGCTTTTTACGCAACTCTGTACAATGGCAGCTCGACTGCAGGAACTTGCGAACTGCAGGAAAACTTCCGTTGCGAACTGCAGGAAAAATCTGGCGAAAGTCTCCAACAAGAATGAATAATTTTCCTCCAAATGGAATTTGCAGCCCTCTCAGGTCTTGCAGGTGCCTGTCAGCTGCATCGAGTGCATTTGTTGGAATCATAGATGCTTCATACCAAATGAACAATGAAGTCTCCTGAAGGTCTTGTGCATCTATCGTTCCATGGGAAATGCGGCACGTGGAATGTCTGTGTCGTGGAATCGGAATTTTGAATCTTGAATGTGTGGTGGTTCTGACTATGAGAAGAGAAGTATGCTCACTGTACCGGAGTATGCTACACACGTAACTTTTAGACACACAACTGAAAAATATGCACGAAGGTATAGATAAATATTTTGCCTGTACCCCCAGCGCCATCTTTGTAAACACATCTCTGCTGAGATTGCGACTGCACCACATCCACAATGAATTTTGCAATGTTATGTTGAGCTGCATTGAGTTGCTGTGATTGTTGATCTCCCAAGTGGCGTTCTGCTGCTTCATCTATAGTATTGGTCATCTGATTTTCATTTGGCTGGAGAAATTCGTTGGGAATTTGTGGGAAAATTGAAGTCACCTAATCTGGCTCCCCTCTGCAATAACTGACTGAATTGATTGTAAGCAAAGATACTTGTGCCTTTCAGAAGGCAACAGTTCAGGATGATGTTGGCGATTGGAATTGAGATGGACAAAGTCTTGAGACATCAACTTTCAAAATTTAAAAACAACTGCAATTCGTCTGAAGGTTGGCAGAAAATTAAAAAAATTTCAAACAATTTCCTCATCCGTCTCAGAATTCGCATAAGTTTTGCTTCTTCCAAACTTTGTTCTTCTTCGAGGTCATTGTCCAACAACCTCATTGTTTTCATCGCCTCTTTGAATGTCGGATGCTTTTCCCCGTTAATTGGGCAGAGATCCTCAAAAGATGTTGCACCTGTACGACGAAGAAGAAGTAGCCTCCTGAAACTGAATCTTTCTTCCTGTGAAGGTTGCACTTGGTAAATGCACCCAATGATATTTTGCTTTCTTCTTGTCCAATCGCTTTGTTTCCTGAATGACAATGTTCTGGGATGTGATGATACAAATAAGCGTGGGCTTCAACATCCCTGGCATTTAGATCGATCCAAGCAGTTCAAGTGGTTTTCTTGTGCTTGTCGAAAAACTACTGTCTGTGGAAAAGGAAGATGCACTGCCAATCTGACAATGTAATGGTTCATTTCATGCGATGTATATTCAAAAAGTTAAAATACCGCTTGATGCGGTTCAATGCATCTTGCATTACGATAAGCTTTGATCTCATCGTTGATGTGACAGTCGTATTTTGTTAGCAGATAAGGATTGTACATCACAACAAAAACATCGACACACTACCTGGGTGAAAACTGTATGTTGAACCTTCATCGTCTACAGTATTTGGGATACCCATCCATATCCAACTTGGTCTCGTTGCTTGAAATCTTTGGGAATTTAATCTGGCATATTCCATTTTTCATGCATATCAAGGTTGGATGGATTTCTCCACATGGACCATGAACCATGTGTCTTTTTTTACTTTTTTCAATGAGTTCTGAAAACAAAGCAGGATTTGGAACCTCAGCAGAAACTACAGCATCTACAGCTTCTGATGTTCTTGGCTTATCTACTGTACATTTCAAAAGAAAATCAGAAGATGGACGTGTGGCAACCCGCACTTTTGAAACTCGACTGTACGAACATGAGCAATAACACTGCCAAGAATGTTTTTCTTGAACAGGCCCTCATTCAGTTCATTTAGCTTCACAACACCCGAGAAACAATGTCAGGTCGATCATTTGGGCTTTGCGTTGGAGAGAGTTTTGCCCAAACTTCTTGCCATTTAGGGTTTGCTGTAAAGGTTAGAAAGATGTCTGATTAACTATGTTTTCTCACAATTGTCATAGCATCCTGAAAATTCTGGTGCATATTTTATGGGCTACCAGAAAATGTTGATGGACACATACTCATTCAAACTAACTGAACTCTATCATGTTCTGCTCCATTTTGTAAGTGATCCATGAGACTTTGGTAACTTTCAGCTCTCAGCTTTACTGGAAATTTTTTTTTTTAATGAAATTCGGTTCATGGCCATCTAACTTTGCAGTAAGCATCAGCCAGATATTGATGAAATAATAACTTTCAAGAATAAAAAATACTGTGACGTCCACGGGACTTGAACAGTCCCGCCAACGTTAGAATGAGCCGAAACGATGGAGGCGGTTTATTTTTTATAACCCAAGGATGGCGGTTTTAATCGCTCTCCAGCAAACGGGACGAGGAAGGTGGCACGAGTCGCTTTTCACTGAGTTAATAATGTTTATTTCTCTAAACCAGAACGATATAATAAGACTCGGCAAGAGGAGGGATCCGGGGGCGATTCGACGGGAGGTGGTGCGGGTTCGGCGTGGGGAAACACAAACAATTCCAATGGATATACAAATCTCAAAGCCTCTAAGGCGCCAGGTACACACACACACACGCGCACACACAACACACACACACACAACACAACACACCACACACACGCACACACAAATCGTAGCTAGTGGTCAGGCTTGCCCGTGGTGTCGACCTAAAAGTCACTGGATTGGTGCCGGACGAGCTGGTTGCGCCCGTCAGGGGCAGAGACACGGTGGTGCCGAGGTTCCGTCAGCCCTTCTGCGCAGAACCGCGGTTCCCGGCCTGTGAGCCCCAACCAGCCACCGTGGTGTCTCCTTGGTGGTATCGACCTCCTGGTGTAGGACAAAGACCACTCACAGCCACCAGGAGCCAGTTCTAGCGCCAAGATGCGAGCAGGAGAGGGAGGCAGGTCCGCTCCGCCGTTCGGTCCGCGCACTCCGAGCCAGCAGAACTTCGAGAGCCAACCGAGGTGAGGCACGAGGCACAGCAAGGCCACGAGACACGACGAATCCAGGAACGGACCAGCGCAACGAGAGAGCGCGCTCAGAGACCAACAGCCTCGACCAGACCCTTTCTCCTCTTTTACTCTCCCTCCTCTCCCAATCAGAACGTTTTTATACTCGAGTCCTCGGCACTTCCAATGGAGCCCTTTTATTGGCCCTCTCCTGTCGCCTTCCGCCAATCGTGATCAAGGGGCGGAGCAACATGAAACGCTAATATACAGCAGGTGAAGAACGGAATGAAAGAGAAATGAAAAAAATGCGGGGTGAGATGCAGAGCATGGGCCTGCAGGCAGGCATAATGGCAATTGTGGGGAGCGAAACGCGGGCAGTGGAGCCTCAAAATGGCACGCAGTGAGTGCAACGGCTGTCAGGCCCGCAATGGAGGGGGTGAAGACAGATTAATTCGGGGGACGTGTTGGGCGAGAAGCGTAAAGGTGACGGAGAAAGTAACGGTGACCGAGAGGAAAAAGTAAGTGGGGTGACTGAAACGTGTAAAACGAGACACGTAAAGACAAAGGAATATAAATAACAGAGACACGGGAGTAGAAACGGTAGGGAGAGACTCCACGATAAAGACGGGGTGAAAGACGAGCACACAACACCGGGGTTAGTGGAGGACGATGAAGGGGAGCTCGGGAATGTCTCAGAGACCCGTGCGAGCAGCCGGATAGCCTCCTTCAGGAACGGAGGGAGACGCCATGCTCCCTTGAAGCGGTTCACGACCAGGTGGGTCGCGTCGAGCTTCGCGGAGTTGAGGGGCGAGTGCTGTTGACGGTGCACGGAGAGCTTGGGGTATAGAGGATCGGAAACCCTTGTGGTGGCACTAATCCCCATGCGATGTTTCCGGTGCGTGTGTTCATGAGCGTGGCGAAATGTGTGCTGAAACGCACGCATTAGCGTGCAATGGAAGGCGTGTGTGAGGTGACCGCGTGTGTGACAGAGACCCCGTGGTGGATGAGACCCCGAGTGGAGTAAAGCCCGGTGTGAGTGGTGTGCACGAGTGTGCCGGAGTGCGTGCTTCCCAGCGCGCCGTGTGTGAAAGAAGCACGGTGTGTGAGAGGACAGCTGTGTGAGGTCGCTGTGTGTAAGGGAGATGACGGTCGGCATCAGGAGCACGCAGCCGCGTCTCCGCGGTGTGAGTGTAATGGAGTGGTGTGTGAGTCTCGTGACACGTGGGAGCTTGAGCGCGAGAGTGCGACGGAGACAGATGGGACAAGATGGACAAGGGGCCGGTAGCGCCGCTAGCTGTATTGGGAACCGTGCCGGGTTTACCAGCAGCGAGCGCGAGGTTCGTGCCGTGCAGCGCACGAGGCGCCCGTGCGGCGCTTGGGAGTGAAACCCGGTCCGGAAACGCCAGCGGTGGATGTTGCCGATCCCGCGGACGGACAAAGGCAAGGCGGATTACGGATTTGGACGGATGGGTGCTCCACGCGAGCGTGTGTGTGAAGGCTCCGAACGGGCAGAGCACATGTGCTCGCGTGAGGGAACCCCTCGAACGCGAGGTTTGCTTTGAATGCGCAGAGTGGCGTCATGGCTGCGTGTATGGTGGAAATCCCGGCAGAGGGTGAATCCCTGCGGATGGTTACCGTCCAAGAGGGACGAGGTGGTCGTGAACAGCTGCCATGACATCACGGAGAGTAGAGCGCAGGTTGCGAGTTGCCGCGCTGGTGCTGCGCGAATGGAAAAAAAAAGAAAAAAGCAACCTCGCTCGGTGGACAGGATTCCCTGGGCAGGGTGGAAGACCCCTTGGCCTGGGCACAGGATGGAACTAGTTAGGGGAAGGGTTAGTCATTAGTTAGACCGACTTCATGGGCAAGGGTAAGTCCTCATGGAGTCCGTGGAATGGATTAGGTAGAGGGATTTAGGTCAGATTTAGGATAGAGTTTTGGATTGGAGGACATGGACAAACTTTGGATTGTAGAGGGGACGTAGCTTAGCTACGGAGAGTTAAATGGAACGTGCTGTAGTTTAAGGGACGACGTGAGACACAGAGGTAGTTAGGGGAAGTAGTGAGCAGGATGCAGGATTCAGCGGTGTGTGTGGAAAGTGGAAAAATGTGCTTGATGAGTGAGTGAGACCAGCGGTCTTGTGTGAATGGAGCGAAATGGAAATGCATGGTGCGATGAGTGATTGGGGGGAGGAGTGATTCCTGCCCAAGGGACCCCGGGGTCAGTGTAAGTGAGTTAGGGGGGTTAGTCAAATTGACAAAAATGGAGGTCGTTTTGCTGTTGGTGGGAAAGTTAGGCTCGGATACCCGTTTGGAGGGGTGTAAGAGCCTGTTGACGGGCTGGGAGCGTGGCTATGAACGGTGAGTATCGCTGAAGTGGGTACCCCGGGCACCGACTAGTCGGCCGCGGTAGGCCAAGGGCCCATGGGGGGCCGGATAGTGGAGTGGGCACGGGACCCGCTGATGCGGGGCCCGGGCGCCATAGGCTGCGTGGGCAGTGGCGTGGGCACGGGTGACCCTCGGAAAGGGCCCGGGCACCAGCCTGCCACGTGAGCGTTCAGGGGAGTCGCCAGGGAGGGCACTCCCGGTGTTTAGGGAGCTGTAGGCTCGGAGGCAGTGTAGTGCCCGGGGGTGCCATTGTTGGGGAATCGGCAAGGGTAGTTCCTGCCAAGGGAGCCACGCGTCCAGCATGAGACCGTGTGAGGGCACGGGAAGAAAATTGGGGGCGAGGCCCGAAATTTGCGAAGGACACCAAACAACAGGCGACGGAATCTGGGTTGATTCCGAAGTAAAACGTTACTAGGGAGAACTACACTATGATGGCACACGAAAATTCGGCGGACTCGGGACGAGTCTGAAAAATGGAGGGGAGTGTTACGGCTGTGGAAATTCGCAATACACCATAAAGGGTCCTTAGATCAGTTATGACGATAGTAATTGTGTTGTTAGATTTCCCCACCGTTTGTTTAAAGGGAATTTCCGTGTTCACAGGGCTGCGATCCTTTGAGATAGCCGTTTTTCTTTCTCTATCATTATTTTGGACCAATCCTCCCCAACAACCAATCGCCACCACCAACGAACGCTCCCAAACAAACTACAACACACCAACAACCACCTTAACACACGCCAACCATCGCCACCAACTACAACCACGAACCAACCACGCTCAAACCCTCACCACAACAACCACCACCATCTTCGCCACTATCCGAGTTTGACGAACGCCGTCCTCCACGGACCACGCGGCGACGATTTCCGCGGCAAAAACCGTCCAAGAACGCACGCATGGATTGCCAGAATAAAAAGCTCTTGCGAGCCTGCACGGACTTTTCCCGCCTGTTTCTCCCGCCTAAATCTCCGCGCTCGGTGTGGTGGAAGTGCGATCCGAGCCGGGGTCAAAGGTGAGAAAAGGTGGGGCCTCTTTTTGGGGAATTAATTCCCTGGCCCTGAGCCAAAACTGACTCCCGGCCCCCCACGGGGCGGGGTGGAGGGAGAGCGAGAGGGCACGCCCCCCTTCGAGGCTTCTCCAAGAAGCTCGAAGGAGGCGGGGCCGAAAACGGGGCGGAGCGAAGGGCGGAGCCCCGCGCTACAAAAGGCGGACAGCACGGACCTTGAGGAGTCTTCCTGTCTCCTTGTCTTCGAGAAGTTTCCTGTGTTCTTCTGGTTTTTTGAGCTTCTGGGCTGGTCGGCGTCTTCTTCTTGGCGCTGGTTGTCTTGTCGGTGGAAGGGTCTTGTCTTGTCGTGGAAGGGTCTGTCTTGTAAGTGGAAGAGGTCCTGCGCTCGCGGCTTGGCGCGGCCTGTCAACGGAGGCACGGACGGGAGACGCGGCAGCGCCGGTTGTGTGGTGGACCTGCGCGTCGGACGAGGAGTGCGGAGAGGGTTCGCCGGCCGCGAGAGAGGTCGGGGCCAGGCGCGACCACGCTGACGTCGTGGGAGAGGACTCACGGCCACAAAAAGGGAAGTCCTTTCTCTTCCACTTATTTCTTTGGGTTTTTGTATGCATGCTGTGGCCCGTGTCCAACAAGTTAGAACTGCCTAAGTGACTGTGCATGTATGTACAGTACATTGCTTTAGTCGGTAGTAATTCTTTCTTTGCATTCTATTTGTTGCTGTAAATACGTGCATGACTGTTATCATTGCTTTGCCTGCATACGTGTGGTTTCAATAAATGTGCTTGTCGAACTGTTCCCCTTTTCGTTGCTCCTTCCTTTGTTTGAAAGTTCCATCTTGCATCACGGAAGGAATTGGTAGAGGGTGTAAGCACCCGGTTAAATAATCACGTCCGTCGGGGCCGGCGATAACACTGCTCGGTTATCACTGAAGCACGAACGGACCGCTTAAGCGGTTCGTGTCCTAGGCCGGCCAGCGGCGAGGTACGATCGCCCGGTTAAGTACCCGCGCAGGTACTTAGGTAGGTCGAGTTTGGCGAACAACCCTATCCTGCGCGGGTGGCCGATTGGCACGATTGTGGTGTGTCGAAAGAACCCACCCGTGACTAGCTCCTGGCGGTAGTTCCACGGAGGGTCACGGACTGAATTGTCCGTTCTGGTGGGCGACGCGGTCGCGATTTGAGTTACGTGACCGATCGCACGCCGGCGGCCAAAATTCGTAACAATATAATTTTTGGCAGCTTCGTGCACGCTCATCTGCTTTCTCAATTGCCACTCCGATTTTTAATGCGCCTCACAGCTTTGTATGCATCTTACTCCTCTGTAAGCATTCTCTCAGAACGTATGCTCTGATGAGACACTCGCAAACTGCTCTTTTGTCGTTCTAGACGCTCCTGATCTCATCTTCAACATAGGGAAGATAAAAACATAGGGGAAATCAGAGAGGTAATCACATACAGGTGAACTTATCTTTTACTCCCTAAGCTAATCAACACTGCACCACCCCTCATGTGGTGACACCGTAACACTTAAGCTGATAGATTCCCTGACTTAAATACATCGAGTGCTTCTACCCGTCCACAGACCATGCTGCACTATACAATTTCCTATCTATACTATTAGATCATTTCATTTACCCCCATAATCAGAACTATATATATATATATATATATATATATATAATATATATATATATATATATATATACATTGGCTGATTACCCCCACCTCGGGCGGGATTAACCAGCACCACAAGGGCGTTTGCAGTTTCGGGCAAAAGAACAATCACTACAACTCAGACCCAACACACATGAATAAAAAAGGAAAGCAAGACAAATTTATAAAGTGATAGCAAACCCGTGGCCTACGCCCACTTTCACATGTTCGTGATAAGTTGGGTAAAGGACATTTAAGCCCAAGGCAAATAATGAATGGTTTTTATGAAATTTATTAAGAAGGTTTTTAAGCAGATGAAGCTATTCATGTAAAATTTTGTAAAACATGTGATCATCAGTTATGGATAAGCTACACAATGGACCAATGTTTCTCTTGCAAGAGTACTATTTTGAAATTCCTATTTTACTGTAATGCAACTTTGGACTGTGGATTCTTGAGGAGCTTCAGTCACATGTTGTTGACACTGAGATAATTTGTTAATGCACCTGACAACTGTTGCAAAACAATGTAGTTTATGGTATGGGAATGACTGTTCTTTGAAATCAGGTAACATCGTTTCTCTATACAATCTGCGTCTAACCATGGACGCCTAGGGAAAACATGGGAAATGAGATCTTCCAATTTGTTTGAATCAATCATAACTTCGACAGGAAGTTAAATTTCATCAGTGTTGTTTATGAAAGTAAAGATGCCATTTCCTATTTCAAGAAGCCAATTATGAATCTTTCATGGTCTTCGTCAAATATTGTTCTCATGTGCTTAAAGAGATGGAATTGTTGGAAGTGTATCCACAAAGGTGAGCTTTTTCGCAACTCTGTACAATGGCAGCTCGACTGCAGGAACTTGCGAACTGCAGGAAAACTTCCGTTGCGAACTGCAGAAAAATCTGCGAAAGTCTCCAACAAGAATGAATAATTTTCCTCCAAATGGAATTTGCAGCCCTCTCAGTCTTGCAGGTGCCTGTCAGCTGCATCGAGTGCATTTGTTGGAATCATAGATGCTTCATACCAAATGAACAATGAAGTCTCCTGAAGGTCTTGTGCATCTATCGTTCCATGGGAATGCGGCACGTGGAATGTCTGTGTCGTGGAATCGGAATTTTGAATCTTGAATGTGTGGTGGTTCTGACTATGAGAAGAGAAGTATGCTCACTGTACCGGAGTATGCTACACACGTAACTTTTAGACACACAACTGAAAAATATGCACGAAGGTATAGATAATATTATTTTTGCCTGTACCCCCAGCGCCATCTTTGTAAACACACTCTGCTGAGATTGCGACTGCACCACATCCACAATGAATTTTGCAATGTTATGTTGAGCTGCATTGAGTTGCTGTGATTGTTGATCTCCCAAGTGGCGTTCTGCTGCTTCATCTATAGTATTGGTCATCTGATTTCATTTGGCTGGAGAAATTCGTTGGAATTTGTGGGAAAATTGAAGTCACCTAATCTGGCTCCCTCTGCAATAACTGACTGAATTGATTGTAAGCAAAGATACTTGTGCCTTTCAGAAGGCAACAGTTCAGGATGATGTTGGCGATTGGAATTGAGATGGACAAAGTCTTGAGACATCAACTTTCAAAATTTAAAAACATGCAATTCGTCTGAAGGTTGGCAGAAAATTAAAAAAATTTCAAACAATTTCCTCATCCGTCTCAGAATTCGCATAAGTTTTGCTTCTTCCAAACTTTGTTCTTCTTCGAGGTCATTGTCCAACAACCTCATTGTTTTCATCGCCTCTTTGAATGTCGGATGCTTTTCCCCGTTAATTGGGCAGAGATCCTCAAAAGATGTTGCACCTGTACGACGAAGAAGAAGTAGCCTCCTGAAACTGAATCTTTCTTCCTGTGAAGGTTGCACTTGGTAATGCACCCAATGATTTTGCTTTCTTCTTTGTCCAATCGCTTTGTTTCTGAATGACAATGTCTGGATGTGATGATACAAATAAGCGTGGCTCAACATCCCTGGCATTTAAGATCGATCCAAGCAGTTCAAGTGTTTCTTGTGCTTGTCGAAAAACTACTGTCTGTGGAAAAGGAAGATGCACTGCCAATCTGACAATGTAATGGTTCATTTCATGCGATGTATATTCAAAAAGTTAAAATACCGCTTGATGCGGTTCAATGCATCTTGCATTACGATAAGCTTGATCTCATCGTTGATGTGACAGTCGTATTTTTTAGCAGATAAGGATTGTACATCACAACAAAAACATCGACACACTACCTGGGTGAAAACTGTATGTTGAACCTTCATCGTCTACAGTATTTGGATACCCATCCATATCCAACTTGGTCTCGTTGCTTGAAATCTTTGGAATTTAATCTGGCATATTCCATTTTTCATGCATATCAAGGTTGGATGGATTTCTCCACATGGACCATGAACCATGTGTCTTTTTTACTTTTTTCAATGAGTTCTGAAAACAAAGCAGGATTTGGAACCTCAGCAGAAACTACAGCATCTACAGCTTCTGATGTTCTTGCTTATCTACTGTACATTTCAAAAGAAAATCAGAAGATGGACGTGTGGCAACCCGCACTTTTGAAACTCGACTGTACGAACATGAGCAATAACACTGCCAAGAATGTTTTTCTTGAACAGGCCCTCATTCAGTTCATTTAGCTTCACAACACCCGAGAAACAATGTCAGGTCGATCATTTGGGCTTTGCGTTGGAGAGAGTTTTGCCCAAACTTCTTGCCATTTAGGGTTTGCTGTAAAGGTTAGAAAGATGTCTGATTAACTATGTTTTTCACAATTGTCATAGCATCCTGAAATTCTGGTGCATATTTTATGGGCTACCAGAAAATGTTGATGGACACATACTCATTCAAACTAACTGAACTCTATCATGTTCTGCTCCATTTGTAAGTGATCCATGAGACTTTGGTAACTTTCAGCTCTCAGCTTTACTGGAATATTTTTTTTTTTAATGAAATTCGGTTCATGGCCATCTACTTTGCAGTAAGCATCAGCCAGATATTGATGAAATAATAACTTTCAAGAATAAAAAATACTGTGACGTCCACGGGACTTGAACAGTCCCGCCAACGTAGAATGAGCCGAAACGATGGAGGCGGTTTATTTTTTTATAACCCAAGGATGGCGGTTTTAATCGCTCTCCAGCAAACGGGACGAGGAAGGTGGCACGAGTCGCTTTTCACTGAGTTAATAATGTTTATTTCTCTAAACCAGAACGATATAATAAGACTCGGCAAGAGGAGGGATCCGGGGGCGATTCGACGGGAGGTGGTGCGGGTTCGGGCGTGGGGGAAACACAAACAATTCAATGGATATACAAATCTCAAAGCCTCTAAGGCGCCAGGTACACACACACACACGCGCACACACAACACACACACACACAACACACACACACACACACACACGCACACACAAATCGTAGCTAGTGGTCAGGCTTGCCCGTGGTGTCGACCTAAAAGTCACTGGATTGGTGCCGGACGAGCTGGCGTTGCGCCCGTCAGGGGCAGAGACACGGTGGTGCCGAGGTTCCGTCAGCCCTTCTGCGCAGAACCGCGGTTCCCGGCCTGTGAGCCCCAACCAGCCACCGTGGTGTCTCCTCTGGTGGTATCGACCTCCTGGTGTAGGACAAAGACCACTCACAGCCACCAGGAGCCAGTTCTAGCGCCAAGATGCGAGCAGGAGAGGGAGGCAGGCCGCCCGCCGTTCGGTCCGCGCACTCCGAGCCAGCAGAACTCGAGAGCCAACCGAGGTGAGGCACGAGGCACAGCAAGGCCACGAGACACGACGAATCCAGGAACGGACCAGCGCAACGAGAGAGCGCGCTCAGAGACCAACAGCCTCGACCAGACCCTTTCTCCTCTTTTACTCTCCCTCCTCTCCCAACAGAACGTTTTTATACTCGAGTCCTCGGCACTTCCAATGGAGCCCTTTTATTGGCCCTCTCCTGTCGCCTTCCGCCAATCGTGATCAAGGGGCGAGCCATCCGCAGCACCGTCCGTTACGTCACGGCAAGCCTACAGGGAATACAAAAGGGGATACGCATAAACACTTACCCTAACCCGTCTCCCTATCTAATTACGTGACAATTATCATTTCCCCCTTAAAGAAATGGACATTACTAAACAACTTATCACCACTGAATTGCTACTTATTACATCGAGATCCTGGTACAACTCGAACAGCATGGATACCTAATTAAACATCCTAATTACCCTTTGAATGCATACCCCCCCCCCCCTCAGAC
>CM068963.1:44047248-44057993 GCA_035128595.1 Eptatretus atami | reverse complement strand
GGCAGGTTAAGTTGAAGGTGGCCATCCCAACTTCATGGAACATTCCCATGCCCACCCCAAGTACAACCATCAGGTTTCAATACATTTTGTCCCCAAAAACATACAAATGCATATGTTTCAATACTTTCCTCCCGCATCTATGATGACCAGTTTTCATCAGATGACAACATAGAATTGGTGTATTTTCGAATGATTTGTACAACTTCCGGGAGTTGGATTGTTTTTTTTAGCGATAACATCCAGTTTTCAAGCTATTATGTTGAGAAGTGCAGGAGTGCATTAGCACGTACGATAATTCACCCACTTATAATAATTCCCCATGAACATAATCGTAAAAACCAAAGTTGGAGGTGGCCATCTCAACTTGGTCGAATTTTCCCGTGTCCACCTCGAGTACAACCACTACTTTTCAACCTGCTTCGTCTCGAAGTTTAGGAGTACCTAAAATACAAAGTACTTATGCAAGCAGGACAAGTAGTTTTCAAATTTTTTTTTTTTTGCATGCAGAGTCAACGCTCAAGGAAGAGCGAGAACACAAACAGATCAGGACGCAACATAACAAAAGCAGAAGGAGAAGAGGGAAATGCCAACAGCAAAGCAGAGGGAGAAATAGATGGAGACGGACAAACAAGGGATTATGGGTTATGATGAGGGTATGGGAGAATGAAAGGGTGGAAAATATGGATACAGAAGCAAAATTTGGAAGGGTGGGCAGGGGGGGGGTTAACGGGTGTAGAAAAGATCATAGTTTTGAATGGGAGATGATTTGAGATGGTGGTGAACAGCAGTTTATGATACTTGAGGGGGATAAAAATCAGAAAGGGCAGAGGGTGCAAGACCAGAAAGGAAGTGGAAGAAGACAAAGACACCACCGACCTGTCGGTGACGGCGAAGTGTAAGCCCATGGACTCAGCTTCATCACGAGACATTCCAATGATCTTGAAGGCCTTTGTTTCCATGGCGTCAAGCTGAGCAAGGTGCGAGGCAGGAGCGCCGGCCCAGAGGGAAGAGCGGTACTGGTGTCCTCACTCAAGGGGGCATTATCCAACGTGTGAGGAATGGTCTCCCAAATGTGAACTCGATTCCAGCGATATGAACAGCTGTTATGTGATCGCATAATGTATATGTATGATCTCAGTTCCTTACAATGTGACACAATAGTAGCTGGTTCCCATATATCAGATTTCTGATTTTGAACAAGCATAAACTGGCATGGATGCGGAGGTGGATATTCACGTGCACGGGCATGTTGATCATGGTAAAACTTCTGATATCGTTGACGATTTACAAGCTCATTATGGACAGCATTGTAGCAGTCTAAGGTATCCACAATACAGGTAGGTACAATATATTTGAACTTCCTGCCCATGAGCAATCCTGCTGGACTATCCACAGTGTGTGGCTCAATGGAATTGAATGCCATGCAAGGAGGGCAAGTCTGTAATCAGCCCCTGCATGTTTACACTTCTTCAGGGTCTCTGATAGTTTCTACATTACACTCATTAACACCATTGGACCGGAAATGCAGGGGACTTGGCGTCACATCAAAATTCCATGCTTTTGCAAAGACTCGAAACTCAGCACCATCAAAATGTCCACCATTATCACTCATGAGGCAATCAGTTATGCCAAACTCAGAGAAAATACCTGAAGACACTGAATAACAGTACGGCCCAGGCACGGATCAGGAAGTCATCAAACAACAGGAAACTTTGAAAAGTAATCACACAATAAACAACTGAGCACCATCAGCTTGGTATAGATTGGCAGTGAGCTTACTCCATGGCCTTAATTGAACCTCATGCTGGAGCAATAGCTCTGAAACCTGTGACTTTTGGTACCTTTGGCATGTTTGGCAACTACTGACAAGGCAATCAAAATCCCTATTGATTTTAGGCCAGTATACAGTGTCTTTCGCGAGAAGTTTGCTCTTCTCATGTTCGTAGTGCACCGAGTGGAGATTTTGAAGAATTTTGTGTTGTGAACATTTTGGGATGACAACTCGCTCTCCCTCGAGAATGATACCGTCTTCAACTGACAGTTCATCATGATAGCTCCAGAACCCTCTTGAGCATGGGCTCTGATGTGCCCTTCATGTGCTCAGGCCAGCCACTGATAAAGATGTCATGAAGTTGACAAAGGTCTGGGTCACAGAGCATTTCATGCTGTAGAAGTCGACCTGTTTCCGACGAAAATCGGACGAGGTCCACAAGTAGATCTAGCTCGATTGTACAGATGTTGGTCAGACTAGACATGTGAGAAAGTCCATCTGCTAATTGATTGTCTTTGCTCTTGCGATGCTCGATGGTGAAGTTATATCCCTGCAGGTGAACCAACATCCATTGAAGACGTGGAGGTGCCACAGCAAGTGGCTTCTCCATGATTATTAGCTGAGGTTTGTGATCTGTTTTCACAGAAATTGCGACCATACGCCCATGTATGAAATTGTTCCACACCAAAAACAATTGAAAGCAGTTCTCGCTCAATACAAGCATAGCGTTGCTCGGCATCGGAGAGGGTTTTGCTAGCAAAAGGTTGTAACTGGTTGCCATGAGCTTGGAGTATGGCTGTATCCAGGCCATGAATACTTGGAACACACTGAAGGTACACTGATTCATCAGGCCGCTAATAATGAAGAAGTGGGCATTCTGAAACCTCAGTTTTAAGGTCGCAGAATGTTTTCTGATGATGCGGTTCCCACCTGAAATCGGCATATTTATTTGAGTAGCTCTCAAAGTGGTGCTGACTCTGGACTGAAGTTATCCACATAGCATGCGAGATACGTCATCAGACCAAGAAAGTGCTTGAGTTCGGACTTCGATGTCGGAGGGAGAATGGCCTGAAGATCCTTGACCTTCTGAGAAGCTGGTGGGTCTTCTGAGCACCATACCCATTCCCCAAAAATGTGATACTGCTCCTCTTGATGAAATACTTGGCACAATTGAACACGAGTCCTTCACATTGCACAATAAGCAATAGCTCATTGCAGGTTCTGATCGTGTTCCTGTTCTGTGGCCCCATACACAGCAATGTCATCTGCGATATTAACAGACCGTAATTTTCCTCGTATATGATCCATCTCAAGCTGGAAAATGTCCTGGCTAGGCTAGGTACATTTGCCACGGCGGCCATGGGTTCCAAAATCTACGGCCACTAGCAATTATACGGCGGCCGCAGTATTCCACGGTCACACAATGTAGCAGTCACATATGTTTTTATTTTCGGGGAGCTGCACGGCGTATTTATAATTGTGGAGACCGAAAACGTGGGTTTGCCGTACGGTCTTTGATTTGATGTCGCACGGTGACCTTAGGGCGTTCCTGCGGCGGCCATAGAATTTCAAGGCAGACGCAAGGTGCCCGCAAGGCAACCGCAAGGCGACCGCAGGGGGACCGCAGGGGGCCCTAAGGCGAACGTGCGGCCAGACGGACGTAACGAATGGGTTAATTTTTTATTTTTTTTTACCAGTTTTTTTGTTTCGGCTTGTCGAAAAGCTACGGCGAACGTAGAAATGAAAAAAGTTATAACTCCGCGTTATAATTCCACGGCGACCTACGGCCTGTAAAATATAGCCATACGGCGTAGGGCCACCCTGAGGCCACTCAGTTTTCTCTTGGGCCGGCCGCACGTTTCTGTCAATTCAGAGGGCGTACGGCCGCCGTATCCTCGCTGTAGAGCAAATGTGACTTAGGCCTAACAGACAACTCGAAAGGAAGACGCTGAAAACAATATTGGCTTGATAAGGTCTGAAATGTAAACAGATGCTGATGATCAGCATCAAGTTGCACAGACCAGTAGCCAAACTTGACACCAAGCTTCGAGAAGTATTTAGCGCCAGCAAAATGATGATTCAGCTCTTCAGTTGTTGGGATTCCATGATGTGGGCAGATCAAAGCATGCTTTCAGTGGTGAGGATCTCGGCAGACACGAATGCCACCGTCCTTCTCTGTGACATATGTTAATTAACTAACCCATTCCGTTCGTTCCTCAATATGCCTAATAACGGCAAGACGCTCCAAGTTGTCCAACTCAAACTGAATTTTGTCCTTCAATGCAATGGGTGTGCGGTGAGAAGCATTGGCATGAGGGGGCACATTTGGATCAACAACAAGTTTGTGTGTGGCCCGACACACACCAATATGGTTGAACTATTGTGGATATGCAGCGAGTACATCCTCTGCACTATTGTGTATGTATGGTTTGTTGTTGGATGGCACAATGTAGGGTGACAACATTCATGATCTCACATCATGGAAGTCTGAGAATGGCTGGGCCAGGGACATCAACAACAAAGAAATGAGTGTCCATCCAAGGTGACTCCTTTAATTTGCATTGGATGTAAACAGTACTGATGCAGTTGATAGGAGTTTCATTGTAAGCAGTAAGCTTATCATCAACAATTGGGTGAAGAACTTTCATTTGAGAAGGATGTTTTTTTGCTGAAATCCTCTGGTAACATCTGATGGAAAATGCTCAAAGAGAGGGGTATTCCCTTGGGCACCAGTGTCCATGTTTAGGGACAATAGATGAGCGATTCTGAATATAATGTTCTGGTCTGTTCTGAATATAATATGTATTTCACCTGGGTGAATACTTTAATTTGTGGCATTGATTGCGTTAAAAGCAAAACCATCATGGTCAGCAGTGTCCATGTTGTTACGTGTGGCCTGAGACTGGGACTGCTCATCATGCTGTGGCTCATGTTGTTCAATCAAATGCATTTCATGAGGTGGGGCCCTGTATCTCTCTGTCTGGTGTCTTCGTCATCATTCTTGTTGTTGTCATAATCATCGTTGTTGTGGTACCTGCCTGAATCTTGTGGACAAGCACAGCTTGGCCCAGTGACCTAATTTCAAGAGGAGATTTTTAACATGTTGCTTTGGCATTTCCGAGCGATATCTACATTTCTATGGCTGTGATTCTGAATTCTATATATTCAACCTGTGAGTGAAATTTGTATTGTTCAAGATGGCCATAAATGGTGTAACATTTTGTTCCCCCCTATAATATCTAAGATGCGAAGTTTTTTTGTAAGTGGCAAGAAGGCGATTTCGTGTTCTACATATCTCTTCAGTATATAATTTAACTTGAAATAATAAAGGTTTTTTTTCAAAGGCTGTAGAAAAAAATTTTTTTAAGTCGACTGCCGTTGATGCATCGTTTATTGCTATTTACCTATTTAACACTTTACATTGTTCGTTATGTCTGTTTTTGTCTTTTGACATCCAATTAAACAGTAAGTTTGTTAGAATTATTTCATTGTTTGACTGCCAGCAGCAGGAAGACGAGTAATTATAATAAAATTATCTTACTCTGTGTTATCATGCACGCTCGGTACGACATTTCCGAGCAGAATTTTGCCAAATCAGAGCCATAATATTCGCTAAACTGCAGTTTCCGATTGGATGTTCCGATTCATTCTACAGTGTTCTGATAATGTAAATTTTTCAATTTAAAGTTAAGTAGTTCCTCGATCATAGGACTGAACGTCTGGCAGACAAACAGACAGACAGAGTGAACCAATTGCTTACAGTGGCTGTGCAAAGTATTCACCCCACCAACACAATAATTGCACATTAGATGATTTGTCGAGAACAATTTTTCCAAATGAACTTTTTATTCATAACCGAAGAACAAACTGAAACATCTGTTATAGTTGAAGGAGGTTACATGGTCAAGAATACGCTGCATAACAACGTTATAAATCAAAATTTCACTGGTTGTAATAGTATTCAGCCCTGAGGTCATAGACTTTGGTGGAAGAACCACTGTTGTAGCAAGACTGCTATGAGTATTTTTGGTAGGCTCCCCTCGCTTTACACAGTGAGATGTGTGAAATTCTTTTCCCATTCTCACGTGAAAATTTTCTAGTTCATACCAATTGATGGGATCGTCGATGGACTGCTAATCTTCAAGTCCGGCAAAACTTGTCCAATTGGGTTCAGGTCAGGGACTTTTTACTGCGGCGACTCGAGAACGATTTATATTTTCTTCTTATCCAGCCACTCCAGTGGTGGCTTAGCTTTTGTGCTTAGATCTCGCTTCCTGCTGAAATTGTAAATCGTCCAGGACCCATTTCCGATCATGGCTGTCTATGCCGGTTTTCATCAAGGATTTCTCCTGTATCGTACTTTGCCACACGTCCATGTTCTTCCATCCTGAGCAAGCTGCCCAGTCCTGCCTGATGAAAACACCCCATATATGATGGTTACCACCACCCATGCTTGACAGTCGGATCGGTGTTGACTGGGTGATGTGCAGTTTGGGGGTGCGTCAGACATAACACTTTAAATTTAAAATCAAAGGGTCAATTTTTGTCCTGTTCTGACAAACAAACATTTCGTCTACATGCCTGCAGCATCATGTAAGTAGCTTTTCGCAAACTCCATACAACTTTTTAGATGTGTCTTTCAGTAATTGAGTTCTTATTGCCACCGGTCCATCGAAGTCCACCTTTGGAAGGACACCCCGGAATTGTTGATTGAATGGACCAGACTCCCATCTCGGACATAGAGTTAGTTTCTTGCAGAGCTGTCAGCCTATTGTTGATGTTAAGCAGTGACATCACTGAACCAGGTTTCCTGCTTCTTGCTGCTGAAGATATAACAATATACATACATATATGTATTATGTATATATATATATATATATATATATATAATATATATAGTATATAACATTACTAGGTGAATGACCCGCGTTTGCCGGGTTCTTTTTGAATGAATTTGATCTCTGTACATCGTCTGGAACGCGAGCCAGTATCAGTTCTATTGGGCCACCGGTCAGGTCAGGTCTTTAAGTGGGTTGGTGAGGGAAACGCCCCCACTACTAGCCGCCCCCCCGCCCAACCTTCCGGGGGCCCGTCCCAATATTTTTTGTTTCAGAGGTTTCCTCTATCTTTCACCCGTTCAGGAGATTAGCGCATGCAGACAAACAAACAACAAACAAATCAATACATAATACTTCACATTATACATATATATATTATATAATATATATATATATAATATATTATTATATATATATAGTTATATATAATTATAATTTTAACTAGGGTGTTTCAAAAAGAATGGTGCAACTTTAAATGTTAATTTACAAAGAAACAGAAACGTCAGGAACATGAGCGCCAAGACATTCTTGAAGCGAATGACATGGTATTTTCTCTCACTGATTGATGTTGCGTAGTCATGCTTGGAGTATGTGAGACCCAAGTCTGAAATTGGCATCACGCAAAATTTGTAATTGACGTTCTCGATGTGTCCCCTCTGCGGTCGAGTACAGCCATTGAATTCCTTACTCCACAAAGTTCTGCTCCAACTTTTCCTGTCTGGTTTCATGTGGCACTGCTGGAGTAGCCAGGAGTAGCCACACCCCTGCTTCAATCATCCAGTGTTGGCAGGGCAAGTTGGTGTAGACAGAGGCGCTTGCAGTCCCCAGTACCAAGTATGTCTCAGAAGTTCAGCGGGATATGGGTTGCCTCAGTCTGATGAGGCGTACCCAGGGGTAACAAGTGTGTTCTGCAGAGCTTGCCGCATAAATGTGGTGTACCAGCTGTATGCGGGGGTGCACCATTCGTGCAAACCAGTCGGCTGAGCTGTTGAGGTGATACTTTGGGCTAGATCATATTGGAGACTTCTGAAGCATGGGCCCGTAGCACTTCACATTGATCGTCACCGTGTCCGCTTGTGTCAATTCTCAAACAGTAAGGTCCCTCAGTCGTTTCCCATCTGGCATTAAGTGTGTTCAGAAGGCATGTGACCTTTAAGCCCTTTCAGGTACCTCTCAGGGTGGTTCTGCCCCCCCGAAAATTTGTTGTGGTTTGTTGATGGCACGTTCAGTGGAAATTGGCTTCATCAATGAACCAGAGTCAGGTTGATCGAGTTTGTTACCGCTCAATCCTGTCACTGAGCAAATTGCACCTATCAAGTTCTCCTCCTCTCATGTCATCTTGACTCAGTTTATGACCTAAAGAGTTGATGATGGAGAAAGCTTCATTCTTAGTGGAGGATATGCCAGATCTGTGTTGGTTGATGTGTCTGAGTGGGAACTCTTAGCCCTGCGATCCGGTGGTGATGTTGCGCGTTTGGGCTCTTGGGTGTTCCAACGTTGATTATGCTGCCGTCTGAGCCACTGCCCTGCCCTTGCTCTGGTTGTGCTCTCCTACCCTTGTCTCATGAACATTTCACAATAATTGTTTGAATAGCACATTTGGGGCTCATCACGTGTTCTGAATCTTATTTCCCAACAGAAACATCCGGTGGGTGTCAACATATGATTTAGTCTGCATACCACAGAGCACCACTTTTGTCTCTGCTTCACTGTCAATTGGTATTGTTGAGCTTACGGAGCTAAAATCCAGTAACAAATACCACGATGACATCACCAAAATCCGTGAAACCAAGAAAACTGTATTTGGTCACAACAAAGATAAGCAGAATCAAGTTGTGTCAATCTTTTAAGAAAACCACATATATAAGTAATATATATATATATATATATATATATATATATATATATATATATATAATTTTGTTCGGGGCTGCGGGTCCGGTGAAAGACCACTCGGTGGGATAGCTACAGTCGATTCCACCAAGACTCCCGGAATTAAGTTCCGTCGTCTTCACGGATAATCCGTGACACGGCGGTCGTTTAACTGACCGTGGACGCCAAAACTCACCCTCGTGACCCAGGTCCCTCCGTCTATAATCGGTTACTAACTTAATCCCGTGGTTTAACTACCGGGAACCACGCCCTCGCGTACGCCGCCTTGTCCGAACCAGATTCACTTACCGGATGGATCATCTTTCCGGATCGGATGGAGTGCGAGCGACCACTGCCAAGTTGACGTACCGCTAGAAGTGAACGGATTATTAGGATATAAGACCCGCCTAAACTTCGCATTCGACCATGCTGGTAACCAATGGGAGAAAGACACGGCGAGTGTGGGACATTCCTCATGCAAGATTATTAACAGCTAAGCGAGAAAAGCATTGGCATAAAAAGATTATTGGTGTATGTAACTGCAGCGGAAGAGGAGTGAGGTGTGGGGTGTCAGACAATAAACAAGCAACTTATAAAGCGACACAGTGCAGACTTGATGCGAGATAATAAGAGTAACAACAATAAGGATCTCTCCAGGCTTACTTAACAGACAGGCACCAGCACACTTAGACACACACAGAAAAAGAAACCAAATGTGAAGGACTTTTGCAGCCAGGGAGGGGGGGAGTTGAGGTTATAGCTTTTGGGTACCTGGGTGTTTCGAGGGAGATGGATGTCTCCGTGGTGCGGTGATCCGACAATAGTCGCGTTGTTCTGGCACAGCCGCACGTGTGGAGATCGTGTTCTGAAGGAGGAGCCCGAGTGGAGAAGGCGGAGTCCAGAGGGCGAGGGTGGAGCGGTAGCAGGACAGGTAGGTGGAGTCGAAAAGCAGGAGGTGAAGTCGACGTCGTTTTGGGCGGAGACTAGGAACAGGGGCGGGCCGTCGAGGCGAGACGTGGGCAGAGTCGAGAAGCAGGAACACTCCGCGGAAAAACACCCACACCGAAAATTCTCTGCTTCTCGGCTGAAAAGTACGTGACTCGCCGCACATGTCTGGTTCGGGCAGACGTTGATGCACCCCGCCAAGGCGTACGTGACTCGCCACACATGTCTTGGTTTGGGTAGACGTGATGCACGGTTATGGTAGACGAGACGAGACGAGACGAGACGAGGGCGAAGCGTACGTGTCTGCGCCGTACATGTCTGGTTTCGGGCAGACGTTTGATGCACCCGCCCAAAAGCTACGTGACTCGCCGCACATGTCTGGTTTCGGCAGACGTTGATGCACCCCGCCCAAGCGTACATGACTCGCGCGCACATGTCTGTTTTGGTAGACGTTGATCGCACAGTTATGGTACATGAGACGAGACGAGGGGCGAAGCGTACGTGACTCGCCGCACATGTCTGGTTTCGGGTAGACGTTGATGCACGGTTATGGTAGCAAGACGAGACGAGGGGCAAGCAGGCAGATTACCTCAGAAAAGAAAAGAAAAAGAATGGGGATAAAATAAAAGGGGGAATGATTTATAATCCTAACTATTAGACAATCGCAATGCACTCCCTTGTTTCCCCACTAAACAAAAGGAAGGGGTCTATCTGCACGTATATTAATGGCATAACTTCTCGGGACACCTATCTGTTGTAATGCGGCGTTCCGAGAACCGCAACACTATCCCCCTCCTTTTACTAGACTCGGCCCGATCGTCAACATTCGTGTGGCATGCAGGTGAAGGTTCCCCTAGTACTTTTATCTACAGATCCCTGAGTGAGACATTTTGAATACATGTCCCAAAATAAATAACCTAGTGGTTGCGTAATCTAACTAACAGACTCATACGGACAACTTAATCATCATTGCCAGAAGCTAAACAAACAGGTGGGTCAGAAGATGTATCCTTCTAATATTTAATTACCCATGCCAGGACCTGTGACTTAAGGAGAAAACAATAAAGGCAACATTCGGGATGAGTGCAGCAGCAGGAAATCGATGATCAGGCGTCTTCTGGGCCCTCATATGGTCCTTTGTTTGTTTGTTTGTTTGTTTGTGTCCTGGCTGCTGGAGGCAACTCACCCAACACGGCAGGCCACACGCGCGTCTCACAGTCCATTTGAACTGGCCTTTATACAACAAGGAGATAGATGTCCGGGCTGCAACAAATGCGGTCCCTTGGTACGCACATGCCGCGGGGCAGTCCTGCAGGAAG
>CM068963.1:43998411-44008497 GCA_035128595.1 Eptatretus atami | reverse complement strand
AAAAAAAAAAAAATCGACGAATATTTTTTTTGGTTGTTTTTTTAACATCTAAGGTGTGCTGTCGTACTTTTGCCACGTCTCGCCATGGCTTGCAAACAAACAACCAAGCAGCTTGTAGAACTGTCATGTAAAAATAAAATTGCACAACATCTTCAGTGGGTGAGGCATCGCCCGAGACACCGGGGGCCCAACGCAGGCGGGGCCTGAACTTTGTTGTCGATTGTTGTAATTTTGGTTTTGTTTAGCAGAGGAACAATGCAGAGTGACAGTGTGGGTACTTCTGCCGTGTATCGCCAGAGCTTGCAAATGAACAAAGCAGTTTGTAGAGCACTTGACAAGTTGCTTAATCACTCAAGCAAGCACTCCATCAAAACGGTTGATAAGAAACGGCTGGCTTGGCAAGCGATGGCAAGCTGATTGGTAACGGGGACACACCCGCAGGAAAAAAAAACCATCACATTTCTTTAAATTTTCAGATTTCACTCCAGATTTTGACACATGTATTTAGTCCATAAAATCCGATCCTCAAGTCAGAGATCATATTTCGATTATATACTTTAATTAGTCCATGAGAGTGGATCGCGTCTCCAAGGCAAGGCATGTTTAGTAGGTCTAATCAAAATGGCAGCTGAGACCCCTGCGAGGTGAAGTTGGGCTGACCAAGGATAAGCCTTTCATGAAGCTAAGCAATTAATTATCTTCAAAGGAGGTGTTTAAATTTACGCAAACACCCAATTTTCACTCATGCACTTCCTTGGAGTTCCCTTAGTTTGCATGCAAAGTTCCAGGCTGCTAAGTTTCATGGTTTTGGAGTTATGGAGGAGACACACGCACTCACTGACACGCTGACATTTATTAATATAGATAGATCAACAAGCACAGAAGTCAAGGTACTATACCAAGCCATATTTATTAGTAAAGCTTCTCTGCCATTTTGTTCCAATTAAAATTTTGCTTTTCATAAATTATTACCTCTTCCACCAAAGGTAGAAGAAGGTTATCTTTTCAGCCCCATATGTCTGTCTGTTTTTTTTTTGTCTGATTGTTTGTGTGCAGGATATCTCAAAATGTTGTGGATGGAATTGGATGAAATTTGGTGAGCAGGTTGGGTGTGTGACAAGAACAAGTTGATTCGATTTTGGTGAAGATCAGGCTATGTATCCGGATAATAGAATTATTTAAGTGATTCTTCACCATTGAGAGATTCGGGCCAAAAAATGATATATGGCACATTCAAAAATGTATTGGGCCCAATGTGTTCTACTGGATCAGGTATAGTTATGGTATCGCATGCACTTTCATTTACTTACCTCTTCCAACTTCTAATGACTGATTTCCAAACCAAACTCTCAAGGATAATTTTTTTTAATGTTATCTATTACCTTACAAATCAATCTTGTATTAGAATATCAATATATGTGACTATCTGTACAACAAGTTTGGTCATATTGATGTGAAATCTACGATATGCGTGTTTTTGCATGCAGAGGAGTAACTCATAAACCCACGCATAACTCGCTCAAAAGTGTGTGTAGAAAGTGATACCCTGGCTCAGAATACAGTACTCATGAAGCTTCACACTTTCCAACGGTACCGTACAAGTAATGTTGCGGAGGGGGTGAAACAAAATCGATTTTTAGAGGCCCTTCTCTCACTTCTGAGCTGTCTTGGCTGGGTTTGAATCCCGACACGGCTATAAACTGTCATACTGATGCTTCACAGGCAGGGTGATTCATAAAAGTGTGTGTCGTCCCTCGGATGGACGTTAAAAGGGCGTCACGCCTGCCAGCATTCGTTTGTGGACGTTAAAGATCCCATTGTGTCTCCACAAACAGTAGGTGAGCCATCACTGGAACCATGGCCAAATTCCTTCGATAACCAGTAGAGGGCATCACATCAGCAACACAACTGCACCCTCAGCAAATGATGCTTGTTTAGTAGTAGGTGGTCCATTGTTCTGCAGTATGTGTGTTGTGTTGTGTTGTTTCTGAGTAAATTGGCAGAGGCAGGAAGCACCTCCATGAAGTGTTTTTATTTGAGGGTTGGGGTTCTGTATCTCACTCTACCAATATATTCTGTCGAGGTCACAACAATAAATTAACAAAAAAAAACAAACAAACAAGGAACGAAACGAGTGAAAATATGATGCCCCAACTCCGATAACATACTTTGGATGCAAGGTGCACCTTAATGCTGAGCTGCCACATCACTTCAATGAGGAGAACCAAAAATTGACAGTTCTACCGTAAGTCAATTAATACGTCAGGTCAGGTATGGAAGCATGCGCCGGAGCAGCGTCCACTTTCCACCGGTACTCCTACTCCAGGGGACTCCGTCTGGCCATTTCCCAGGAAGATGCTTGGCCCATCCCCATCTCCTTGAGATGCTGAACAACCCGCTGCACCCATGAGGCATGTGGTTGGCCCATTGGCCTCCTCCACTCATGAAGCTCCCTCACTGAGACAATCTAATGGGCAGGATTAGCATCAGGAAAACGAGCCACATGTCCATATTGACACTCACGTGGGCTGATGCTCATGGACTGTACAGATAACAAATCTCATTTGAGTCTCTCTCAGCAACCACTCGTTGGACACAAAGCTCAACCAGCGATAGCCAAGGATTCTCTGAAGAGACCTCGTACAAAAGAAATTCAGTCTCCATCTCAGATCCCTGGTCAGAGTCCAAGTCACACATCTGTAGACCAAGACTGGAAGTACCAAGGACCTCAAGACTCAGACTTTCTTCCTCCTGCACAAGTACCGACAGCACCACACCCCATGATCCAATGAATCCATGACTCCCCAGGCCCGACCCAAATGTCTATTGACCTCTGGCTCACAGCCAACAGAGACGTGGATATCACTGCCAAGGTAAGTGAATCTCTCCGTGACTTCAACATCCTCACCACAAACAGGTCACAGACAAGATAGCAGCATCCAAGATGTAATTGAAAGCCTGGATCTTAGTTTTGACCCAGGAAACCTGTAATCCCAGCAGCTCTGATTCCTCATTCAGCACCTCGAGGGCCCCCAAAAGGTTATCCAATCTCCACAAAGATGACAGCATCATCTGACAAATCAAGGTCAGAGATCTTGACATTCTCAAATGACGCACTGAGCTTGATCTCTCCGACATCCTCCCCAGAATCCAGTCCATACAAATGCTGAAGAGTTTGAGGGCAATACACACCCGACGAACTCCAGTCTCAACAGGAAATAAGTCGGAGATGGTATCACCACATCTCTCAGCACTCTCAGCACCAGAGTATAGTTCAGACATCAGATTGATCAGTTTTGATGGCACCGGGACTTATTTTCCAGTGTTAATGGAGTTCTTCAGGGGTTTCACATTCCCAACCTGGCCTCCAAAGCCAGTCGCCGACTTGGCATCTCCATCGTGCAAAGTCCTTCCTCGGCCCATTTGAGCCACTGACCACATTACAAAGCTTTCGTCCGCAGCCTGATGGAGTACTGCTCTCCACTTCTGTGCTGGTGCACCTGCCTCTCACCTTTCTGGGCTTCACGCTGTGGAAACCAAGGCATTTAGGATCATTGGTATCTCCCATGGTGAAGCTGAGCTTTGGGCCGCTCACTCTCTCACCGCAGGCAGGTCGGTGGACTTTGTCTTCCATATCTCCTCTCCGGTCTCGCCCCCCCCCCCCGCCACTCTGTTTGCGATATACCCCCCCATTCCATATTTCGTAGGGTGCTCAAGGTCCACCAGCAACGCTCTTCTGGTGAAACTACCAAAATCATGAACCACTGCTCAACTTCACTCCTTCATTCCTCTTTTTCCCGCCTTTGGAATAAACTCCCACACTCTCTTCAATGCAATTCTTCCTCCAGGTCTTCAAAACAGCAGTTCATCACCACCTCTTATCTTCCCCATCCAAAACCAAAACAACAAAGATCTTTTTTCCCGTTAATCCACCCCAACCCACCTCCTTCAAATTTCCTGCTTTCCTTCCAAAAGTTCCCTGTCATGTAAGGTCCCTATAGTCCAGTGGTGTCCATCTTGATACCCCATGTTCCCCACTCCATCCCCTCCCTTCCACAGATCTCCTAATGTCTCTGTTCCCCACTGTTTTGTCTTTCTCTCTCCACCCCTCTTGTCTACTTCCCCCTTGTTGTGCGTTGTGTGTTACGAGCCTCAACAATGTATACAAAAAAATTAAAACCACGAAGACCAAGAATCCTCCAGAGGGCATCCAGATTCACTGAATCGAATGCTTTACAGAGATCAACATAGTCTGCAAGCAGCCCCTGCCAAAACTCCCTTCTGCGCTTCAGTGAGGACCCAAAGGCAAGGATGGTCAATCGTTGACCTCTTTGGTGTAAAGCCTGACTGCTCTGGACGCTAGTGCTCAAGCAGATGGTGGCGAACCCATCAACAATTATCCAAGCAAAGACCTTGCCCAGCACCGAGAGCAGCGTCACCCTCGGTAGTTGTTGCAGTCCTGGCGATCACCTTCCATTTCCAAGAGGGACAACAAGGCCCCTCTTCCAGTCAGTTGGGATGATGCCTGTGTTCCAAGCAGAGCACAGAACTGCATGCAACGACACAGTACAGCATTTCCACCAGCCTTGAGAAGCTCAGCATGGATGCCACAGATCCCTGGAGCTTTACCCCATTTCAACCGGTTCACCACAGCCTGTGTTTCCACAAACGAAGGTGGACCACAGTTGATTGGAAGTTCAGCAATAGGGATAGCAATACATCTGACATCCAACTCAACAGCTGGTGGATCAGCCTGGTACAGCCGCTCAAAGTAACCGGCCCAGCGGGCCTTCACTTTGGAATCCTCTGTCAAGAGCCCTACCACTCTCCACTCCAACTGCAGTACACCAGGGATGGGCTTGGATGAACGCAATGTGCGAATTCCCCTGTAAGCAGGATGAGAATCCCTTGACCACAGGTGATGCTCTACTCCCATCACAGATTCCTCGCACATAGGCCTCCTTGTCCACCCTTAGTGCACGTACAGTTTTATGCCTCAGCTCCCTGAACAGCTCAACTCTGCCATTAAGCCTGGCCCTGCGACTCTGGTCAATGTATCCATGTCCCTTGAGAGACAAAATCTTCTTTACCCGATGTGAGTTCCAAGACATCCACCGGAACATCAAGGATGGGGGTCTTTAAGGCACTCCACAACTCTTCAGGATCCCTCAAAGCACCAGACCCCCAAATCTCCACTCAGCTTGTTCACAAACTCTCAGCTACCCTCTCATCCTTGAGTTTGCCAACATCCAGCCTGGCTGGGATGTACCATTCTCCTTGAATTAAGCTGCAACTTCAGAGTTGCTACCACAAGCCTGTGGTCGCATTGAGGAACTGAGCACTCCGGTCACCCTGCAGTTCTGGATCATCCTCCAGCGACCATCAACGACACATGATCAATCCCTTTGCCACACCGCCAGCGTTGGAATACAATTCCAGCGATGGGCCTGTGGGTGCTGAACCATGAACCAGCCACCATAATTCCATGACTTCTTGCAAAGTCAAGAAGTTAGTGATATTCTGGTTCATAGTTCTAGACCCATGGGGACCAACACATGTCTCATACCATCCCTATAGTTCCAGTCGATGCATTGAAATCCCCAAGACTAGAAGAGTATCTTGCCTGGGGCACTGATCAACCACAAACTCGGCGTGGCATAAAATGCGTCCTTCACGGTGAGATCACTCCCTCAGTCAGAGCATAAACAGAGACCAGGGGAAATGGCACCTAAGGAGTGATGAATCCTTCGTCTCGTAATACGCTTGTTGACCGGTGTTACCTCAATTATCATTGGATCAGCTTATTGGACACAGCTACACAACTCCTTGGGCATGGTAACCATCAGAGGATGAGACCAATAGTAGGTGACCACCTGCCATGATCTCTTCCGCTATCTCGGTCTCACAACCTCAGAGGAGGGCTGCAATACCGATGTCCAACTGCTTGAGCTCAGATGATAACAGAGACAGGGATCAGATCATCCTCCCTTGGGGATAGAACATTCCAGGCACCCACCTGAAGAGACCGCCTCAGGTTAACCCAAAGAGACCGCCATCTGGTGGACAACACCTCAGCACCACTCCGGCACACTCTCCCGCAATCTGACCCGGGAAGGTTACCCCTTGGTATTCCTCCCATTATCTGTGCAACAAAAATTTGGATTACATCCTTGTTGCTTGTGTTATTGCATATAATGAAATGCAAGTTGTTTCAGAATCCCTATCTTCCCAATTAAAAACAAAATTGAAATCGCGTTACATGTCCTTTGTAAGCAGAAGATTAACTTTAAGGAAGAAATCATGGCATTTCTTCAGCAATTTTTGTTTTCAGCTATGTCTTCACCACGATTGTCTGGAAAACACATGATGTCACATGTGTGTTTCAGCCAATCATACATAAAAAGCATGACTGTCCTTACAGAAATTAACGAGAAATGCATTGAAGTCACATTTCTAACTTAACGGTACATTTTCTTGATAAAATTCATTAACGATGAAATAAATTGTCACAAAAGCCAAGATTGATTGATGAATCGATGTCCAACAGACGGGCAGATATAAACCATCAAAACATTTGCATGAGAGTACACAGCAAAAGAAATGGTGGCTGGCTCTTCCGCTCCGCCTTCCCCATACTCGGCTCCGCATTGTCACTTTCATAGACTGCTCATGAACATTCCCGAAAGCTCCTCCCCATAGGAATTGACTCGTAAATACGAGACGAGTCTAAATCTAGAAAGAGCCAGAAACCGCTCATCACCAGATGATTGTTCCATATCCAGAAGCAGCTAGAACCTCCCTGCACACTCCTGATCTTTCCACAAGCAGTAACATCCAACTTCAAAATCAACACTTGTCGCATTTTTTACTCGACACTAGATATATAATTAACATCTTGCCCCAACAGTCATATACCGATACGTAATAAAATTTGTTCCATATCAAATCATCGGTTCGTATAAGAGCATCAACATCGCTCTGAACACAATACACCACCAAAGAGTCACTAATAAGGATTTTGTCACGGAAAGCAACTCTCATTTTTTTAAAAGTTTGCTTTATGTTTTACTTTGAAGTCCAAGTAACAAACTGTTGCGGCTACACAACAATAAATCAATGCTTCTACAGCAGCAGAAAAGGGAAGAAAAATAATAATTAATTAATCAGTTTATGAGTGGTTCAGCTTGTCCAGGACAGGAATGGTTGGAAAAAAAAAAAACCACAAGATGTTATAAACTCTGGCTGTGAGCTACATTCTTACTTTTTTATTGTCATTAACACATCAGCAGACTTGCCAAAAGTGAACTTTTACCATTGACATAGTCAGAGTAGCAGCAAAGACCATTCAGCGGCCTTCCCACACGAGGAATATTCTACGACAAGTTCTATACCACACCACAACCACAAGGACATATTTGCACAAATCGTGCAAATAAACCACTCCACGTGATGGATATGTTTTTTTAGAAGCAGGGAGGAGGGAACGTGTAAAAACAAGTGCTCCAGCAAAGAAGTTGTACAAGTTGTCCAATATATTTCCCATCATATTTAAGATGGCAAAAATACCATTCCACACATTCTCACCAGTATTTAGAGTTAATGTTTATCACATTATGTGTAAAGAGCGCAACCACATGAGGATTGTGTTCCGTGTTCCATCGCACGACTCATCAGCATGACTATTTTACTTGCATCGCTTCTCCGTGAAGTGCAGTGTCGGGTACATTCCAGGAGGTGACTTGTTTAACAAATTGCCCAGTACTCATGAAAGGCTTTTCTAAGCTGTACATTTTTGGGAAAGAAAAACAACATTTTTGGCAATTTAAAGCAAACGCATTCTCAAGGAAAGCAAGTTTGCCCCATTTGATCAAATACTGTGATGTGACCGTTCGGTTTGAAAAAAAGGTCAAACACTTCATTTACTTAAACATGCGGTCGCTGACATCAAAAAAAAAGATAGAAAATTATATACAGTACTGTAAACTTTACAACTCGTTTGAGCCTTTTGTAATTTAACCATCTGCTATGCTGAGATCAAACGATAATTATTATGCTGAGCTGCCTTCGTTGCTCGGCTGTGTTATGTTTTTATAAGCTTCAAGGCTGCGGTGCAAACTGTGCCATGTGATATATCCAGACAGTGAGACTGTTAAAGAAAGTCATTCATGATATCCTTTGGTATATCGATTGAACTTTCGTTATAACAAAACTAAAAACAAATTTTCAAGTGAGATGGATATTATTTCGCAGTTTTTAACTGGTTTTAAAAAGTTGAATTGAAAGTACATCCTGATGATGAAAATGTATTAAACAAAGGTTTCGAACACCATTTTGGTTTTTGTTCTCCATAATCAAATGAAAGATGCAAAGTGTCCATGCACCCATCTCAAATTTAAAAAACAAATAATCCATTATCCAAGCAACTTCACGATAACGCTGATGTAGAGCCAAGCATGCTGCCAACAACCTCAATACTATTCTGCACAAGTTTCTCAAAAGGGCCAACAGTTATGCAGCCAGAAAACTTGCATCACAGCAACTCATTTACTTTTATTTTAATCTTGAGTTACGAGAGAAAGGTGACCTCCTGGAACAAAGGAACTAAAGGAAGAGTAATGATAAACACTAGATCGGGGAGAGCGTATTGATCTAGGCCTTGAAATGCATCGAGTTAAATAAATCATCGTGAAGTCATGTTCACTTACAACTAGTAAATATAGAGGTGAAAGTAAATTCAGTATCTGCAAGACATGGGTATGGTGTTCATCTTGTTTAGAGGATACTAAGCTTGCATCGCTGAGGTTGCAACTGAAATCTGTCTGAAAGCAAAAGTATGAACAATTTGGAATATAAGTTTAGAAACCAAACTCGTCTCAACAGATTAACCATGTCATAAATGTACAGGATCTTTAAAAAAATAGAACCCATGTGGTTCACTAATGAGCTTCAGGAAAGGGATAATCTACCAGCCATGCTTGGTCTGACCGAATTATCGATTCCCTCAAGGTAACTTGGGATAGGCCCCAAAATGTTGCCATGAAAACATCAGTGCTGCCCACAATATTTTTCCAATATTTTATTAATATTACGAGCATGGGTACCCACACCTTGTGCAGAAGGAATTTAGAGTTTAGAGATAAGAAGAAGATTTGTAATACTGCCAACGACCGGGTGGCGCGATAAGATACACATTTGAATGGAGAGAATTGGGATCTTCCCCTCACCCTCGACCCCCTGCCCTGGAGGTTTGAAAATGTTTTCTTGCATCTCTAATTGCCAAGAGGATTCCAACAGTATGCAATATGATGGGGTCACTGCCAGTGGGGCCGATGATATTGATGTACAGACAGACAACACAACTTTATATAATGATAATAATAATAATAATAATAGCATTCATTTCGCACCATAAAGGTGTATAGGGCTGCTGAGGCAGTTTCATTGGCAAGGAGTACATTCCTGGACAGGTCACCACTCTGATGCAGGTTACCCCAAATGGTTATTACCCCAGTATACTGGTACTCATTTCACCGTCAGTAGGATGGCAGGCTGAGTCAACCCCACCTGGTGTTAATTCAACAGTCAACAGGGGCTCAAACTCAGGACTCTAAGGTTCTAAGCCAGCCACATTAACTGCAAAGCCAACACCAGGTGTGTGTGTGTGCGTGCATGTATGGATATATATATATATATATATATATATATATATATATATATATTGTTTGGGCCGGGGTCGATGGCGAGAACGACCACGAGGTGGGGGAGGTTTGCGTCGTCTCCCACCAAACTCCCCGGATTCTAGGCCGTCGCTCGATGAACTCCGCGAGCCGCCGGGTCGTTTAACCGACCGTGGTCGCCAAATCTCAACCGCGTAGCGTAGGGTCTATGTGTCTATAACCAATTTACCTAATTAACTACGCGATTTCGACTACCGGGGAAACCACGCCCTCGGCACGTCTTGCTCGATCCGGGTCACTCTACCGACTGCGGTAGCGTTCCAACTACCAACTCCTAACTCCGGTTCGGGCGCAGCCGAGCGGAAACTGCCAAAGCCGTGCCGGCTGGAGTGAACGGATTATCGGGGAT
>CM068963.1:43975508-43998401 GCA_035128595.1 Eptatretus atami | reverse complement strand
TCAGATCCGAACCATGCTGGACCAATTCAAGAAGGGACGGAAACGAACTGGGAACATGTCTAACAAGTTTTATTTAGAGTAAATGAAGACACAAAGCAAGACCGCAAATATGCAAGAAGTATTTGCAATGATCCAAAAACACTTATTCAGTTCTACTTAAAAACGGGCCCACACGCAGACACACACACAAAATGAAAAGAAACCCAGAGTTCTTTATTGGACCTCGCAGCTGAGGAGAGAGACAAGCTGGGGTCAGAGTTCGGTTGGGTACCTGGCTGTCGGAGAAAGTGGGTACTCCGTGCTGCGGCACCTGACAATGGTCGCTGGTTTGGTCCCAGTCGCACGTATGGACTCGAGATTCGTGGCGGAGCTCGGGTGGTGAGTAGCGGGGTCCACGGGGGGGGGGGGGGGTCGGGGTCGCTCTTTCCTTCCTTGTAGGGGGCCAGCAGAGACACGTTCACCGGCTTGACGACCTCGTAACAGCAAAACCCTTTCATGACAGCAAAACCCTCCAAAACTCTCCAAAAGACCACCAAAAACTCTCCAAGACCCCAAAAAGACCCCTGCCTCAGAGAGTGCTCAGGAATTTATGGACCTCCTCAGCGGGGAGGGCCTTGGGTGTACACACCTCGCTGTCCACATTTGATTGGACAGGGTCCCACGGCATACCTTTCCGGGGCCGGGCCTTGGCCCCAACCGGGAAACCCCAGTCACTCTTTCGCGCGGGTTCATACTTGACGAGTAACAGTATCAACGCTGCAACGGCCCTGCGGGAAACCCAGCCACTCTTCCATGCGGGTTCATACTTGACGAGTAACAGTATCAACTAGCCGAAACCCCGTCACAGACGGATTCCGTTCATTCAACCACCCTCACCAGCTCACCTATACTCGAGGGACATGGACTGGACAGGGCGTGCTTGCCCCCGCCTACTCATCCCCGCCCTGCCCCACCCCACCGCCGCCTTCAATTTGCTTACCCCCGCCCAAAAATTTAATTACCCCGGCCCCGCCTCCGCCTCTTCATCCCCGCACACACTGTCTCTTGATTCCCGCCCCACTTGCCCCCGGGCCGCCCCCCGTCCACCCCTCACATTCAACCCTGCTTAATTCACCCCAGCCCCGCCCACTCAATCCCCTGCCCCATTTCCCGCCTTGACGAGTAACAGTATCAATGTTGCAAAGGTTGTCGTGAAAGAGTTGCAACGTTCGTGGGAGCCGAGCAACTGAAACCACGAGATCTTGCCTTGGCACGTCAGGGTGTGAGAAGGCAGCTGGTTGGTGGTGGATCGTGATGGGCCGAGGGGTCATGCAGATGGGATGGTTGTTAGATGGCTTGTTAGATGTAATAACCTAACTGAAAGAAATCGCAACGCACGCCTTTGATTCTCCCACTAGACAAAAGGAAGGGTATCTGACGACACACATAATTAACGGACATAACTGACTTTTGGGACATCTGTATGTTGAATGCAAATGGTTTCCAGATCCGTAACAATATATATACAGTATATATTATTATTATATTATATATATTGTTACTTGTTAAAGTGCCTGTTTGTGATTGCACTAAAGTACTGTTCTTCTCAAACAGCTCATATAACCATGTTCTGTGATACATTATGTAATTAGTTTCAAATTAAATTATTTTGTGTGCACTTACAGCTAACTCCCGGTGTGAGAGCGAGTTACGTTCCTGGACACTGTTCTCAAAGCAAAATGGTTTTGAAACTGGAACACACTCAGATTTGATTGAAACCAACATATACAACACCATATTAATTGGTAAAACTATGTAAGTAATTATTGGGGACAATTAAAAACCATAAAGAATAAAGTCATTATGAAAGTTAATATAAAATAAGTACAGCACAATAATACATACATATGGACATAAAACAGTCCAAAGGCACTTATTCCAGTAATATTTGTGTCTTTCCTAAGGCAGGTCCTGGGTTGTCTTCCTCCTCCATCTCTCCTGGTCCTCTGCCTCTCTCTTTAATCCTTCATAGGTATTCCTTCTCTTTGTCTGTCCAGCATTCTCCTGAACTCGATATTCATATTGGTCTCTTTCTGAGTAGTTTCCTTTCAATAAACCTTCCCCTCTCATTATGTGTCCCAACCCGGTCTTCTGCCTTCTGTACATTATTATTTATATATTCTTCTTATCACAATGACATTTTTTTTTTTAAACTTTTATTTTACTTTTTGAGGAAAGCAATCAAATGGGACTGCTGTGCTTTGTATAAGTTTAGGGAGTGCGAGTCATCCCTTGCTAACAACCAAGACTCACCTGAGAACCAGAAGACAAGCTGATTCTAAATGTTTCGTTCAAATACAGCATGACCATTTTAAACAAACTGAATGGGTATTACTACAAGAAAGGTAAGATTATTCAATTACAATTTATGTGTTTCCTTTTTCAAGGAAGTGCAAGTTCCTCTTGTCCATCCAATCAATAAAGCAATAACAGAGAAGGAAAACTGAGTCACAAATTATCAATGACTTCTTTTTTCAGTTTTACGTTCAGATAACATCACTCACAAACTACTGATCAATGCACACTACTCACGATTGATCCATGACAAATATTGTTTTAAAAGTAGAAAGCATATTGTAAGTGGAATACATTAATCTCACGAACTATGTACAAATAAATCTCAAGCCATGCCATATATTCATGCAAGTTAATAAAACACGTACTGTACAAGTTTAGGCCAGGTCAGTCTTTTAGGACAGCCACTGGTAACATGCAACCCAGTGCTACCTGCAGCATGGTCAGGTTGTCGGCGACTAAACAAACACCCCTTCACTGGCTTTGCGAGTGGGAAGGGAGACTGTGACACACTGCCAGGACTAAAAACACCTGACAAAGGATGGATGAGCTCCCTTCAGGAGCCAATGGCCATCCATTACAGAGATGGTGACTCCCAAAAAACACCCAATGGGGTAGGAAAATATATTTTCCCACCTGGCCGAGTACAATGGTCCTGTGAAGAGGTTTCCTTGTTTCAGGACTCGGTGAAGGTTTTGCCAGTTTTTCCTCTTCTTCATGCTCTCTGTAGCCCTTCACATTTAGTGGCTCTCAGCCTCGTTTAAGACAAATTTAAATTAAAAAAAAAAGAAGTTATATTTATCACTTGTGAGTGAACAAAATGGCTGAGAAATGTAGTTAGTAAAGTCTGTTTAAATGTGTCACAACCGACCAACAAACCAACCAAGCAAAACTGCTTTATGGCCTTAAAGCCATTGGTGGAGTGACCTTGGTCTTGGGCATATATAATGATTCGTTCTCCGTCCCAGTGAAGCTGATCTTTTCTTAGCCACAACAAAGAGCCTTCTTTGTCTATCCCCAGTCTGTCCAACACTGTTTTTTTATACATGTGTATTTCCCTGCTCTTTTATCATTCTTCCAGTTGCCGGTGTATATCTGTTGATACTTTTTTTGTGTTTGTCTTTTTTTGCAATCATTGGAGATGTATTTGTTGCTGTTTCAGTTTCATGTGCGACATCTTCTGTCCACAGCTGTCTTTGGAAAATCTTTGCTAGGTGGGTTAGGGATACCTTTTCTGGCTTGCTGTCTTCGTGTATGCATACAAATTGGGTTCAGAAGTCTGTCAAACTTTGTCACTCTGTGCACTTGGTTGAGCTCCATCAGTCTGCGACCTCCTTCCCATCTCGGGAGGTACATTCTCGGGATGCAATGATTTTTGTACAACATTTTGTGGACAGTGAGGAGTTTTCTTGTTTTGATACTTAGTTTGTTGATTTCCACTTGTGGTCATTTTATTATGCCATAGCCGAATTGCAACAGTGGTAATTGCGAGTTGGTTTATGACTTTGATTTTGTTGTTTGGGGAGAGGTATGTTTTCAGTATCAGTGATACTGAGACTATTCTGAGAGCCGTTCTTTGCTGGTATTCTTTGGAAATTGTTTTGCACATTTGCTTGTGACATATTTGGTGACCCTCTTCTACTCCGAGGTATTTATATGATGCTACGTTTTCTAATTCCTGTGTCGTATCTGGGTTGATTTTTATGTTATCCATTTTTGGTTGTCGGAATGTGTACTTGGCACATTTATCTCGGCCAAATTCCATTTGAATGTCTTTGGAGTACCGTTTCACCAATTTTGGTTGTTCTGGCAATTTTTCATCATTCGGTGTGAAAATTTAAAGCATCCATGTTCTGCATTTCCTCTCTATGGATGTTCTTTTATTTGAGGTCAGAGTGTATCCATATCCTTGCTCATTAACAAGGTTGCTCAGTGGGTTCAGGGCCAGGCAAAACAAAAGGGGCGAAAGGTTGTCACCCTGAATGATCCCGCGTCATATCTTCACCCATGGTATTTATATATTTTCTTCCAAGTGCTGTAACATAAATGTGTTCCAGGGCTCCATTGCTCATTTTAGTTTTTGAGTTTGGCCTTGTTTCGTAGTAGGTGGTGGATTGTTTAGTAGCATCCTGTTACATCCAATCTGTTCTGCCTCTATGCCTCATTGTTGTTGTTGTTGATGTTGTTCAGCCCCAGACAGTTCTGCTTGAACAGGTCCGCAGCACGGAGATAGCAGATCAATCTAGAGAGAGAGAGAGAGAGAGAGGGCCAGTCCATGGGGACCAACCAATCGGCACCGACTGTGACCACGTTACCCTGATAAATCTGGGCAACAGAGAAGAATGGGGAAGGTTTGGTGGCCAACTTGCATTGAGGGATCGCTACATTCACCACAAAGAGGCATCCCCGATATTTGCAGGCCTCCTTGTTGTGTTAGGTGGTGATGCATCATTTCTGTGACGATTCCCATTTGAACATTGTATGTTGTTGGAAGACATGTTATTGGTCTGTACTTGTGAGGTCGTTGGGTTTCTTCAGATATTGGGATGAGGAATGTGTTACTTCTGTGAGCCATTCATTCATTACCTTTTCCTCTTGGATAAGTTTGTTGAATATTTGAGCGTAATGATTTGGAGAACATCAATTCTTTAGCCAGAAGTGTGGAATCTATTGAACCCCCCCCCCCCCCAGACGGTCTACTTGAATATTTTCTTCCACAAGAAGTTTGGAATAAGTACGGTTCAACAAAATTGTCCAAATAATTTACCATAAACAGATTTTCTTTTCTCCTTTAATGTGGAATATGGATCTAGTTTCAGGGTTAAATGGGGCTTAGTTTAACATAATATTTAATGTGCAAGTTAACATAAATGTATGTAATAAGTGTATGACCAAGAGCATCGAGTGTTTTGGGAGCTCCCCTCATCTATCTCTCTAATGGTCATGTCTAAGTCCACCTCCCATAATTTGTGTTTATGTGTTTTGTTTTTTTTTTACCATTGTGACCTGTCATTAAGTGTTTTCCTTTTCTCTAATACCAGCACCAAGGTTTCACAATCACATACCCATGCTCACACAGCCCAGAGACAGCGAGGGCAGGTATGTGCTCATTGCAGGCAGGCAGTCAAGTGCAACAAAAGAGATGAGAATGGGTTAGGTCCTCATTGCATGGGCACTGGCTGTACAGGACATGAGGCTCCAAGAAGGTGTGCACAATTTCCGCCGCAATAAGCACGCAACGGGTGGTCCAAAGCGTTACTGCGAGTGGAAATCTCTATCTCTCGGTGTGTCCCTGAAGCCTCTCCATAATCATCCCGGTCATCTGAGATTCCCATATCGACCTTATCTCCCATCTGAGCTGCCCTTGCTTGGGAGAACTTCCACCCTTCTTGGCGGTTCTCCTCCGCTGTCTAAGGTGCACTGTAATGCCAGGTGATCAGAAAGGCCCTCAAGTTGTTGCCTTGGAGTAGTTTTGGCAAAAAATCAGGTGCGAGCAGGAACACTCGCCACCCCCCCCCCCCCCAAGTATTTGTGTTCTGTCCTTTTTTTCTATCTGTTCTGTGAACCCCACGAGTGAAATAAGTTAGATAAATAAGTGTGTCGTTTGACTCCGTGGGTGCGAGGGGTTATTTTATTTAATTAATTGGTTCCAGTCTGTGATATAATTGCTTGGGGCTATTTCTCTTCCCTCCTTCTCCAACCCATTAATTGGTAAAATAGAAGCTTGTGTTGATGAGAATCTGTGTGCTGTGGCCATTTGCGGGATATAGAATTCCTCGTGCATAATTGTTTGGCACGATAAACCTGAACGCACATCGATCGGAACTGAACACATAGAAGGCACAATTATTTAAAACCGAAATGCCTTTCAGCATTGCTTGGCCTATTTGGCAAGGCTGTGCAACTCGCTATTGCTGGTGCGTGTGAAAATTAAGGGTGGAAGAGGGGATGGATTTGACCCATTCCCACCTAGCGGACATGTCGGCATTAGAGACCACGTGACCATTACACTATCCGCCTCACGGACACGTCGGCATTAAAGACCACGTAACCATTTCACTATCCGCCTAGCAGACATGTCAGCCTGGGAGAGCAGGTAACCATTACACTATCCGCCTCGCGGACATGTCAGCCTTAGAGACCACGTGACCATTACACGAACAAACTTATCTCCACCCATTCCTGAGTGTGCGTTTGCCTGCAGTGCTCATAGTTTGATATTTGCTGCAAGGCCTACAGGCTTGACTAGCACACCCAACCAGGTTTCGGCATGGTCCAACATATGAAAGTTGAATTAAACCACAAGTTGATATTTCAACTTGAATGTGCATTATGTTCAAGTTCGATATGATTAATCCTGTCTTTGGTGTGTCTTTACGTCTGTGTGTTGTGAAACAAGGGCCATAATTTTCTATTTTCACTACTCTTAATAATAAAGGAAGTTTGTCTGTTTATGAGTATCCTGCTCATTCACATATCAATTAAATAATAATGATTTTGGGACAGATTAACTAATGTGTGTATATATATGTATATATATATATATATATATTATAATATATTAGCACATTAGTGTATACCCCGGTTAGAATAGGTGGTCTCAGATCTGTGTCGTAAGAGGCGACCAGGGTTGCGTCAGGAAGGGCATCCGGCGTAAACTTGGCGCAAAATTATTATGCGGATCATATGGATGATCGCTGTCGGCGCCTAACGGGAGCAGCCGAAAGAGAAGAAGAAGATTATATATATATATATATATGAGGTGGAATTTATTGGTGACTTATTACCTCACTTTCCTGAAGACTATTGTATATGGATAATGTGTCAGTGAGTGAATGACTTCCTCACTAATTCTCAGATCTCCTGTAATCTAAACACACTGGTGATGCTCTGATATTTTAAATTGCTCTGTCTTGTTTATTATTTGCTATAATAGAATGCTATATAAAATATATATCTTCTTCTCTTTTTTCGGCTGCTCTCGCTAAGGTGGTAGCACTAGCGGTAATCATTCGTATTATCCGCATAGTGATTTGCACATGTTTTTCGCCGGGTGCCCCTTCCTGAGCACAGCTGGTCGCACAGCGGATATGATACACTATTTTAGGAGTAGTACACCGGCCCAGTATTACTGGATCATTTCCGCCGACCTTGGAAGGATGACAGGCTGAGTCAACCCCCTGGTGTTAAATTCAGTGCGCGAAGAGGGCCTTGAACTCAGAACTTCTTGCATCCAAGCCGCTGCCTAACCACTGCGCGACACCAGGCTTGCATATATAAAATATATATATAATATATATATAATATATATTATATTGTTGGTTTCGACCGTATGCATAAACATACAGTTGTCCCGAGTACAGTTATTCACTTAATATACGTGTAGTTAGCTCCCTTCTTGTGTAGTGGGAACAGGGGGTGCGTTGCGATGGCTTTAGTTGGGTTATTATATCATTTTTCCTTTTATTTTATTCCCTCCATTTCATTTCTGAGGCAAAATCACGACAACCCACGGTGCCTCCCAACGATCGCTTCTGAGGCAAATGAATCGTGCACCATGGAGTAAACCGCGCTTTGAGTATTCCGCGTCTACTCCAAAACCAGACGTGGCGGTGAATCACGTTCGTTTTGTACCAGGTGGGTGGGCAAACTAGCGCCTGGCAGAAACCCGCCCAGAAATGCGGACCACATAAGGCCGGTCCAATCGTAATGCTTCGGATCGGACGATGACGTGGGTTTCGCAATGGCTCCTCCCCGGCTCGTGATCTATAAAGTATGGAGCAATCCTCAGAGTTGGGTCGAGTTGGTTTTGCGGGTATTGGAGAGGTCGAGTTGGTTTTTGCGGTCGTTGGAGAGGTCAAGTTAGAATTGCGAGTTGTTTGGTCGTTGAAGAGAATTGCAAGTTGGAGAGGTTGAAGAGAATTGTTGTGAAAGTGTCCTGCGGCTGGCTCTGCCTACGTCTCACTCGACCCCGCCTACTGTACTGGTCCTGCCCACGACACTCGACCAAGCTCTTATCTGGTCTGCTGCTGCTCATTCTGCCTCTTTGGCTCGCCAGACACGATTACCATGGCCTGTGGCGTGGACCGAACTGCAAGCTTGTTGTCGGGTGCACACCACGGAGCATCCCTTCCAAAATGCTCAGGGTACAAAACTGTGACCTCAACTCCCTCCCTCCTGGCTGCAAAAGGTCCCTTTTCTTTTTTCATTGGGTTTATTTTGTCTGATGTGTGGTATGTGTGGTGGCGCCTGTCCGTTAGAGTAAGCTGTACAAGATCTTCATTGTTGTAATTTATTGCTTTTATTAATTCGCGTCAAGGTTGCACTGTGCCGCTTTTGTAAGTTGTTGTAAAATTGGCGCACCACACCTCTCTCATCTTTCCCTGCATTACATAGAATAAAACCTTTTTCTGTGCCACATGCTTTTCCCCACTTATTGTATAATAATATGTAGAAAATGTTCCCAGCCGTCTTTGTTCTTTTCCTCCAATGGTCCAGCATGGTTCGGATTTAGTGTTAGCTGGGTCTTTATTCCCGATAATCCTGTTCCTTCTAGCTGGTACGTCCTTGGCAGTGCCACTCGACCTGCATCCGATCCGGAAAGGTAGTCGGTAGAGTGATCCGGTTCGGCAAGGCTACCGTGGGCAGGGTTCCCGGTAGCTCGAAACCGCGTGGTTATATTAGGTAACTTGATTTATGGGAACAGAAGGACCTACGCCACGCGGTTGAGGTATTGCATCCACAGGTCGGTTAAGCGACCCGCGCGTCACGGAATTGTCCGGTGAGCACGGCCTACAATTCCGGGGAGTCTGGTGGGAATCGATGTACTTCCAAACCTAGTGGTCGTTCTCACCCCGACCCTGCCCGGCCCGAACATATAATATTTGTTACGGTTCTAGGAACGTATGCAATACAACAGACAGTTGTCCGAGTTAGTTATGCCATTAGTATACGTGCAGATAGACTTCCCTTGTGTGTAGTGGGAAGACACGGGGGGGGGGGGGGGTGCGTTGCGATGGGCTTTTAGTTGGATTGATAAATCATTTCTTCCCTTTTAGTCTATTCCCCTCTTTTTGGAACACAGAGTGCGAGTGCCTACCCAGAGACTGGTTTATCTGAGGCAGTCATCCCGAGATGTTATGGTAGCTGCACCGCCATAACCTCCTCCCAGACAGGGCGGTGTGCGGGCTTGCCGGTGCCTGGCCGAAATCCCGCCCGAAAGGGCGGACCACACGAAGCCCTGTCCAAATCAGGATGGGAGATGACGTCGGCTTCGCTGGCCCACCCCGCTAGCTCCGTTCTACAAGATACGAAGCAATCCTCAGAGTAGGTGTGGTATGGGATGAAAAGGAGTTGTGGTTTGGATTTTGAGAGAAGGAAAGGAAGGGTTGGATTTGAGTGCTTAGTGCTTGGTTTGTCGTGTTCGGTGGGTTCGTTGGTTGGTTTGGACGGTCGAAGGAGGTTGCGGTAGAAGGATTGGAAGTGTGCAGTGTTGAAGGGGTCGTTGTTACGGAGTGTCTTGCCCACGTCTCACCTCGGCGGCCCGCCTGTTGTGCTGTGTCGCGCACACCTGACTTGACCGATCTCTCGTCGGGTCCTGTCTGCTGCCCGTTCCCGAACTTGGAGTCCAACGCTCTCACCTCAAGCTCTCCAGCGGACCCGAACTCCACACGGGCGGCTGTGGTCCGAACTGTACGACTGTTGTCAGGTGCCGCACCAGGAGCACTCCTTCCCCCGAAACTCTCAGGTGCCGAGAACTGTGACCTCAACTCCTCCTCTGGCTGCAAAGGGTCCCTTTTCTTTTCGTTGGTTTGTTTTGTCTGAGTGTGTGTCTGAGAGTCGTGGCGCCTGTCTTTAAGTAATTGTATAGATGTTTGATTAATTATTGTAAATTCTTGCTTTTATTATTCTCGCGCAAATCTGCTCTGTGTCCGCTTTGGTAAGTTGCTGGATAATTGTCGAGTACTCTTCTCATCTTCCCCCTGCATAACACAACCAATAAACTGTTCCTGTTCCACACGTTTTTCCTCGCCTAGTGTAAATAAATATTGTAGAAATGTTCCCAGCTCGTTTTTGTTTTTTCCTCCATTGGTCAGCATGGTTCGATCTGAGTTTAGCCGGTCTTTATTCCTGATAATATCTTATTCTTGCGGTACGTCTATTGGCAGTTCCGTCAGCTGCATCACGTCCAGAAAGGTAGTTGGTACTCTACCGTAGTCGGTAGAGTGATCTGGTACGGGCAAGCGACTAGAGGGCGTGGTTCCCGGGTAGTTGAAAACCGGCGTGGTTAATTAGGTAACTTGGTTCGAGACGGGGACCCTCCGCCACGTGGTTGAGGTATTGGCTCACGTCGGTTAAGCGACCCGCCGCGTCACGGAATTATCGTGAGCGACGGCCTACAATTCCGGGAGTCTGGTGGGAACGACGTAAATTCCCCACCTAGTGGTCGTCTCTCATCGCAGACGGCCGCAACAAGATATATATAGGTATAATATATAAGTACATAGTATATATAATATATTGATAGATAGATAGATATTATATATATATATAGTATAATAATAACGTACTGCAAACCATCTCTTACTGCGTCGAGTTTAACCACAATGTGCATGCACCAGATCTTTGTAAAAGTTAAGTATAAAATTTACTGTAATAAAAAATATTTAACTCATGTAAAGCAATTAAGCAAAGGGATGTTTAAACGTATGCCTTTAAGAGCTCGGGTTGCACATACAACATAGTAAAATCAGCACACCTTCGCTGTGCAGTAACGCTGTATCAAACTTACAGCAGGGCTAGGCTTTGGTTAACTGCCATTTCTATTTCTATGCACTGATCTCTTGCAGCCATCACTCAATAGATTATAATGTGGTGAGCAAGTTTGCCAGCAAGAAAGGAAAAGCCTTTTGGTAGAGTGAGTGTATTTTCAAGCGTCTGTTAATCTCTGACACTCAAGCATGCTGACTGCCAGAGACACCGAGTTGCTCAATAGTCTAATTTCACAAAGTCATGATGCCAAGCACAGGCAACACACTATATTTCAAAGTGTATGATAGTAAGGATTTTTTACCCAAGTATTTTTATCACCATGGAAACACAAGCTTCTCATCTCAGAATTTTAGCGAATCCTGTCCAAGGCCTAAGCGAGCAAAGCAGGCATGAGTTTATTTTATGTCTTGCTTACCTTCTGCAATTTCAAACAAAGGTTAGAATTATTACAACAAAGCAGCTTTCAGACCTTGCCTCCTACAATGCCTGGGAGGGTCATGCAATACGGAAATTAGAAGACTATTCATTAGTGTAACTAGTTTAAACGGCGATCAAAGCACTGAAGAGACTTGTCAATCTTATGCTGAATCGACATTAGGAGACGATTACTTTTTACATATTACAAGTGATTGCTGAGACAAAAGACAAAGCAGCAGTAATTGGGATTTGAATCCGATTTCAACCTCATGAGCTAGTTGGGAATGGCAAACAGGGTACTCAATTAAAAGTGCTTAAGAGTTTTAAACTAATGTTAACAGCTGGAAGCAGGAAATCTTTTTCCTTTCTTTATCAAAATTTTCATTTTGCGTTATAAAAACATTTAGCATAGGAAAAAAATGCTAATAATGTCAGAGACCCATTGGAGCATTAAAAGTGTGTAATAATATAATCTCACGATCTTTAACTTTGGTTAAATATTAAGTAATCTTATTATTTGCTTCAGTGATATTTAAATGTTTATTATTCATGATATGACTGCATGGATACCTGAGATGATTCTGTTTCTGTTTTACACATTGAAAGTGGGTGCCAGGCAGGCTATCATTCTTGGAGGGCATGGTGGCGCGTGATGCTGTGCCCTGTCTAACCAGTAATGGCACTCATTTGCCAACGCTGGAAAGGATGACAGGCTGAGTTATCCCACCTAATGTTAATAGTAGTTTCAGCGGCTGACAGTGTTGAAACTCACGAACGCTTAAAACTCCTAACCAGCCACACTCTTACGCTAAAGTCATACCAGAGGCAATCAGATTGATAACATCACAGTAGATATGTCAAGGCAGGTTTTATTTTTTTTAACTATTTTTCAACATAAGAACAAATCATGATCATCAGTGGGCCAATTCATTGTGCTGTAAGTTTTGCTGTACCACTGGTATTTGCACGTGAGAGGGAACATTTCAAACATAAAAAAGCGTAGTTTTAACAGCGTCGAGAAGATCACAAGTCAACAAATTGCCAGTTATAAAGTGGCTTTCGGTTTACGAAGATTTCAGCAGTTTTTTCACATTGGACTTTTCTCAAACCAACTTGAATGAGTTGGTCAGAGTGGAGTAGGAGCTCCATCGGGAGGGGAGAATGTCCTGTTTTCACTTAGATTACTTTGTATTAAGGTGGGTACTAGAAGCAAACGTGAATTTTCTTACTTCGATGCTTGCAAGTTTTCCGGTTACCTTCGGACAGGATTCGGATCAGCGATCAATAATGTAATACGATTAAAAATTTATTTTGATGATCGGGAGAAATATGCTTTATTTCTAAATTAGGTAGACTTAAAGACTGCTAGGAGTATGTTTTAGGCTCGAGTTTGTGTTAATTTTTTTAGTCATGAGGTGTAATTGGAATTGTACTATAGATAATTAATTATTCGTGCGATTTCTAGAACCGTGATAAACTACTAATATTATCCTACATTTATGTCAACAACACATACAAGCCCTAGAACAGGATCTATCTAAAAATAATATTATAATTACATCAACATTACTCCACAACGACAATACCGTAGAAAGATCTATCTAAAAAATATATATATTATCAACATTCACTTCAAGTAATCCGCTCGAAAGGATCTCTTTAAAAATTTTATTACCTCAGATTTACGTTCACAAAATACACGCTGACGATTCATCTGAAAAAAAAAATCTAAACATTTACATTCACAACGAACTACGTAGACAGGATTTCATCTGAAAATTAATTATTACTAACATTATTTACACAACAATAACTGCTGAAAGATATCGTCTAAAATAAATATTACGCTGCAACTTAATTCACAAGACATACACAATAGAACAGTATCTCATCGTGCAAAAATAATATTACCTAACATTACCTTAACACAACTACATCACCTAGAACAACAGGATTCTCTGAAAAAAAAATTCTCACATTAACTCACAGTTGACAATACACGTGAAAGGATCTCATTCTAAAAAATAATATTACTTAATGACTTCACAACAACACCACTGCTAGAACAGGATTTATCTAAAAATTAATATTCCTAACATTACTTCACGACATACGCTAGAACAGGAACATATTAAAAAAAAATATTACGTCAACATTACTTCCAGCATACACGACTAGAATGTGATCTATTAAAAGATTGTAATTTACGTTACATTATTTCACAACGATAACTAACCGTAGAACAGATTCATTAAGAGATAGTATGACTCTTCAAATTACTTAAACACAGACTAACACGCCTAGTAAAAGGATGCTCATCTAAAAGAGTTATAATTAACTCAACATTCTATCTACACAAGCAACTACACATCGAGACAGGATCGTGTGCTAGAAAAAAAGTTATATTACGATTAAAAGTTACTTCAAAAGATACGCTAGACGGGATTCTATTCTATAAAAATTTGTATTTATTAACGTTGCAATATGATCAAAGCGATAATACAGCGCGCAGTACAGGATTCAATTAAATGAAATATTACTATCAAATTACTTCAACGAAGACGTATTAATACGCGTAAGCAGGGATTATCTAAAAAAATATATAGTCTAACGAGTCTTCCAACAACTAAACGCCTAGATGGTTCATCTGCAATAGAATACATATTTCAACATTACTTCAAACGACAGATCTACGGCTAGAACAGGATCTCACTGAAAAAAATTAAATAGTTACCTATACAGTTGACCTTACAACATATCACCTGCACCGTAGGAGAAGGATTCATCTAAAAAATGATAATATAGATTAGTGAACGTAGTATTCTTTTTACATTCGCTTACTGATTTACTAAACTTGTTCACAAAACTTAATACGAAATATTCACGCTTACGTTCGGGCTGGATTGAGCAGCGGATCAAATAGTAATCAGATTAAATATTTTAAATTTTTTATGATGAACGGGAGATAGTTTAATTAATCGTGGAGGAATATACACAATGTTATTTATTTGGAGTTCTTTCATGTTCCGACATGCTTTATCTCCCCCCGGCATGCATCATTCACTGAAAAAACCGAGAAGCAAAGGTCATAGTCAACGATACGGATCAAATTGAGGGTATTGATGTTGTTGTTGGTTTCCTATATCTTCATGTGCAGCGTTAAGTATGAGCATCGTTGCTATAAATAGCTTACATGCGTACTGCCTCAGAAGTATAATATATGCACTACGGCGCAACTAATTAGTAATTCTGTCCAACAACAATTAATTACTTTTAACAGTGCTGCTGTTGTTTAGGCATTAAATTGAAAAATTTGGAGGAACCCGTCATCAGCATTTTTACTTATTTTTCCCACAAGAATGGACAGAGCAATCTCGACTGCTAGGCTCAGTAGGCGCAATAGATCTTCAGGTATAAAGGTGCTAAATGAGAATCTTATACAATGAAATAATATATCCTTTCCTTCGATCAACTCTGGATCAGATTCTATTGTGGACTGCATATGATTGTTACCAAAAATCTGCCACAATGTGAAGCGTTCTCTGTTTGTGTACGGACATTCAATTGTGACGGATTTGATGAAACTGATGGACAGTATGAATGGTGTCAGACAAACCTGATTAAGTTGGGTGCAGATCGCTGAGTGGATCGGTCTGATAATTTTAAAAGTGGAATTCTTCACATTGAGAGATGGGCCATAAAACGGATATTTGCAAGATATCGCAAAAAGTTGTGGCGATATGGATGAACTTGGGGACATGTTGGGTGTGTGACAACGACTAAATTGATGATTTTGGAGGGGGGGGGGGGGTGAGTGCTCCGAATCGATGACATAGACAAGGATTAATTAATTTTATAGTAGATTCTTAACCATTTGAAGAATGGGCCAAAAACGATTATGGTAGTGTATAGCATGAATTTCAAAAAATTGGTATTGGGGAGATAATGTTTCGTGAGAGAGCATTACGTGCAGAGGATATGCGCTCCATCGAGTACCTCTTCTATGTTAATTACATGTTTTTATATTGGGGTCATGTGTATGATTTCCTCCGCATGTGCCTCAAAGGGTGTGAGTGTGATAAGTAGTAGATATAATGGAGTGCGACTCGACGCTAAAGTCGCAAAGCCATTGTTTTAAATACATGCTAAGGAATGTAACTGTGGCGGGATAAAATAAAAGAAATTAGACTTTAGAACGTTGGCTGGTATCTGTGTTGATAATCCAAGTTTTCCTTGCTCTTGAACGTATTTGCAACGGTTCTAAAGGATGCACATCAGTGATAGAGTGCATGAAGCCAGGCAGTTACTTTAAACGCCTTGATATGCCTGGAAGTCTTTAAATATGTGCTCTTACATCTACGCAATAATAAGAGTAGACAGCAATATTGAAAGTGTTGTTGATGTTGTATGTGATAATAAGTGTCGTCAAATTAAAATGGGCAGGAGATACAATTTCATTGTAAATCTCACTACAACGCTTTGGGTGACTGAAAAATAATGAAGCATTACTTCGTACAGACACTCGGTATATATAGTACTGAGAGATAAGCTCCAGAGTTGTGTCGTGCTTGATTTGATGGTGAGCTCAAGTCTATAGAATCTGGTTAACAATATCTGGTATTGTTGCATGCAGGGATGAAGCACTCAAGTATCTGCACAGTATTGGAAGCAACGTTAAGCCGGAGGACCTATCTGTACCTGGTGTGTTTGGTTGTTATATCTCATGGCGTGTGTTGTTGAAGAGTAGGAAGCTTACCACTAGCACTCTGAACAAAGTGTTCAAATTGCATTACGTCTAAGTGGCGATGTCAGATCTGGCCAGGCCTTAGTGACATAATTGTCCAAAAGGTTCCTGGCAGCGACAAGAAGTTGGAAATTAATTGGGAATTTAAAGTCAGTCGTAGTAGTTAATAACATGAGTTTAATAACATATATGGGGGCCTTATATGATATCCAAGGCCAATTTTTTAAAAAGATTTAAATAAGTACAATATAAATGTGTCTATAAAAGGACTTCGACAAATGAGGAGGCCATGGGCTCATGCAGAAGACTGCGACTATAATCAAGAATCTTAGTGCACTTCGTTTAAAATAGCTGAGCATAAGAAGAAAGCAAAATACATTTTTGAAGGTACTTTGGTTTTGACTGTGCAGGATAACTAGGCAACTCCAGACTCAGAGGCGAAGCCTTCACCATTAAGATGTGGTCCCTATTCTTACTTTCATTTTCATTCCCGTCAGGACGGTAATGACTTTTTCAATCAATTTGGATGACTACAAAAGTAAAAAGAAAGAATCAAAGGCTGATGGTTTTTCCTAAGCATAATTGTATTTTGGAATTATTTATGTAAAAGTCCAAGTAATAGCAATAATCTATCTAAACATTTGGAAAGAATTTTTATAATCAGTAAATTTTTTAAATGAGATATTTTCAGGGTGGCAATGCATTCAATAGGAGAACATGTATCGATTAATCTCTTTTGCTTTTTAGCATTTTTATGGGGGAGTGGCGGGAGTCAGTGGGATCGGGATGTCATTAATTTGTCAACAACTAAGATGTTTCATAGATGTCTGTTAATAATGAGTTGGGAAATGTATTTATTTATTTTACAGGATACAAGATGTGCATGAAGGTTTAACATAATATTCGCAGACCAAAGAACCTTGCAGACAACAGACAATTAATGTGCTATGAATTAATATGTGTATACAAGCATATAAATTTTGCTGATGGAATTCCACACAGCTAACGTAAACTGGAATTCACTTTTAGAAATTAAGGATTATGGATTGAAGGGTTGCGTATGGTGTAGAGTTATGCACTCTTTTAGCTGTCTAAAGATTCAACTCTGCTCAATTAACTGGTGTTTCCAGTAGGGGTGTTTAATTGACAAAGTGCGTATTTTTGGGATGTAATTTAAGTTGATGGACCGTCATGCAGCAATTAAGTGATTGGATATTAAGAGACGCGGATGAGAGCTTTCGTGAGAGTAGGTAGAGTTCTTGCAGGCACATGAACAAAGTAAGAATTCTACCACGTAACCACAGCGGACAGACTTTGTCAGTAGTGCCCATTAGCCATGGTCCTTTGAAAACTAATTTTATTTTAAGACGATAGGCAAAAAAACAATAATAAATAATAGAAATTTGTCGTTCTGTCGTATTTTAGGTTTTTGCAAAGACCGCTGGCGAGCACCATACATTTGGCACACAGAACAGTGGACGGAGATTGAATGTGTATTTTTCAACCACATCAGCCGTTAAGTGGCATTGTCCTCTGTTTTTCTTTATATTGCAATTGTTGCTGACAGCTTCACAGATGACAAACGGGGGAATGGAGCATATTAATTTCGTGAGCTGTGTCTTTCGACCATTGGCTTGAACGCTGCCTGAGCAACCAATTTTAATCCACTAAATAATGATATTGTATTTTGTGCACTGCGGTAACGTAACCATCTGATACGGTAAGCTAGTTTTACAGTATCCAATTGCCATGCTTCCGCTAATGTTTTCCCTTATTTAAAGCAAGCAGCGAGCTTATTTATTAGTACATAACATCTGATTGGGGTAGTCGAATGCATGCGAAAAAAAAAGATATTTTTTTTCCTACCTTATAGTATCTCCGTGATATGTTGTCTGTCTGTCCTGTATGTATGTTGGGTAGTCGTCTAGTCGAAAAAAAAATATATTAATTTTTTTTTGAAAATTTGGTTCTACCTTTCAGTATTTAAAATGCGCTTAGTTAAATAAATGGCGTTCATGAAACTTGTTGGTAGTCATACATTACCTAGTTTGTGTGCAAGTGAGAACCGTGTGCTATGGATACAAACAGTTGGCTAGGACGGGATTTGAAATTTTGAAATATAAAAAATTTATTATTTTTTCGAAATCAAATGGCACGAGTGACTGTGGCAGTACTTCAGTATATTGATAAATTTCAGCCGGATCCTATGAAATCTGGTCGGAGAGTGAGCTTGAATGACTGTGAAAAACTTAAAATAACGAAGTTTCGTTATAGGTATCAGTGTATAGTCAGGATATAATGAATATGTTGTGTAGGTGTTCATGTGATGTCTAAGTTTATGATGTGAGAAAGAACGGTTGTATGGACTCTCCGTGCGTAGCACGCCGAAAAAGCTCATATGTGGGGTATTTAAACGAAAACTAAGTCTGACCAGCATAACCCTTGAGCTGAGAACATGATTTAGGTTTATTGTGCTTAATCCTCGGAGTCATTCCAGCATGGAACGGGACCCATCGATCAGGTTATTGGGTAGTCGACACCATGTCGCATACGCGGGCTTTTTGTATTGTTGTTGTTCGTCCAGTGCTCGTTAATAAAAGGATTTTGATGAAACTTGGTTGGATAAGGTTATAGCAGCTAGTTGTGATGAAATTGAGAAGAGTTGCTTGTGGACACCGAGCAAGTTGTCTGCACGAAACTTTGAGAATTTTGAATAATGATTAAATAATATTTTTTTCGGAAGTCAAAATGGGCGACGAGCGACTGGGGCATAGATTCAGCATAAATTGGTCAAAAATTTCAGCCGGATCCTATGAAACTGGTTGGAGAAAGAAGTGACTTTGAATGAACTCGTCGAAACATAAAAAACAGTTGGTATATCTCAGAGAGCTAAGAGTAATATACAATGAAAACTGGTATGGTAGTTATGGTATGTTCCTAGTTATGTTGAGAAAGAACGTTGCTATGGACGTCGTTGCTAGCAGTGCAGATTTACCATTCGCCATACCGCTTGGATGGTATATTTATATATATTATAGTATATATATATATATATATATATATATATATAGTATATATATATATATATATATAAACATGGTGGGGTTCAAGCCCCTAGAAGGCCGAGCATGAATAGCCTAGCTTTTGGACTTCAGACTCTCGAGCGAAGGTTCTGTTATACATGCTGTGGTTTTTTCCGAGCGAACATATTTCCTGACAAATTTTCTCCCCTCTAACTTCACTTGTTGCAACATGTAAGATTCACAGCTTAACTTGACGCCTTGTGTGATCATGGTGGTGGCAACAATAAGACTTTTTATGGTGAAAAAAAGAGATTTAGTCAAGAGATATTTGGTGATGGGAATATTTAATTTTCAGTCTCATTTTTGTGGGGTGATGAGAAAACTATGTCGAACTTGAGAAAGCGTTAATTGTGTAGCATTTTGAACTGCAACACCCACTTGTTATGGCCGCCTCACTCTGAACCTTCCCGTCTTGCGGATAGATTCCTTGGACGGTATAGCCTCTTTGCGATGGGGCTCAAGCAAATAAATAGAGATCTAACAGTGGCAAGAAAATCTTTCTGCAGAACGAGAATCTATAAATCTTTCATGGTAACCTTGCAGGTTTCACCGAATTGCAGATATTGGTGATACGGGTGCAGGGTTTGCAATAGAAAGGTGGCATCATACTTTCTAATTCGTTAATATGTCGAGAAGGTATCCCAGGAGTATAAGAGTTTTTAGAAGCTGTATGTTAAGCAACAAGTTAGCGATTCATTTTTTTGAGTCATTTGTTCATGTCCTCAACATTTTTTGTGTTCTTACAGATCTGTACCTCTTTACTCCTGTACTCCGTTAAATTCTAATAATAGTTTTAAAAGTGTTTGGCATTGTGTATTGTTAATCTTTCACCGTGAGATTTAGGAACTAAGAGTCCAAAATTTGCGTGTAGGACTTCGCCGTACACTGTGTTTTAGCGAAAAGTGTGGCCTTATGACGTCGTCTTAGAGTGAAAGAGGCTCTAAAGGTATATGGATATGTGGGTCAAGGAGATGCTGCAAGCGGCCAAGGAAAAAGGTAACCATAGTGAGGCCAAGACTCCTCAGTTTGATGTCACAATAGAACCTACCGGAAAACTCACCCCAGATAGGGTAGTCCCTGTGGTTACTGTAATGTGGTGTGCAAGCCGACATTATGATTTCTAGTTGTGTTGCTCATGGTTACAGGAAGTAAACTCTTTATACAATTTCATATGTTTATTATTTATAGTGTTTCTCTGTTATAGTTTAATGTTACAGAAAAGATCAAGGAGATCCTAAAGGCTTTGTAGAAGTGATAATGTGGATGAATGAATCTGTATACAATATACAATTATTTTACAAGCCGCACGGTTACATGAAGAGCAAGGAAATAGGACATTTCAACAAGGACAAATTTGGTTCACTGATGAGATATAAATACTGTAATCCGTGAAATGAGGCATTCATTAGCTGATACCATCTGAAAGACGATAAGCATGGTATGATGTACAGGGATATAAATTAATCACAAAATTGTGAACATGGCATTTAGAAGCACGTGTTATTTTAATCAAGTCAAGGTAGCATACAATGAAGCAATAAAGTCTGCTTAGGTTCAGCATTGCGTATGGCATATACATTCATTGGACTGTAGGATAATTTCTTATACATATTCTGCTCAGTCGTGGTAAATAAACTTGCTATCGAAATAGGCAGGTAACGCGATCGAGTTGATTCTGGCATTCAAAATTCCCGATTTATTCTAAGACATTAATACAACATGATACTTTTATCTCTCATTAACCTTCGCCACTGAGGTAGAGGGAAGTTAAGTTTACCCTGTCGTTGTCTGTCTGTTTGTCTGTTGCGAGGGATATTAAAAAGTTTGGGTGGGGGATTAGAGGGATGAAATTATGTGGATAGGTTGGGTGTGGTGAAAAGTGTGATTGGTTGATTTTGGTGACAACCAGGATTAGTTGAGAATTTTTAATGGATTCTTTGAATGTGAAGATTAAACTGTGGTCGCTTCGAAGCCACCGTGCTTGATGGTTGGGGGATGTTTTGGAATCGAGGCAAAGAAGATTTTTTCTCACAGGGACACTGGATACATTGACAGAGTCACAGGCAGGCTGAGAATGGAGCTGAGTGTTGAGGGAGCTGAGGCGTAAACTGTACGTGACTGAGGGTGGATCAAGGAGGCCTATGTGCAGATCTTGAGGGGGTAGACGCATTCAACGTGACTAGGTGATTTACTCGTTCCGCTATAAGAGGAATTCGGGGCATTGGCGTTCATCAAGCCCGATCCGTCTCGGAGCACTGCAGTAGTAGAGAGAGTGTGTAGGTCACTCTGTGAAGAGGAGTGTGAGTGAGAGAGCCCGCGTGGGGCAGGTTAGCGTGTTTGTGAGCGTGTTGTACAGGGCTTGATGCTCGCAGCTGTTCGTGTTTGGACTGTTCGGGCCAGCGGGTGTTGAAGAATCCTGTGCTGGAGCTCGAACGATCAGCTTGGTCCACAATTCATCTTGTGGAAACAGCGGGGCTGGTGTGACAGTTAAACGGGGGAAGCTCATTGGGATTGTGGCATCTGGCCATGCTGAATTCTCAAGTGACTGAAGTGGAAATGGCTGACGCTCCGTGTCGTTGCATGATTTTGTGCCTCTGCGAAAAGGCATCATTCCAGCCGATTGAAGAGGGGTTGTTGTTCCTCTTCTGGAATGGGAAGGTATCGAAGAATCACAACTACCGGGGTGACGCTGCTCTTCAGTAGCGGCAAGTCTTTGCTGGAGATAATTCTTGATGAGGGTTACCAATTATTGAGCACCAGCATCATAGCAGTAAGGTTTACATCCAAAGGGTCACGATTGATGTATCTTGCTCTTGCGTGGTTCACTGGAGTGACGAGAGGTGTTCGGCAGGGATGCTATTAGCAAGCTTAGTGTTGGATGTCTGTAAGGTTTCGATTAGAGTGATCGGGGTGTCCTCTGGAGGATATCTTGGTCTTCGTGGGATTGACAAAAATGATAGATTGTGTCTTGAAACCTAACTCTGGTATAGAGATGTGTAAGTGTGGTGGTACAATCTTGAATTATTTCCGTTGTTACTGGGAGTTGTCAGGTGTGTACTGGACCAACTTTTTACAGACTTGTATGGCTGGTTTAGGGAGGATGTCGGAGAGATTAGCTGCGGTGCATCGTTGGGGAAATGTAAAGATTCGACCCTGATTTGAGATGATGCGAGTCATCTTTGCGGAGCTTTTAGATATTCCTTTTGGGGCTCGAGGTGCTGTAATGAGAGTAACGGAAGCCGTAGGAGTTGAAGGGTTCTTTGGTTTCAAAAACTTAATCAGTTTCGGTGAATTATGGATCTGTCTTCCTGTCTGTGTTGTTTGTGGTGAGGATGTTGAGTGTCGTGGAGAATACACTTACCTTGGAGTGATTTATGTCTCTGCTGGGCTGTGAGTTTCACGAGGGTCTAGTACGTCTGGTAGGGCTGCGGAGTCATGGGTTATGGTATGGGTGTGGTGCTGCGGTACTGTGGGGGCGAAGCTTCCGATTTCAGGTCCTGGTAATTACCAGTCTTGCTCTAATGATGCGAGACTTGGATTGCA
>CM068963.1:43955257-43969896 GCA_035128595.1 Eptatretus atami | reverse complement strand
TCTGAGTGTGTGTCTGAGAGTGTGGCGCCTGTCTTTTAAGTAAAATTGTATAAGATCTTTGATTAATTATTGTAATTCTTGCTTTTATTATTCTCGCGCAAGTCTGCTCTGTGTCCGCTTTGGTAAGTTGCTGGATAATTGTCGCACTACATCTCTCTCATCTTCCCCCTGCATAACACAACCAATAAACCTTGTTCCTGTTCCACACGTTTTTCCTCGCCTAGTGTAAATAAATCATTGTAGAAATGTTCCCAGCTCGTTTTTGTTTTTTCCTCCATTGGTCCAGCATGGTTCGGATCTGAGTTTAGCCGGGTCTTTATTCCTGATAATCTATTCCTTCTTGCCGGTACGTCCTTGGCAGTTCCGCTCAGCTGCATCCGGTCCAGAAAGGTAGTTGGTACTCTACCGTATCTTGATGATCTGGTTCGGGCAAGGCGTACAGAGGGCTGGTTCCCGGTAGTTGAAAACCGCGTGGTTAATTAGGAACTTGGTTCGAACAGGAGGACCCTCCGCCACGTGGTTGAGGTATTGGCGTCCACGGTCGGTTAAGCGACCGCCGCGTCACGGAATTATCCGTGAGCGACGGCCTACAATTCCGGGGAGTCTGGTGTGGAACGACGTTAATTCCCCCACCTAGTGGTCGTTTCTCGCCAGACCCCGGCCCGCAACAATATTATTATATATATATATATTATATATATATATTTATATATATGATAGATAGATAGATATATATATAACGACTGCAACCCATCTCTGCTACTGCGTCGAGTTTAATCCACAATGTGCATGCACCAGATCCTTTGTAAAAGTTAATATAAAATCTTACCTGTAATAAAAAAAATTTCAACCACATGTAAGCAAATTAAGCAAAGGCGATCGTTTAAAACGTATGCTTTAGAGCTCGGGTTGCCACATCAACATGTAAAATCAGCAGCACCCTTCGCTGTGCAGTAACTGCTGTATCAAACTTACAGCAGGGCTCGCTTTGGTTCAAGCTGCCATTTCTACTTTCTTGCACTGATCTCTGCAGCCATCACTCAATAGATCTATAATGTGGTGAGCAAGTTGCCAGCAAGAAGGAAAAGCCTTCTTTGGTACGAAGTGAGCTGTTATTTCAAGCCGTCTGTACATACTCTACACTCAAGGCATGCGTGACTGCCAGAACACCGAGTATGGCTCAAAGCTCAATCACAAATCATTCAAAGCCACAGGCAACCACACATATATTTCAAAAGTGTAATAGTAGGATTTTTACCCAAGTATTTTATCACCCATGGAAACACAAGCCTTCCATTCCAGATTTTACGAATCCCTGCCAAGGCCTAAGCGGAGCCAAACAGCATGAGGTTTATTTTATGTCTTGCCCTTATTCTGCATTCAACAAAGGCTTAAGAATTATTACAACAAAGCCAGCTTTTACAGACACTGCCTCCTACCAATAGCCTGCGAGGGGTCATGCAATAACGGAATTAGAAGGACTTATTCATTCAGGTAACTAATTTTTAACGGCGATCCAAAGCACATGGAAGAACTTGTCCACAAATCTTATGCTGGAATCGGACATTAGGAGACGATCTACTTTTACATGAATTACAAGGATATGTGGAGACAAATGACAAAACAACGAGCAGTAATTGGGATTTGAATCCAGGATTCCAACCTCATGAGCTCAGTTGGGAATGGCAAACAGGGTGACTCGAATTAAAAGTGCTTAAAGTTTAACTCATTGTTAACAGCTGAAACAGGAAATCTTTCTTCTTTCTTTTTCAAAATTTCATTTTGCTTTAAAAACATTTATCAGGAAAAAAAAATGCCTAATACATCAGAGACCCATCGCAGCATTAAAAGCTGTAATAATACAACTCTCACGCATCTTAATTTGTAAATATTAAGTACATATGTTGCTTCAGTGTATTTTAAATGTTTATTATTCATGATATAACTGACACATGGATACCTGAGATGATTCTTTTCTGTTCTTGCACATGGAAGCTTGGGTGCCAGGCAGCTATCATTTCTTGGAAGGGCAGCTGTGCCGCTGATGCTGTGCCCTTATACCAGTACACTGCGACTCATTTCGCCAACCTCGGAAGGATGACAGGCTGAGTTATCCCCACCTAATGTTAATTCAGCGGCTGACAGTGCTTGAACTCACGACCCTAAAATCCTAAACCAGCCACCCTTGCCGCTAAACCAACACCAGGCACCTGAGATGATAACATCACAGTAGAATGTCAAGGCAGGTTTTTTTTTTTTTAACTATTATTTTCACGATAAGAACAATCATGACTCATCAGTGGGCCAATCTTCATTGTGCTGTAAAGTTTTTGCTGTTCCAACTGGTATTGCCGTGAAGGGAACTATTTCAACATAAAAAGCGAGTTTTAACAGCGTCGAGAAATCACAAGTCAACAAATGCCAGTATAAAGTTGGCTTTCGGTTTACAAGATTTCCAGCCGTATCTTCACAATTGGATTCTCAAACCAACTTTGATGAGTTGGCTCAGAGTTGGAGTAGGAAGCTCCATGGGGAGGGGGAGTAAATGTCCTGTTTTCCACTTTAGATTAACTTTGTGTTAAGGTGTACTAGAAGCGAACGTAGAATTCTTCTTACATTCGATGCTGCAATTTCCGGTTACTTCGGCCAGGATTCGGGATCAGCGATCAAATAATGTAAATCACGATTAAAAATTATTTTTTGATGATGCGGGAGATATCTTTATTATAAAATTAGGTAGACTTAAAACTGCTAGAGTATTTACTCTCGAGTTTTGTTGTTAATTTTTTAGTCATAAAGGTGTAATTGGGAATACTATAGATCAAATTAATTATTTGTGCATTTCTATAACCGTGATAACACTACTACATATTACCTCAACATTACCTTCACAACAACTAAACCGCCTAGAACAGGATCTCATCTAAAAATATATATATTACCTCAACATTACCTCCACAACGACAACTACACCGCCTAGAACAGGATCTCATCTAAAAAATATATATATTACCTCAACATTACCTTCACAACGACAACTACACCGCCTCGAACAGGATCTCTTCTAAAAAAATTAATATTACCTCAGCATTACCTTCACAACAACAACTACACCGCCTTGAACAGGATCTCATCTGAAAAAAAAAAATCCTAAACATTACCTTCACAACGACAACTACACCGCCTAGAACAGGATTTCATCTGAAAAAATTAATATTACCTCAACATTACTTTCACAACAACAACTACACTGCCTAGAACAAGATCTCATCTGAAAAATAAATATTACCTCAACATTACCTTCACAACGACAACTACACCACCTAGAACAGGATCTCCATCTAAAAAAATAAATATTACCTCAACATTACCTCACAACAACACACACGCCTAGAACAGGATCTCATCTAAAAAAATATATTACCTCAACATTACCTCACAACAACACAACACCGCCTAGAACAGGATCTCATCTGAAAAATAATATTACCTCAACATTACCTTCACAACAACAACTACACCGCCTAGAACAGGATCTCATCTAAAAAAAAATATTACCTCAACATTACTTACAACAACTACAACGCCTAGAACAGGATCTCATCTAAAAAAAATAATTACCTCAACATTACTTCACAACAACTACACGCAGAAGGATCTCATCTGAAAATACAATTACCTCAACATTACCTTCACAACGACAACTACACCGACTAGAACAGGATCTCATCTAAAAGAATTAATATTACCTTAACATTAACTTCACAACGACAACTACACCGCCTAGAACAGGATCTCATCTTAAAAAATATATATATTACCTCAACATTACCTTCACAACAACAACTACACCGCCTAGAACAGGACCTCATCTAAAAAAATTAATATTACCTCAACATTACCTTTACAACAACAACTACACCACCTAGAACTGGATCTCATCTAAAAAAATTAATATTACCTCAACATTACCTTCTACAACACTACACGCCTAGAACAGGATCTCATCTAAAAAATTAATATTACCTCAACATTACCTTCACAACGACAACTTACACCGCTAGAACAGGATCTCATCTAAAAAAAAATATTACCTCAACATTACCTTCACAACGACTACACCGCCTAGAACAGGATCTCATCTAAAAAAAATATATTACCTCAACATTACCTTCACAAACAACTACACCGCCTAGAAAGGATACTCATCTGCAAAAATAAATATTACCTCAACATTACCTTCACAACGAACAACTTACCACCGCCTAGAACAGGATCTCATCGAAAAATAAATATTACCTTCAACATTACCTTCACAACAACAACTACACCGCCTCTAGAACAGGATCTCATCTAAAAAAAATTAATACTAGAAGCGAACGTAGAGTATTCTTCTTACATTCGCTTCTGACTTTACCTACAACTTGTTCACAACTGTATACACATTTCCGGTTACTTTCGGCCTGGATTCGAGATCAGCCGATCAAATAACGTAAATCACGATTAAAAATTATTTTTGATTGATGCGGAGATATCTTTATTAAAATCAGTGAGGAAATTACACCATGTCTGATATATTTGGGTCTTTCATGTCTCCGACGATGCCTTTATCTCCGGCATGCATCATTCCCCATGACAAAAAAACCGAAAGCAAAAGGGTCATAACCAACGACACGGATTCCAAATGCCAGGGTATTGTGTTTGTTGTTGTTTCCTATTCTCTCATGTGCACGCGTTAAGTATGAAGCTCACTGCGTTCGCTATAAATAGCTTACCATGCGGCACTCCTTCCAGAAGTAAAAATTATCACTACCCCAAACTATTCAGTCAATTCTGTCCAACATACAATTAATTACCTTTTTAACAGTCGCTGCTGTTGTTTAGCATTAAATTGAAATAAATTTGGAGGAAACCCAACGTCCTTCAGGCATTCTTTACTTATTTTCCCCCCAAGACTAATGGACCAGAGCAGTCTCGACTTGCTAGGCCTCTAGGTAGGCCGCAATGATCTTCAGGTAATAAAGGTGCTTAAATGAGTCTTTATACACATGAATAATATATCCCATTTCCCTTCCGATCACTCTGGCCATCAGATTATATGTGGACTGCATATGGATTGTTACCTCTGCCACCAAAAGTGAAGGTTTCTCTGTTTGTGTACAGGACATCTCAAAAGTTGTGGACGGATTTGGATGAAACTTGATGGACACGTTGAATGTGTGACAAGGACAAACTGATTAAATTTGGGTGAAGATCCAGATCCGCATCCGGATCTGATAATTTTTAAAAGTGATTCTTCACCATTGAGAGATTGGGCCAAAAACGATATATTGCACGATATCGCAAAAAGTTGTGGACAGATTGGGATGAAACTTGGTGGACAGGTTGGGTGTGTGACAACGACGAATTGATTCGATTTTGGTGAGGATCCGAATCCGGATCGACATACAAGGATTATTTAATTTTTAAAGTGATTTTCTTCACCATTGACAGATCGGGCCAAAAACGATTTATGGTAGTGCATAGCATGATATTTTCAAAAATGTATTGGGCCCGATATGTTCTCGTGGATCAGGCATTACGTGGCAGAGGTATGCGCTCCATCGAGTTACCCTTCTAGTTTATTACTTTTATATTGAGGCCTCATGGTGTGATTTCTCCCGGCCATGGCCTCAAGTGTGACGTGTGACGTTGTGACATGCCCCTAACAGTCCCAAGCATTGTTTAATACATGCCTGAGGGAAATGTGGAGAAAACATGTACGTATGCATGTATCGTGTTAATACAAGTTCCCTTGCTCTTGAAACGATTTGCCCAACATCTAAAAGGTGCCCACATCAATGATGGAGTCGCTGAACACATTCTTTAAACGCCTATGAATATCCCCTGGAACCTCTTCAATAACTGTGCTCTACTTCTTACGCACATATAACGGGACAGCAATTTTGAAAGTGTTGTGTGATGTTGTCATGTGATCAATCACAGTGTCGCTCAAATTAAAATGGGCAGGACATACAAACCTTTCATTGTAATCTCACCTACAACGCTTTGGTTACGAACTGAAAAATAAGAAGCATTACTTTCGTACCGACTCTCGTGTATATATACTGCCAGGATAGCTCCGAGTTGTCTCGCCTGGATTTGAATGTTGACCTAGCTATAAACTGTTACCCTGGTATTTTGCATGCAGGGCATGAAAACATCAATATCTGCACAGTCCATTGGAAGCACGTTAAGCCGGAGGACCTATCTGTTAGCACTGGTTGTGTTGGTTGATGTTAAATATCTCATGGCGTCTTTCTTGAAGAGTAGGCAAGTTACCACTGGCACTCTGAACCAAGTTTCAAATTGCCATCACTCTAAGTGGAATGTCAGATCTGGCCAGCCAGTTAGTGAAATAATTGTCCCAAAAAGGTTCCCTGGCCAACCCGACAAGAAGTTGGAAATAATTGGGAACATTTAAAGTCATCGTAGTAGTAGTAAACATTCGAGTTAATAACATATTTGGGGCCTTTAATATGATAGTCCACAGGACAATTTTTTAAAAAGATTTAAAAATAATAACAATAATAATATGTTGTCTTAAAAGGAACTTCGACATCGGAGGAGGCCATGAGGCTCATCAAAGACTGCACTATAATCACCAACTTATGCACTATCGTTTATAAATGCTGAGCATCAAGCAAGAAAGCAAAATACCATTTTTGAAGTCTTTGGTTTGACTTGGCCAGGATTCAAACTGCCAACCTCCCAGACTCAGAGCGGAAGCTCTCACCATTACACCACCGAGTGGTGGTCCCTATATCCTTACCTTTCATCTTTCATTCACCGTCAGGACGGTAATGACTTTCAAAGCAATTTGGATCGACTTACAAAAGTAAAAGAAAAATCCAAAGTGTACTGATGGTTTTCCTAAAGCAGTATTTATTTTTGGAACTTATTTTGTAAAAGTCACAAGTCAAATAGCAAATAATCTATCTAAACATTTATGGTAAGATTTTTATAATCAGTCAAATTTTAAATGAGATATTTCTCAGGGTGGCAAATGCATTCTCATCAGAGAACATGTCAATCGATTTCTCTTTTGCTTTTTAGCATTTTAATGGCTATCGGAGTCAGAGTGGGTCGCTCATTAATTTGTCAAACAACCTAAGATGTTTCAGTGCTGTTCTGTTAATAATAGAGTTGGGAAATGTATTTATTTATTTTACAGTGATACAAGACTGGTGCATAAGGTTGAACATAAATCCTGCGCAGACCAAGAACATTAGCAGACAACAGACAAATTAATGTAGCATATGAAATTTAAATTTGTGTATAACAGCATCATAAAATTTATGGTCTGATTGGAATTCCACACAAGCTAACCGTAAACTGGAATTCACATTTTAAAGAAAAATTAAGGATTATGGATCTGAGGGTCCGACAGTATGGTGTAGAGTTATCGCACATCCCTTTTAGCTGTCTAACCTGGATTCAACTCTCAGCTCAATTAACTGGTGTTTCACAGGTACGGGTGTTCAATTACAAAGTGCGATCTTTTGGATGAATGTTAAGTTGAGGACCCGTCTGCAGGCATTAGTGAGTGGATATTAAAGACCTGACGGTGACTTTCGTGAAGAGTAGGTGAGTTCTTGCCGACAACCTGAACAAAGTACAAATTCCTACCCTAACCTACAGCGGACAGACATTTCATTAGTGGCACAATTACCATGGTCCTTTGAAAATCTAATTTGTATTTAAAGACCAATAGGCAAACAAACAAAATCAAATAAATAAAATTTGTCGTCTGTCTGTATGTTCGTGTTTTTTGCAAAGACCGCTGGGCCGCCAACCACTACATTTGGCACACAGAACAAGTCTGACCCGGAGATTGTACCATGTGTATTTTCATCCACCACACCAGCCGTTAAATGCCACTTTTCCCTCTGTTTTTTCTTTATATGCAATCTGATTGGCTAACAGCTATCACGTGACACAAAACACGAGGGAAGGCCAGCATATCTAATTCGCTGAGCTGTGTCTTCCACCCATTGGCTGAACAGCTGGCCTGATGCAACCCACAATTTTAACTCCACTAAATAATGGATTTGCCATTTTTGTGCTGCGGTAAGCCGAAGCCATCTGATACGGTAACTAGTTTACAGTATCCACAATCGCCATGCCTTCCCTATGTTTTCCCTTCATTGTAAAGCAAGCACGAGCCTATATATATACATATACATACATATATTGGGTAGTCGATCTAGTCGAAAAAAAAAAGAGATTTTTTTTTCTACGCTTATCAGTATCTCCGTCGATATGTCTGTCTGTCTGTCTGTATGTATGTTGGGTAGTCGATCTCGTCGAAAAAAATATATATATTAATTTTTTTTTTTGAAATTTGTTCTACCCTTATCAGTATTTAAAATGGCGATTTCAGTTAATACAATGGCGATTTCGATGAAACTTGGTGGTAGGTTCATACCATGACCTAGTTGTGTGCAAATGAGAACCGTTGCTGTGGACACACCGTTGCCTAGCAACGGGACTTTGAAATTTTTGAAAAATCATTAAAAAAAATTTTTTCGAAAATCAAAAATCGGCCACAAGCGACTGTGGGCAGTACATTCAGCCATATTGTCAAAATTTCCAGCCGGATCCTATGAAACTGTCGGAGAAGATAGACTTTGAATGAACCTCGTCGAAACAATAAAAAAACGAAGTTCGTTATATCTCAGAGACTACGAGTCAGATATACATGAAATGGTATGGTAGGTTCATGGTATGTCCTAGTTATGTGTGAGAAAGAACCGTTGCTATGGACCCCTCCGTTGCCTAGCAATGGCCGACTACCCATGTCCGCCTACCGGCTTGTGTATATAATATATATATAATATATATATATATATATATATATATATATAATATATAATATATATATACATACATGGTGGGGTTCACAGCCCCTAAGAAGGCCCGAGCATGAATAAGCCTCAGCCTTTTGGACTTCAGCTCTCGAGCGAGGTTCATGCTTATACACTGCTGGGGGTTTTTTTTTTCCGGGAGCGACCATTTTCCCTTGACAAATTTCTCCCCCACCTCTAAACCTTCACGTCTGTTGCACATGGAAGATTCACAGCTTCAACTTTGACGCCCTTGTGTGATCACTGGTGGTGCGAACAATCACAGACTTTTTTACTGGTGCAAAAAATCAGAGATTTTTAGTCAAGAAGATATTTGGTGATGGGAACTATTTAATTTTCAGTCTCACTTTTTGGTGGAGGGTGATGAGAAAACTTATGTCGAACTTGAACGAAAAGCTGTTAATTGTGTATGCATTTTTGAATGCAACACACTCTGTTCATGCTCCCGCACCTCTGACCCTCCCCGTCTTGCACGGATGTTCCTTGGGACGTCAAGCTCTTTGCGATGGGCCTCAAGCACAATAAATAGAGATCTCAACAGTGGCAACAGAAATCTTTCATGCAAACAGAATTCTCAATTAAACTTTCCATGGTAAACCTGCAGGTTTTCACGAATTACAGATATTGTGATACGGTGCAGGTTTGCAATAAAAGGTGGCATCAATACTTTCTAATTCTTTCCATTCGTAGAACGGGTATCCCAGCGAGTTATAAATTTTTAAAAGGCTGATATGTATAAGCAAACAAAGTAGCGATTCATTTTTTGAGTCCATTTTTCATGTCCTCACCATGTTTTGTTCTTCAGTCTGTCTCTTACTCCTTACTCGTTCAAATCTACATAAATATTTTCAAGTGTTTGTGCATTTGTATGTTACTCTTTCACGGTCGAATTGTAGCACCAAGAGTCCCAAAATTTTGCGTGTAGGAACTCCGTAACCTGGGCATGGTTTTAAGCGACCACACGTTGGCCTTGACGTCCGTCTTGAGGCCACAAAAGGCCTCTACAAAGTGTATATTGGGATGTGGGTCAGGCAGTGCTGCCACCGGCCCACAGGAAAAAGGTAACCACCATGAGGCCAATAACTCCATCACTTTTCAATGTCCAACACATCCTGAACCCCTACCGGGAAAAACTCACCCAGCACTGGGTAGCCCCTGCTGGTTCACTGTAATGTGGTGTAGCAGCCACCATTATGTATTTCTAAGTTGTGTTGCTCATGGTTCAGGAAGCTACTCTTTCAACAAATTTCATAGTTATTATTTAATAGTGTCTTCTCTGTTAAGTTTATGTTACAGAAAAGCATCAAGGGGTCCTAAAAGACTTTTAAAGTGATAAATGTGGATGAAGAATCTGTATACAATATAATTATTTTTACAATGCACACGCACATTACATGAAGAGCAAGAATGTGACATTACCGACAACGACAAATTGGTCCACTCGATGAGATTTAAATCTGGTATCCCTGCAGAATGAGGCAATCACTCAGGTACCAACACCAAACAGGATGATTACAGGATAAAATTAATCCACAAAAATTGTGCACATGCATATAAAGCAGTGCTTTATCAAAGTCAGAGGTAGCATACCAATACAGCAATACAAGTCTGTTAGTCAGAAGCAATTACCTATCGGCCATACATTCATTGGACTGTCCAGGATAATCTTACTTAATACAATATTCTGCAGTCGTGGTACACATAAACTTGCTCTCGAAATAGCACAGTTCAACAGACGAGACTTTGATTCTGCATTCAAATTCCCGATTCATTCTAACAGACTATTACATCACAAACAACATGAACCATTTTATCTCTCATTACCTTCGCCACTGAAGGTAGAGGGAAGTTATGTTTTCACCCCTGTCCGTTTGTCTGTCTGTTTGTCTGTTAGCAGGATATCTCAAAAAGTTGTGGGTGGATTCAGATGAAATTTGGTGGATAGGTTGGGTGTGTGACAAGGATGAATTGGTTGGATTTTGGTGAACACCAGATCTAGATATGAGAATTTTAAGTGATTCTTCCGAATTGAGAGATTAACTGTGGTCCGCCTTCAAGACCACCGTCCTTGATGTTGCCGGTGGATGTCTTGGAACTCACCGGTAGGCAAAGAAGAATTTGTCTCTCAAGGGACACTGGATACCATTGACCAGAGTCACAGGGCCAGGCTGAATGGCAGAGCTGAGCTGTTTCAGGGAGCTGAGGCGTAAAACTGTACGTGCACTGAGGGTGGACAAGGAGGCCTATGTGCGAGGAATTGTAGGGGGTAGAGCATCACCTGTGACAGGTGATTCTCGTCCCGCTTACAGGGAATTCGCGCATTGCGTTCATCCAAGCCCATCCCTCGGAGCACTGCAGTAAGAGCAGAGAGTGGTAGGCTCTTGACAGAGGAGTCTGAAGTGAAGGCCCGCTGGGCCGGTTACTTTGAGCGGTTGTACCAGGCTGATCCCCCAGCTGTCGAGTTGGACGTCAAGGGTGTTACAATCCCTGTTGCTGACCCTCGAATCAACTGTGGTCCACCTTCCTTGTGGAACACGGGCTGCGGTGAACAGTGAAACGGGGCAAAGCTCCAGGGATCTGTGGCATCCATGCTGAACTCCTCAAGCTGGTGGAAATGCTGCACTCGTGTCGTTGCATGCAGTTTTTGCTCTGCCTGGAACACAGGCATCAATCCCAACCGATTGGAAGAGGGGCTTGTTGTTCCTCTCTGGAAAGGAAGGGTGATCGCCAAGACTGCAACAACTACCGAGGGGTGGCTGCTTCTCAGTGCCGGCAAGTCTTTGCTCGGATAATTCTTGATAGGGTTCACACCATCTGCTTGAGCACCAGCATCCAGAGCAGTCAGGCTTTACACCAAAGAGGTCAACGATTTGACTGTATCCTGCTCTTCGTGTCCTCACCGAACGCAGACGAGAGTTTCGGCAGGGCTGCTTGCAGCCTATGTTGATCTCTGTAAAGCGTTCGATTCAGTGAATCGGGATGCCTCTGGAGGATTCTTGGTCTTCGTGGGTGCCACAAACTGATAGATCTGATGTCTGAACTCTACTCTGGTACTGAGAGTCTGTGAAGTGTGTGGTACCATCTCTGACTATTTCCAGTTGTTACTGGAGTTCGTCAGGGTGTGTACGGCCCCACATTTTCAGCACTTGTATGGACTGGATTTTAGGAGGATGTCGGAGAGATCAAGCTGCGGTGCATCGTTGGGGAATGTAAAGATCTCGGACCTGATTTTGCAGATGATGCAGTCATCTTTGCGGAACTTTAGATATCCTTTTGGGGCCCTCGAGGTGCTGAATGAGAGTCGGAGCCGCTGGATTACGGTTTCTTGGTCAAAACTAAGATCCAGGCTTTCGGTGACATCTTGGATGCTGCTCTCCTGTCTTGTGTCTGTTGTGGTGAGGATGTTGAGGTCGTGGAGAGATTCACTTACCTTGGCAGTGATATCATGTCTCTGCTGGCTGTGAGTCAGAGGTCAATAGACGTCTGGGTCGGCCTGCGGAGTCATGGATTCACTGGATCATGGGGTGTGGTGCTGCGGTACTGTCGGGAGGACGAAAGTCCGAGTCTTCAGGTCCTTGTGACTTCCAGTCTTGCTCTATGGATGCGAGACTTGGACTCTGACAAGGACTGAGACGGAGACTTAATTCCTTTGGTACCAGGTCTCTTCGGAGAACCTTGGCTATCGCTGGTCGGATTTTGTGTCCAACGAGCATTGCTGAGAGAGACTCGGATGAGATTTGTTACCTGCATAGTCCGTGAGCATCAGTTGCGCTGTATGGACATGTGGCTCGTTTTCCTGACGCTGATCTGCTCACCAGATTCTCTCAGCGAGGGAGTCTCATGAGTGGAGGAGGCAGTGGGCCGACCACGTGCCTCGTGTTGCAGCAGGTTGACCATCATCTCAAGGAGATGGGGATGGCCTGGCATCTGCCTGGGGGAAGGCTAGACGGAGGCCCCTGGAGTACCGGCGGAAAGTGACGCAGCGACGCGCTGTTCTGGCACATGCTCCCATACCTGACCTGACCTGAGAGATTAGGGCCAAAAACTCTGCATAGCCAGGTATCTCCAAAGGTTATGGATTTGGATGAAACTTGGTAGACAGGTTGGTGGGTGACAAAGACTAATTGATTAGTTTTGGTGAGGATTCAGATCTAGAATTGTTAAAGTGATTCTTCTCCAATGAGAGATTGGGCAGAAACGATATTTATATATATTATATATATATATATATATTATATAATATATATATATATATAATATATATATATAATCATGATATTTCAAAAAGTTGTGGATGGATTCAGACAAAATATGGTGGACACGTTGGATGTGTGAAAAGACAAATTCATTCAATTTTGGTGAAGATCAGATCCGGATGGCAAGAATTTTTTTAAGTGATTCTTCGCCATTGAGAGATGGAGCCAAAACAATATATACCATGATATTTCAAAAAGTTGCAGGCGAGTGATGACAAAACTTGGTGGATGAGTTGATTCATTGAAAAGAATAAGCTGATTCGATTCTGGTTCAGGTCTGGATCCAGATCCGGCCTATCAATGGGATACAAAGATAAACTGCTCAGCCTGGAGAAGGTGTGCGCTCTACCGAGTTCCGTTCTCATGTATCATTGTGATCAGAATTTCACAGGACTCTGACAAGATGTGTAGTCGTAGCTGGCATAGATCTGCATGACTGTTTATGTGTTGTTTGTCAGATAATTTGGACATTGGAAAGATTTTTGATTTGTGCTTCATGGATGCAAAGTTCAGAAGAAAACAAACCCCAAAAAAAAATCTCTATTTTTGTGTTCTCCAACTATGGAAAAGCAGATCATGCAAGTCAGTTTGGAGCACAAGGTTACTCTTTTTGAAAGAGATGGAAACACAAGAATGTTATTTGTCTTCAATTTGGATGTTATGAAATATTACAAATTGGCACATGCAAGAAATCATCAGAAATTTCCTCATAAATCTGAATCGGAGAGAAATCAGAAGTTGCTCGACTCAAAACATCTCTTCAAAAAAATTAAAAATTCATACAAGTTCAGGGTTGAAGCATTATATGACAGTCGTGATCTTTGTCGTGATCTCAAGTCGTGATCTTTGGCAAGATATAAAATCTGCTAGTTTTTGGGTCATGAAGAGAAAATAAATCTTGGAGATTTCATCAAGTGTTGATTTTGCTCCTTGGTGTTGATTTGGTTGCCCTTTTCCAAGAGCAAAGAGAAACAACATTGATAATAAATCAATTTCCAGGAGCAAAGAGGAGAAGAATCTTCAACGTCTGAACAGGACTCCTAGCTTTTTAGAGGCAGACTTAGATATTTGCGTAATGTGCAGATTCAAGGACAAGTCATAATGTCATTGTGGAGCTTTCAAAGGAGATTGGAGAGTTGAGAGGAGCTTTAGAGTTAGAGATGGGAAAGAAGTTAAGTTTTAGAAACATTAATCTTAACTTGATTACATTTGCCCGACGAGGAAATCTTGTCCAAATCCGAAGTTAAAGAGGTGGCTGTGATAACGCGAGATGTAGATGGGGCAGATGGGAAAGACATGGAGGAATGTAATGTTGAGTCATCAGCATGCGAGTGCATTTGGTTATTTGTAGAAGAAAGTAGGTCATTGATAAAAAGAATGAAGAGTGTTGGAGACAGAACGGGACCCTGAGGTACACCGCTGTTGATAGGAAAGGGGGTTGATGATGAACCATCAACAATTACGGAGATAGAGCGGT
>CM068963.1:43926689-43951524 GCA_035128595.1 Eptatretus atami | reverse complement strand
GAAGCAGGGGCGAGGGGCTCACAAGCACGGGCGAGGGGCTCACAAGCACGGGCGAGGGGCTTACAATCACAGGCGAGGTCTTCACAAGCACAGACAAGTCTCACGAGAAAAATCCAAAGTAAAGGTAGAACACAGTGAGAGTTTCAAGGAAATCAAGTTCACAGACAAGTGGTGGAATCTGTGCAAATGTAAGAACCATTTAAAATGTGTCCTTTTCACAGTGTGTGGGAGAGTTCAGTGAACAGCAACAAACGGCGTCGTTTCCAAGCACACACCAAGACGAAGGCTCAAAAAAACAAATATTCCATGAGAACAGCAGCAGCTCACAAAGACATTCGGACCATGATCCCGATGATCATTCACGTTAACCATGAATCTCAAGCCAGGTTTTCCGACAGACTTTTGAACGCGGCCACGACCGACGAGACGTGATGACGTAACACACCCTGGAAGGTTCAAAAAGTATTGTTTTGTATCTTTGTGATGAAAATCACACCAATCGGTAATAATAATCAGGATCGGGGATGATCTCCGGGTCTTTAACCTCTTTGTGATTATTCGACTTGGCTTACAGTTTGTCGTTTCACATGTTACACACTTATTTTCACAAATACCTTTACCCAGGTGATCCCTGCACTGGAGCCGCAGTCCCAGGTACATAAACGATGAATGAAACGCTTTTCGGTTTCACAACTGGGTAATGGATCATCAAAAACACTCACTCCAGGTACTTGTAAAGGACGATAAAACACGCGTGAAGTTTGAATGGTGGAACAAAGCGATTTCTTACAAGGATTGTTATGAACAACCCTCGTCCCCTCCTCCCTCGTCCCCTCCTCCCTTTCCCCCCACGTATTCGACAGACAGGTAAGTCGGAAACAAAGACGCAGCTTACAGACGAGCGATCGGAGCTGAGCAAGGGGCATCGGGCCGAACACGGAGAGTGAGATCGCAACGATCGGAGCGTGAAAAGCCCCCACGAGCCACGACCACCCTCACCCCCTCACCCCTCACCCCCACATATCAAGAGGGTTCCTCACTCTGCACCCGATCCTCAAGCCCCTCGCTCACCTCCCCGTCCAACCTGAGGACGCTCGGAGCCCACCTCGCGGAGGAAGCCGCGGCTCGTCACTCTCCAAGCACTGGACACCGAGCTGGAGGTGTAAGAGGGACGGAGGGGAGGAGGCGACTGAGCTGGGAAACAATCACGGGCGCCCCGAGCCGCACCTCCCGGAACTGCACCTCAAGGTGCGGAGTCGTGTTTCACAACTTCATACTTCAATGATCCGACTACCTTCTACATGATGATGATGATGATACTATACAGGGCACAAGTCTGGTCCAAGCTACAGCCTGGGTTGGATCATATTATTTATATATATCATGATATATTAAATATATATATATATATGTGTGTGTGTGTGTGTAATGACATATATATATATACAGTATATATATACACACAATTATATATATATTTATATATTTAAATTTACCTCAATCGGCCTTATTCAGATGACGTCACCGGTCACGTGACTGTGGCAGCTCCGCCATATTGAGCGGCAAGAAAGTATTACCGCGTCCATAACAACCGATAGTCCCCACTTCAACTACACCGTTATTTCCAAGCAAGCGATTTTTTTTTTCTGCAAATGGGTTCGAGTTGTTGTGCCCCGGGATGTACTCAGCGATATACTAAAGGCTCTGGAGGGCAGTTTTACCGCTTTCCCGCCGAAGTAGACCGACGAAATCTTTGGATATATCGTTTCTGAGAAGAGAAAAAATGGCGACCTGGCGAACCTGACTGGTTGTGTGGCCTTCATTTTGTCTCCGGTATGTAACTAATTTCCTCCCGGCGTGCCACGGCCGGGTGCCTGTTGTTATCTCTGCTGGGGTCTCTCGCTTCCCCCGTCGCCCGTGCTCGGGTCCGTTCGTCTGTGGCGGCCGTGCTCCGCCTCGACTGCTTCCCCCTGCTCCGTTGGGCTTACTCCCCCATTTCTTTCCGTTCTTCGTGTTCCCCCTCCGCCGGCCCCTGTTTCCCGGTCATCCTCGTTTTGTGGTTTTCTCCTCTTTTTTTCTTCTGTTTGTGGCACCCCGCTCCGCCCTGCTCGCTCCTTCCTTCCCGTTCCCCCTCCTCTCTGTTCCGGCTGTGGGCCGACTTCGGCCCCCCCCTTCCGGTCCCGTCGGTGCGCTGATTTTTTTTCCGTCCCTGTCTCCGTTCGCACCCGGCCCCTTGTTTCCGCGGGCCTTCCTGTGCTTCCCTTCGGGCCTGCGCCGCCTTTGCGTTCGTCGTTTTTTCTTTCTTGTCCTTCTTTTCGCCCCGCCCCCTTCCCCCTCCCTCCCGCCCCCCTCTCCCCGCCCGCCCCGCCCTCTTACCCCCCCCCCCCCTCTTCGCGCCCTCCCCCGCGCTGCCGCCCGCCCTCTTCCCACGGGTCCCCCTCCGCCGTCGCCCGCGCGCCGGGCCCGCCGCCGTCCCCCCCGCGCTGGCGCGCGGTTCCCGGCCTGTTTCTCCCTGGCCGCGGCGCCCGGCCGGCTTTTCCTCGCCCCGCCGCCTGGCGCGGGGCGGGCGGGCCACGCGCGGCCCGCCCATTTTTCTCGCCGCGCCTCGCGGCGGGTGGCGCCACGCCCGGGGCGGGGCGCGCGGGGTCTCGCGTCGGCGGCGCAGGCGGCCTCTGGGTCTCTCTTGGTTCCGGTCTCTCGCTCGGTGCTCTCCGTCCCCGTGTGTTCGTTGGTTCGCTCGGTGTCCGCCGTTCGGTGCTCGGTCCGTGGGCGTCGGGCCCCCGCGGCCGGCCCGCGGCCCGCCGGCGCGGCTTCGCCGCCCCGCTCGCCCGGCGTCCCGGCCGCCGGGCCCCCGTCCGCGGCTCAGGTCGCTCCGCCTCGCTGGGCCGGGCCGTCGGCGCATTCCCTTTCTTTGGGGTTTTTGTGCCGGTGTGTGGGTGGCGCCGCGTCCCGTCCCGTCGCCCTGTCTCCGTGTTGGCCGCGTGTCCGCGTCTTCGGTCGTCGCTTGCCCTTGTTGTGTTTGTTTTCCCTTGCCCTCTCCCTCCATGCTTTACGTGTGTGCTTTTCTGTGTGTTGGTGGTGTCTCCCCTGCGTGCTTGTTGCCTTGTTGCCCCGTTCGCTGCGTCCTTTTCTTGTGGTCTCCCTCTTGCTTTCCGTCCCGGGTTTTGCGGGGCGCGGGCCGCCCGCCTCCTTCCTCCGGCCCCGTTGCGGCCGCCGCTCCCCGCTCGGTTTCCTCCCGCTCCGACCGGCCCGGCTCGCTTCCGCGCCCGTGTCCGCCGTCGCCCTGCGGCGCGGTGCGGTCGCCCCGGTTTTCCCCTCCGCGTGGGTCCTTTCCGGTCGGTCGCTTTGGCGCCCCCTCCCGCGGGGGCCGCTTGGCCCGCCGTGGTGCGGCCGCCCGGTCCCCCTGCCTCGCTCCGGCGTTCGTCCGGGCGGGTCCGCCGGCCTGTCCGTCCGGTGGGCGACGCTCCCGCGCTTCGCGTTCCGTGGTCGCTCGCCCGCCGGCGGGCGCGCATTCGACCCCTCTCTATCTCTTCTCTCCTCCTCTCTCTCTCTCTCTCTCTCCTGTCTCTGCGTCTTTGTTCTCCGTCGCCCTGCCGTCCCCACCTGCACCTGTGCTTCCGCGCGCCCGTCCCCCCCCCCTGTTCTCCCTGGCTGCCCCTGCTGCCGGCCGGCCCCCCTGGCTCCTCGCTGGTGCCGTTGGTCGCTCCATCGCCTCCCTTCTTGCCCCGGCCTCGCTTTGGCTGTTGCTGGCCCTTGCCTTTTGCGGTCTTCCCCTCGTCTGCGGTCTCTCCCTGGCCCCTCATCTCCTTCCCGTCCCCCCGCTCGCCGTTCCGGTGGGTTGCAGCGTCCGGCGCCCCGGGCAGCTTCCTGTCCCCCTCTGTCCTTCTGGCCGCCCATTCGCCCCCTGCCTTTCTGTTGTTGTCCCTGCCTGTACTTGCTCTGTTGGCCGTGTGCGCTGGTGGCCCCCTCTTGCTGCCTGACCCTCTTGCCCCCGCCCTGTAGCTGTGGCACTTCTCGCTCCTGCCCCGCCCGCCCTTCTGCCTCCCTTTTCCCGTCCCGTTCCGTGGTTACGGTTCCTGCTTTCCTTTCCTCTTGCCCCCGCAGGCCCCCGTCGCCCTGTTTGCTTCTGCCCCTCCTGACCCGCCTTTCTGGCTGTGCCCCCGCCTTTCCCGCCTTCCCCCGCGGACCTTGCCACCCCCCCCGGTGTTTTTTGGCGTTCCCCTGGCCCCTTCCATGCCCGTGGGCTCGTCCGCCCCCCCTGCCTCGCCCCTGTTGGCTCCCGCCTTTTCTTCTCGCCCGTCCCCCCGTCCTCCCCCCCGTTTTTCTCCTTGTCTGTCCGTTTTTGCTTCCCCTTGTCTGCGCTCCCGGGTCCCTTTTTCGTTCCTGCTTCCGCCTTCTTGGTGTCCTTCCTCCCCGCTACGTTTCCCTCTTTGCGCTCCCGCCGCGGCTCCTCCCCGCTGTTTCCTGGACCGCTTTCCACTGGTTTCTTGCGTGTTCTTGCCGTCCTCGGGGCCCGCCTGTGGGGTGGGCCTTCCCCCTTCTCCCCTCGCCCAACTCGCCTCGGCCTTCTCTGGGGCCCTCTTGGTCCTCGCCCTTCTTTCCTGCCTCGTCCTCCGTCCTTTTCTCCCCGCCTTTGTGGCCCCGTCCGCCTCCCCCCTGCCGCTCCTTTGTGCTCCCTTGTCCCCGCCCTCTTCCCCTTCCCCTTCTGCCTCTTGCTGTTTGTCGTTTTTCTTCCGCCCGCTGCTTCCCTCACCCCTGCCCTCGCCCTCTGGGTCCTCCCTGTCTCGGGTTTGTGTTTTTATTTCTGCCCCCGCCTGGTCGTTTCCTTGCAGGCTTTGGGGGTCTTCCCCCGCCCTTCCCTGCCATCTTTGGCTGTCCCTGCCTCTCTCCCGTCGCCTCTCTTCGTCCCCTTCTTTCCTTCCCTTTTTCTCGCCCTCCTGCCTTTTTTCTCCTACGCCCCTCCTCCTTCACCCCCCCGCGGGTCTTCCCGGGTCGGCTGGCCGCGTCTGGCTCCTTTCGCCGCTGTCCGTTGTTCCCCCTCATTCCACGCCCACCCCCGCCTGCCCTTCCTTGCGCGCTCCCTCCCCCCGGCTGGCCCCGTTTTCCGTTTTGGCTCCTGTTGCTCGCCCGCCTCTGGCTTCCGCCCTGCCCCCCCTCTCCTCGGTTTGGTTCCTTGTCCCCCTCCCCCTTCCCTCGCCCGCGTTTTGTCCTTCCCTCGTCTCCCCCGTTTTGGCCCTCTCCTGCTCTCTATCGTTTCTGGCCCCCCTCTGCTCCCTGGTGCCGCCTCCCTACTCCTTTTTTTTTCCCTCTTGTCCCTCTGGCTCGGCTCCGCTCTCCCCCCACTTTTCCCTGCTTGTTCCCTTGTCCCCCTTCCACCCTCTTCCCTCCGTTTCATCCGCCTCCCTTCCCTCCCTTTTTGCGCTCCTCTTGCTCCCCGACCGCCCGCCCCGCCCGCCAGCCAGCCCGCCCGCCAGCCGGGGTGCCCCCCGCTTCGGGGGCGGCGGTCCTCCCTCTTCGCCCTCCCCCCATCCCCTTCCCCGCCGCCCCTCCCCCCCTCGGCCTGCCGCCTCCTGCCGGCCCCGGCGCCCCTGCGCCTCTCCACCCTCCCGCACCCCCCACTACCCGTTGACCCTGGCCCCTCTGGTGGGCCTCCCCGATCACCCTGTGCGCTCTGCTCTGGCCCCCTTTGCCCGTTTCTTCCCGCGTGTGTCGGGCGGGCCCTTCCTTCCACTGGCCCAGCCTTGGTTTGCGTTGATGTTCCCTTGTCTTTCCCCTTTCCCTCCCTGTTCCTCCTTGCTCCGCGCCCCACTTTTTTGTGCCCCCCCCCTGGTGGTTCCCCCTGTTCTTCGCTCTTATCGCCGCCTCGCCCTTGCTCGTTTTCCTCTTTCCCCCGGCCCCCTCCCCTTCCCCCTCCCTCCTTTAGGCCCTTTCGCTGCCGCTTCTCCACCACCCCTCCGCCCCTCCTTTCCGTGGGTTTTTGCCCTTTGCTTCTCTCCCTCTCCGCCCCGCGGTCTCCTGCCCTCCTGTGCCGTCCCTCTCTCTCCTCACACATTGTCTGTGTATGTGTGTGTGTGTGTGTGTGTGTGTGTGTGTGTGGTGTGTGTGTGGTGTGGTGTGTGTGTGTGTGTGTTGGGGGGCGTCGGTGGTTTGCGCCTCTTTTTCTACTTTGCGCCCCCTCTTGCGTGCCCCTCTTTCGGCTGTGCCCACCTTCCCCCGACTTCACATTGCGCTCCGCATCCTTGCGTGCCCCCGCCCTACTTCCCGGGCCGCCCGCTGCCGCGCCTGGGCTTCCTGCCGGCCGGCCCACTCCTTCCCTTCCCGCTCCCTTCCCCGCCCGCCCGCTACCCTCCCGGTCGCCTCCGGGTGCGTCCAGCCCTTTGACCCCTTTCCGCCTCCCTTTTTTTTTTCTGTCCGGCCTGCCTTTCCTTCCCCCTCCCTGGGCTTTTGCCCTCCTCTTCCCTCTCCTGGGATTTTGCACTCCAATATTCGCCTCCTGGGCTTTTGCCCTCCATCTTCCCCTCCCTGGGCTTTTGCCGTTCGCCTTTCCCCTGTTTTCCGGCCTGCTCTCTGCTGGTCCTCCTGGCCGTGTGTGTGTGTGTGTGTGTGTGTTGTGTTGGTTTGTTTGGTTGTTGGTTTTTCTCTCGCCTCTGCGGGTTTTCCGCCGGTGCCCGGCTCCCTCCCCGGTCTTGCCGTCTCCCCGTCGTGTGTGTGTGTGTGTGTGTGTGGTGTGTGTGTGTGTGTGTGTGTGTTGCTCCCCCTCCCTCTTCTCTCTCCTCCCTCTCTTTCTCCTCTTTTCTCCCTCCCCCCCCCTTCTCCGGCGTGTTTTCTCCCTGTTGGTGCGGCGTTGCTCCCCCCCCCTTCCTCATTCTCCATCTCTTCTTGGCTCTTGCGCCTTCCTCCCGCCTTCCCGCTCCCCCTCCTCCGCTCCCCTCCTGCTTCTCTCCCCCCCCCTTCTCCCCCCTCCTCCTTTCCCCCCTCCCCCTCCCCGCGTGTATCGTGCCATTTGGGTGCGCTGTTGCTCCCCCCCCCTCTTCCTTGCTCTTCCCCCCCTCCAGCTCCCGCCGCCCATTCCTCCCCCTCCCAGCTTCCCCACTCCTCCCCCTTCCCTCCCTTACCACCCCCCTCTCTCTCTCTCTCTCTCTCTCTCACCCTCTCTCTCCTCTCTCTCTCCAGCTCTCTCCTCTCTCTCTCTCCCCCTCTCCATCCTCCCTCTTCTCTCTCTCCTCCTCCCTTCTCCCCCTCCCTCCTCTCTCGCCATCTCCTGCTTCCCTCCCCTCACTCTCGCCACCGCCTCCCTCCTCTCTCCCCCTCTCCTGCTTTCCCTCCCCCTCTCGGCCCCCCTTGCCCCTCCCTCCTCTCTCTCTCCTCTCCCTCCCTCTTATTCTCCCTCCCTCTCTCCCCTCCCTCTCTCTCGTCCCCCTCCTCCTCTTTCCTCCCCCCTCCCTCCTCTCTCTCTCCCTCTCCTCCTCTCTCTACCCCTCCCTCCTCTCTTCTTCCCTCCCTCCTCTTCTCCTCTCTCTCTCTCTCTCCCCTCCTCTCTTCTCCCCCTCCCTCCTCTCCCCCTCCTCGCTATTTCCCCCTTCCCTCTCTCTCCCTCCTCCTCTTTCGCCCCTCCTACTCTCTCCCCTCTCCTCTTTCCCCCTCCTCCTGCTCGCCCCTCCCCTCCTCTCTCTCCCCTCCCTCCTCTCCCTCCTCTCTCCCCTCCCTCTTCCTCTTTTTTCCCTCCTCTCCCTCCTCCTCCCTCCTCTCTCTCCTCTCCCTGCGCTCATCTCTTCCCCCCCTCCTCTTCTCCTCCCTCCTTCATCTCCTCTCTTCCCTGCTCTCTCTCCTCTCTCCTTCTCCCCCTTTCTTCTCCCCCCTTTCCTCTTCCTTCCCACGCCCCGGGCTGTCTTGTTCGTCTCCTCATTCGGCACTTCCTCCCCCGCCAGCTACCCGTGTCTTCCTTAGTTTCCTCCACTGCCCCCTCTGGCCATCCGACTTCTGGCGCTGTCCCTTTCTCTTTTCTCCTTCCTTGTCTTTGCTGACCCCTTTTCGTGTCTCTCCCTCCCCCGGTCCGTCTTCTACTCCTTGTGCCGTTTGGCCCCTCCTTGTCCTCCGCGCTGGTGCTTGTGTCTTTTGCCTTGTGCGCGCGGTCCGGCGCTGGCTTGCCCCTGGTGCGGGTGCGGTTTTTGCTGGGCACGTCCTGGCAGTAGTTTTCTTTCCTTTACTTCTTTTGTTTGCTGTGGCCCCTGACTGGCTGGGGCCCGCGTCCCCCCTGGCTATCGTCCTCGCCCCCCTATCCGCGCCCGGCTCGCGCGGGCCTGCCCGGCCCTGTTCCCCACCAACCACCCTGGGTTTGTGCCCTTGGATCAGACCGACCCGGGGCTTTTCCATTTGTTTCCCGTTTGCCGCGTTACCCACCTTCCGCGCACTCGTCCCCCCCCTTCCCTCCGGCCTCTCGCCGGCTTTTGTCCTGCCCTGCCGACCCTCATCCCCTGCTCCTTTCTTGGCCCCCCCCCCTCACGCCCGGTCCATCCTTCTTTCCTCCCGGCGGCCATTCCTGTCCCCCTCCCACGTTTTCTCCTGCCTGCTTGTCCCCTTTCTCTTCCCTCTTTTTTGCCCCCTTTGCTCCCGGGTGCCCCGCCGCCTCCGGCCTCTTTCCCTGTTTTGTCCCTCGCCTTTTTTTCATGCCTCCGCCTGCTTTCGTCCTTTTTTTTTCTTTCTCTTCTCTTTTCGCTTGTGCCGCTTGTGCTTGTCGTCCATCCGCGCCCGCTCTGCTGTCGTGGCGGCTGCTGCGCTCTTTCCACCGTCAATGTTACCGTTCCGCGCGCATTCGCGGTTGTGGGCTTCCTCCCCCCGCCGGCCTTTTCGGCTACTGCGGCCTCCGCTCCTGCTGCTGCTTCTTGTCGGTGGGCCCGCAGTCCAGCTGTTAGGGTGGCGGCGTGCCCGTTCCCGCGGCCCCTCCCACGCTGCCCGGCACTCTTCCGGGCCTGCCCGGTCTGGCCTCGGTTGCCCCCCCCGTGGTCCACCCCTTCCTTCTTCCTTCTTCCCCCCCCCCCCCCGGGCCCCCGCTTGGCCGCCTCCTTCCCCGCCTGGCCCCCCTCCCGCTTCCCTCCCCAGTTGGCTGCTGCTTTGCCCTCTTCTGCCCCGCCTGCGCCGGCTCGGTTTTTCTCACCCCCGGTGTGGTGCCCTGTCCCCCTGGCTCCCTCCTTGGCCCTGCTCTCTGCCCGCCCCCTCCACGTCGTGGCCCCGCCTGCCGCCCCCCGTGGTCGGGCCCTCCCCTCCCCGTGGGTGGCGGCCCTTTCCGCCTCTTCCCCCGCGGCCCGTACCGTTCGGGCCGGCCTGCCGGCGGGGCCCTGTTCTTCCCTCTCCCGTGCTCCCTGCCGCCCCCATGCTGGAGCCTCTTGTTGTCCCCGTCATTCGGCGCTCGCTCTCCGCCTTCCTGCCTGACTTCATCCCTTCCCCTCACGTCTTTAGTCGGCTCCCCCCTTTCCTCTGCCATACTCTCCCGCTCTTTCTCCCCTGCCTGCCTCCCTCCCCTGCCTCCTTCCTCCTCTTACCGCTCCGGCCTCCCTCCTTTGTCCCCCTTTGCGCCTCCTCCGCCCTGTCTGCGTTCCCGTCGCACCTGCCTTTTGTGGTGCCCGTGGCCCTCGCCGCTGTGCCCCAGTCCACTTTTCACCGCCTTCGTCGCCCCCTCCTGCCTGCCCCTGCAGGTGCGTGCCTTCGCGCCCTTGCGGCAGCCTGGTTTCGTCCTGCTTCCCCCTGTGTTTGGGCTGTTTGGGCTTCCCCTGTGTTCAGCCCCCACCCCTCCAATCTGTTCATTCCCCCCGCCCTGGCGGCTTCGCCGCCCCCTCTCCTTGGCGGTGACCCACGTGCTCTTTGGCGCTTTCTAGCCTGCGCGGCTTGGCGGCGGCCGGCGCGTGTCCCCGCCGGCCCCCGGGTTCTCCTCGACCGCCACCCCCGCCGCCACCCCCCTTTTACTCCTCCCGGTTTTCATGCCTACATCTCTTTATCCTGGCAATCCCTCACGCATCGCTCATCCCGTGCGGTCACTCCGCGCATTTCGCGCCGTTCCCCCGGACTCCCATCCCGCAGGGCCCGCTCATAAACAATTCCTCCTTTATTCTGGCACGTCGGCTGGGCTGGCCAGGATGATCTTTTCATGAGCTTGGCGATCGAACCGCGTCGTCCTGCGTCGCCGGAAACCACATCCAAATGGTGGCAAGCGCTCTCTGGGCAGAGGAAGTGTTTACGTGAAGTAATTAGTGCGGCGGTATTTTCAACACCAAGGGCTCCACCAACCACCGTACGTCTTCTCTCTCGAACAAATATGCGATCCAGCTCCTCTCTTAACACCAGGTCTGCTCACAACAGGCCCACGTTCCTAACGGGATAACCACCGAGTTATTGCTGAGGAGATGTGTTTTCTCTCTCTCTCTCTCTCTCTCTCCTCTCTCTCTCTCATCATCTTCTCTCTCTTCTCTCTTCTCTCTCTCTCTCTCTTCCTCTCTCTCTCTCTTTCTCGCCCCTAGCTGGTGTTTGTTCTGGGCGTGGTGTCATGGCCGCCGTTGGCTCCTGCTTTGTGCTGTGGTGAGATCTTTGTGCTTTTGTTCCTCCCCTCCCTTCTATCTCGCCTCTTCCCCCTTTTTCTCCCAACGTGAATTTTGGGGGTTGTCTGTGTCTTCTCTATCCCTTGTATCCTTCAGAGAGGAGAGAGAGCGAGAGCCCGGCTATTTGGGTGTGGCCTACCTGTGTTGATGAGGCCTTGTAAACTTGGTCTTTCTTTCCTTTTCTTTGCTTATAATGCACTTTCCTTAGTTTTTTTTAGTGATGCTTTTGTGTCTTTTAGTTCCCCCTCCCCCCCCCCTTTTTTTTGCTTTGTAAAGGCTCGAGCCAAAAGGGGAGATAACCGGCTGATGATGGTGGATACACGCACTCGTTTGAGGCATTTGTAATTTAACGAGGAAGCATGCTTGGGTGGCGTTCACCTGAAGGAATTGGCCAACGCGAAGACGATTGTTTTATCAAGTTGGAAAATAATAGGGAATCAAAATGTAAGAGCAGCATCGAAATGAATAAGAAATTGTTGGTCTTTGTTGTCTGAATGAAAAATTTGTTCCACGATGTTGTAAGGAGGATTAACTACAGAGACTGGTCTCTTTATGTTGGCTCACCAATGGGATACCCCACAATGAGAATTGTTATATCAAAATGTACCACCCGTTTATAACCAATGACAAACTGATGTGTATTCTGTCGATACGGACAGTTTGTGTCCAAAAATCTCGATGATGTCCTCTAAGAGCTCGAGATGAACGGAATTAAACCATGTGATGAGTTTTCCGACGCCAGGTTTAATATGGTCTTCCCGAATCGAGGTGATGACACCGGTCTAAACATTTTCGTTTTAAGTGACCTTGAACAAGTATGAGTACCAAAAATATAGCACTTCAGCTTCGTTAACATGTTTTAACTGTGGAGCATTTGGACATGTGAAAAAGGTTTTGTCGCAAAGTATCTTGTGTAAAGTGTGGTTGAAGCAGGTCATAACGACACTGACTGTGAAAAGGACATTACCGTTTCAGGTTGTAGAGAATGAGGCCAAACTTATCCACTAGAACCAGCTTCCCGTTGTTTCCTCGCACAAGAAGACTTACTCCAGTCTAATCCTAAAGAAGTCAACAATCTCAGCATGGAGATTAATGAAATCCCCCCTGACAACCCAAATGGTTTGGGGTGTTGCTGCATGTAGTGTGGAGATGGAGGAGGATCTTCGTTGCTGTGACAAAGAAACGAAGAGCATCCGATATAGTGTTCCAACAACTTTCCGTAAAAAAGGTAGTTTTTGGACGAAGATTGTGAAGTTGAGGTGCACCTCAATGTGTTTCTCCAGGATTCTGCCAAAGCTGCATTGATACTCGGGAGAATGTTTTTGGAATTGAAGTAATGAAGAAAAGGATTTTCAAGGATTACTGTGCAACACTGGGAATTGACGAGAAAAGCATCAGGTGAGGCTGATGTTGATGGAAAGCTCGATTAGCAAGTCAGTCACCAGCACTTCCTGCTGAGAACGAGCAAGATGGAGATGTTTCAAGTCCTTACTTCCCTTCATTGAAACAAAATCCCACTCATTATCCCTGGTTATTCAACTGAGCCAAGTGAATATCAGCCCTCAAGAGCAAGAACCGAGGTTACTGCTTCCGGTTTGAACGTACTGGAGTACCAGGAAAGTTAGGAACAATTCGCAAATTTCTTAGATTGCCAGGAACCTGAAATCAATGACTGCCTCAGACTGATTTATAATGCCCAGGTGGTGCCCGGTCTGATTTTTCAAAGAATAAATATGAAGCTTGAAGGTGACTGAGTTGTCCTCAATCTTCATCATATCAGTCATTACTAGCCCCACAACTTATTTCTTGCCTTTCTGAATGAAATTATCGAAATCGAAATGTGATCAATTAAAGATCACTTTCCTGATTTATTTTTCAATTTGTTCCAGCCGCAAAAGACATCATTAGGAAGCCTGCTGAATTCAAGTTGAACAAAGTCACAGTTTTCAATCGTCTTCGAAAGGTTGTTACAAAGCGGGACTAAATTTCTCGCAACGTGGGGGCTTTCAAAGGGGGCCTTTTGGGGAGGTAACCATGAAAAAAGATCATTTTTGGAACCTTAAATATGAAATGGCGGTGGAGCAATCACAACCGCCAGGTCAAGTGAAAAGTTTGTTTGATCGTTAAACATATAATGTACTTTTTATCCAGGAAACGCACATTAACTGAAGATGTGGAAGTATGATTGGTGTCAGCCTCTTTTAAGGGACAGTGCTTCTTAGTTAATTGTCTTCTCTTCTTCGGCTGGTGTGGCCTTTTATTCAGACCTGGGCTAGTACCTGAATCATGCGCACTTCAAGAGGTTATCAAGCCGATTCACTCTCTGGAAACTGGTCATATAATATATTTCCTTTTACACCTATTCAAGTGTATGCTCCCAGTGAGAGTGTAGTACGGAGAGCCTTCTTTTTGTCTTAATCAGACCTTTCGCTCATTGATACCCAATGATTGTATTTGCCATGGGGGTGATTTTAATTGTACCTTAGAACCTCTTTTAGACAGGAATACAGCAGAACTCACCCTGAATCCAATGCTGGGTTTGTCAATATTTTTTTCAGCAATAGGTTTGTAGATGCAATGGAGGCTATGTCACCCAACGAATCTCAATAAGTGGGGACGTTGGGCGCGAACGGGTGAGAGCATCATTTGCAGACTTGACCGGTGTACAATAAACTCGCATTTCAGGGACTGCAAGTTTCTCTCCGGTTCCACTTTACATCCTATTTTCGATTCATCATTTAAGTTACCATATGGGCCTCTTTTTCCCTCAACCCTCACATAAAGTACGTTACTGGAAATTCAACACAAATCTTCTTGATAGTACTATTTGTTTAAAAAGGCTTCTATACCTTTGGGCTATCCAACTCATCAAAAAAAGCCTCTTTTTTCTTCATTGATGTATGGTGGGAACAACATCAAAAGCACAGATCAGGGTGTTTTGTCAGCAGTTTGCTTCAAAATGTCACCAATGTTAATAATACAACAATGGCTCTGTGTAGAAGTGGAATTCATAGTTAGAGAAGTAAAGTGGCCAATAGGAACAGGAGGGACCAAATGATTATTAGTTGAAAAGAGGACACAATTGAGAAGACTGACGCAAGAAAGTACAGGGATGTTTAATAAGATTAGGAAAATCACATCAAGGTTTTACTACTCGCCAGCAAATTCCTTTTCCAAATGGGATTTTGTCAAATAAAATCACAAAAAAACCGTTTTTTCATTTGCTTGACTCAGAGGAAACATTGGTTGTTAAACTCCAGTGATGTACGTTTGCTGGCATTAGAGATTTCTTTTCAAAAATTTATGCAAAACATCACGTTTGTGAGCACACTAATGGAACTTTATAATAAATTTCACTTCCTTCCATCACTGAGCCCCAGCGTCTGAGCTGGACCACGATCACATTGCCTGGCTAACCAGGCCTTTGCTGGATTGAACTCAGGGAAAGCGCCTGGAATTGATGGCTTCCGGCAGAGTTTTTCTTGGCGTTTGGGACCTTTTTGGGCCCCGAGTTACTGAGTCCTGGGAATACATCTTGATTAAATGGAGAACTGCCTCTAAGTTTTAGAAGAGCGGTGGTGTCTTCTTCTACCAAAGACTGGAGACTTACGGCAGAATAAAGAACTGGCGACCCGGTCTCGGTATTATGTACGGACTACAAAATATTGTAAAGTGTGGCAGTCGGTTGAAGATGGTAATTGGTATCTTGTAACTCTGATCAGAAAACTACTGTACTCGCCACAGATCATTTATGATAATATTTTTTGATCGAGATTTGCTGGAGTGTGATCCATGCGAAAAGAATTGTGGATAATATTCCTTGACTTAGAAAAAGGCATTTGATAGTGTTGATCACATGTTTTGCATCATGTGTTGGAAGCATGTGGTCTTGGTACCATTTTGGAGGCCTATGTATCCTTACTGTAACAGCAATATAATTTAGTATTTTCAAAATTATAATGAGCTCGTCTTCTCCTATACTAGTACAGAGAGGGTGAGGCAAGGGTGCCCTGTTTCTGGTTTATTATTCTCCTTGGTTATAGAACCACTTCTGATTCTATTCAGGAAAAATCTTTCAGGAGTAACTGTATCCACAGGGATTCCTTCGATAGTTGTATCAGCTTATGCAGATGATGTCGCTGTGGTCATTAAGATGACAATGATATCTTCTGCATTTGTTAAGTGTTTAAATCTCTTTTGCTTGCATCTTCAATGAACTGTAATTGGAACAAGAGTTAAAGCCTTATGGGTTCCAGTCTTAAAAACAATCTGCTGGGGACACGGATAGTACCACCGATGCATTTGCCTTCAAAGTTAAAATGGGTGAAGAGGGAGTCAAATATCTAGGCGTGTTCCTGGGATCCCCATTCTATTGTCCTAAAAAATTGGGAAGGGATGGTTGAACATGTTAAAAGATTAGCGACTATGGAAGAGAGCCCTACCCCACTTTCCTACAGAGCTAGGTGTTCTAGTTGTAAAATAATTTGGTTGCCTCATCTTTGTGGCATAAGTTTATCTGCCTCCAACCACCAGAAGTGCTGCTGAAGCCGTTCAAAGACTACTGGTTGATTTTTCTGGAGTTGGTTTTCACTGGTTACAGCCAAATGTTATATGCCGCCCGTTGCTGAAGGTGGCCAAGGACTTGTCGACATAAAAAAGCGCATAATGGCCTTTCGGCTGTGCTCCACTCAGATGTTGATGCACGAGAAACAGCTGCTTAGCCGACTTCTGGCCCGTCATATCTTGCAACAAGTAAGTGGCTCGGTTAACAGCCTTGAACTCTTCTTGATCAAACTCCAGCATGTTGATAATATCTCATCTTTCAACATTTTACCAGAGTCTTTGAACGCTTGGCAGAGCCTTTCGGTTAGTCGCCAGCAGGAAACTTATGCTACAAATATGTTTATGGAAGAACCCCTATTTTACAACCCATTGTTTCCTGCAATTCCTAGAAGCCGTGACCTTTATCAACATTTTATTGCAGCAGGCATAATCAAATACTACACCTCCGCCATGTTTCCGGGTTGGGGTGGAAATCAGTGCCGGAGATAGCAGATGACAAGGATATGGTCAAATAGGACGATCGGCAAAATCCTCAGAGAAATTGTGAAAAAAAGTTCTCAACTTGAACTAAAATGGACTCAAGAAAGCTTGTTGACAACAAATGACCGAGGGTTTCCTGGGTTAATTGTACAACCAAGTCATTAGAGATTTACCCCCATTAGCTCAGCGAAAAAATATTTTCAGAAATATAACAGTAAAGACCAATATAGACTGTCTACCCAATCCTACTCGAGGACTCTCCATTGAAGGAGTGGCCAGATGGAAAAGACTAATGCCGGAAGGACTCCCATCTGAGCCTGTATGGAACCTTTCTACAGTAAGCTGGTTGCTAAAAGGACTGGAGATTTACAGTGGAGACTAGCACATGGGTTATTCCTTCGAATAAGTGGTTAAGTAATTTTTCTCCCATATCCGGGTGCTGCCCTTTCTGCATTTGTACAGAGGATTTTGTTCCATGCATATGTTGACTGCGCAAGGCTTGCTGCCATTATTTCAATGGCTGAACCACATGGCAAAAAAAGATGCAAATACCTTCTCACTAAGATTGTTTATTTTCCGGAATGAAAGAACAAGTAAACTCCATTATTTTTTGTCTTAGTTGCCACAGAGCAAAAATGGCGATTTATTTATCGAGGAAGAGAAATTGAAAGGAAAGTCGATTGTGATGTGCAATGTTATGTTTTTTTTCAATGCTTTAATAACAGCAAGACTGAACTTGAATTTTGTTTTTCAAAAGTGAAAAGAGTGTTGATGACTTTAAGAAGTCTTGGTGTCATGAGGGGATTTCGCAAAGTTCCATGAGAACATATTTATTGATATCCCTGTAGTTTTTTTCATTTTTTGTTTGGAATGTATATTGAGTTTTGAGTATTTTTTGTTTACATTGAATTGTTGTAAGTATTAATGTACTGCCACTAAATAGTATTTTTTCACCGACTGGCACAACACATATATGTATATATTTTTTTATATTGTTTTGTAATAAAAAGATTCAAAAGTCTCTCTCTCTCTCTCTCTCATAAATGTACAACTTTGCAACTCAGCCAAACAGTAATGGCTGGCATCTTGCTCCAGCATGCAGGCAAATTTGCCCCAGCACATACGGTGGAGTGGATCGGCTTTTTGGGCTGCGGTTGATCTTTGTGCCTGTGGACTTGCTTCGGCCCGTGGTGGGTAGAGTGGATCAGTTGAGTGGAGCTTAAAACGCTCTGGCTAATCTGGAGCCAATCAATTGGGGTAAAACTTCCCGTCTAACAATAGTGCAGACTGTGCTGGACCAATAAAGAACAGACACGACAAGCAGGTTGGAAGAACATGTGCAAGGGTATATTTTCAAAAGGGGGTGAGGAAAGGTATGTGGCACATTCAAGACAAGTTGTATTTACAGTGATGTAAACAGCAGATATAACATCAATAGGGGGAATTTATGTGGTGAGCAATGTATATAATAGAAGAGACCAGTGCATATCTTATCCGTCTAAATAACACTTATACACACCTTACTTATGCTACACATAAGACAATGGCGCTATTCAGTCACATTTCTGAGAGGTAAGATATGTGAGAGAGAAAGAAAAGAGAAGAGAGGTTTGAGACGTATCGGCGGCCTCCCTCACCTCTCTAATCGCTCTGCCTGATCAGCCCATTCCAGCGCATGCCACCAGCCCAGTTAAAACTGCAGGAGAAAACCAGCCAAGCCAGCTCGCTCTCTCGAAACATTGAGCGCCTATGGTATTAAAGCAGCTGAGAGAGTTTGAGTTTGGGGAATATCAGGGCTGAAGCCTCGTCCTCCACAGGTGTCACTACAGGGAGCAAGAGTCACATTTCGCCTTCTGTGTTCCGAGCTCAGAGTGCCTGTTGGTCCTGAGCTTGCCCCACGTAACATCACACTCCCTCAGAATTTGCAGTTTACGAAATGGCCACATTCATGTTTGGTCAGGCCACATCACATGAATAATCTCCTGGATTAACATGGGGCTGATTGCAGCCCCCAACCCCCCCCCTGTTCACCACAAATGCCCAGCAAAGGTGCCAACAGCAGGCTGGACAGGCGGGGAGGTCGTTTCCAGCAGGAAGGCACAAAAAAGTGGTCAGCATAGATCGTGGTCTTGTGAAGCGAGGCTTGGTTGGTTGTGGAACTGGGCTAGAGTAGTGGGTATTGGAAGTGGCGTCGTGATTGATGGGAACAAGGTGTTGGTGATGTCCTGAATAGATGAGGTGGTTCTGGTTGTGTCTTAGTGGTGAGGTGGTGTTGTATGGTTGTCAATGGCGAGTAGGTGTCTGAATGACGAGATGAATGGTGCGTTGTAAATGATAAGGAATAAAGTCTGTATTTTAAGCAGGTGGGTGGTTATGGCTGATAGATCAGGGATGTAGTGAGTGAATGGTAAGCGGGTTTGTGGATCGTGCGATGGCTGAGCAGAGTGACAGTTGGGGTTTGGCAACAACAGATTTGAATGTGGCGTTCATGAAGAAGGTGAATAAATGCTGAATAAAAAAGTGAAAGAGAGGAAGTCCGACTTCATCCCACCCAACGCATAAGACACAACGGAGGACTCTACCCGGAACATGTAATTATGAAATAACTAACTTGGGAACCGCTGTATGTTGTGTGCCATTGCCTTGGAGGATTGGTTCCAGAACTGGCACTGTATGTTTGTATATATATATATATATATATATATATATATATATATATATATAATATATATATTATATATTAGGCCATGGGCCAGATATGGCCACCGTGCATCCCACCTCCCAGCAAACCTATGTTTTTTTCTGAATTCCCTGGATATACTGAACACGAATATGAATGTTAACATTGAAAATTTTGGGATGCACTACCTGTTTTGACTTTGAATGCACTACCTGTTTTGTCAAGTACCCTAAAATTATACTTTTATCGATTTGCGTCGAATTCAATTTACGGATGGAATCAAAATGGCATGCAGAAGGCCCAAAATCATATCCAATATACATGTATGATGCATCAAATTGAAGATAATTGCATTCTGATCATCTGTATATGTCTAACAGTGTTGTACATTAAATCGAAATGAAATTATATACATTTGAATATATATCCCTATCTTTCGAATAAACACAAAATCAACACTCCGTATTCCTCAATGAATATATTTGACATTACAGTATATGAATTTATTGCAGGTACAGACTATTTAATGATAGTGGGAAACGGTTTTAATTACCTTATATTTCTGAAATATGAGACATACAGGAATGGTGTCGGTGTTGGAATGGGCCGTATCCTGAACGGAAAGCGAGTCGTCATATTCGATATTTGTTTACATATTATTTAAGATTTATTTCCAAAACATTCATGTTGAATGTTCAACTGAAGATAACAGGTTAGTTAAGATGTATTTTCTTTCTCATGGTATAACTACTGATAAGTTTTAATTTATGATAATTAAGTAATTGAATAAGGTAATTAAGTTATATACTCCAGTCCAATCAGAAATATTTAAGAATGTGAATACAACATTGCAATAAGTAACACCTATTAGTGTTGCTCGATCATTCATTCCCGGTAATCGATGTGCGGTTGACAAAAACCATGGAAGAAACGTTTATGCGTCATGCCAAGTCCCATGGAGGAGCTGGTGGCAGTGCCACAGGTGTCTCAGGCCTCCTGACGAATTATGACACATACCAACGCTGGGTTCGAACAACCCATGCTCGATCCCAGTATGTCAATACCACCCTGAGCATGGCCGACATGTTATCTGAACGACAGCAGGAACCAAGCACCATGATCTTCATCCATCCGAGATCCTGAAGGGACAGAAGCTGGTGGAAAGAACACGAGAAGCAGTTAAAGCTTCATGAATCCTTTCGAGGTCGAAAGCAAAAATCAGCTAATGATCCTCTCGTCGGGCGCCACAAGCATCTGAAGAAGTCCAGAAAGATGTCTTGAGAGCCGAGCAGGCAGGCAAAGATGCTAATGAAGCCTTCATTACCACACGTTTGGAAGCAGGACGGGACTTCTTCGAGCCAGTCAAGCGTCTCATCTTGAAAACTCTCGCTGATATGAACAAGAAGAGCAAAGTTACAACCACTAAGAAAAAGTTGTACAGTACCAACAACAGGGAAACGTCGCTTTCCAGCTGTTCATGAAATCACAAAACCAAGGCATACAACTGGACCTGAGAGAACTTCTCACCTACCCACTCACTCCTGTACATGCAGTATGGCACTGCTGATGGTTCATGGCCAAAACAGGTAAATCAAAGTCCTTCACTTTCCTGACGAAAGACCAAGAGGATGCTGCCAACCTCGAATGACGAAACACTTGTCATTCGATGGCAATGCCTGTTTCTACTTCCTAAAGGAGATACCAGGTAACTTCAGCCAGAATATGCGAAAAAGTGTTCAACATCCTGCCAAACAGGTGACGTGTTTAGCACAGATAGTACGTACCCAACTCTGTGAAGGCGATGGAACGACTGAGGAGAGGATCCGGGGACAAACTGATTCTGAAGGGGGGAAAACACTAAAAAAACCTGCAGATTGGAAGTTCTTCTTAAGCAATGATGAGAACAAGCAACAGTTCATTGAACTCCTCACTCGACTCTGGAGCCAAGACGCATATGCCAGCAAGTTACACGGGAGGAAGGTAACTGTGACTTTGTGGCGGATCAGCATATTACTGACATCTGAAGACGGTCTGTCAACGTGTAACAGAGAACTGAACACACTAACATCCACTCAAGAAAGAAACTGATTCTCGAATCATTCTGTATTGCGAGTATGCCAGGAGTCAGAAGTACAGCCACATCAGGGTGAAGAGTCCAAATAGTGATATATTTGTCATCCTCGTGCACTACGCTGCAACTATGACAGATGTGACGATCTTGTTTGACACAGGTACCGGGAACAAGAAGAGGCTTATCAACGTGACTGAAATTGCTCGTGGTCTATCACAGCATTCAACAGCAATAATGTCTTCATGTATTCAGTGGCTGCGACTCGACCAGCGCTTTCAAGGGTCGAGCAAGGTGAAGCCACTTAAGACCCTTTCTCGGCTGCCCAAGTTTGTACCAGTTCTAGCTAGATTAGGAGACACATGGGAAGTACCCGACGACCTGATGGATGACTTGGACGAGTTCACCTGTGCGTTATATGGAAGACCTCATACTCGGAGCGTCGATGAGTTGCGGTTCATGAAAATGAATGAGATGTATGCGAAAGATGATGACCGTCTCTCCCGTTCGAGCACAGTTGACATGTGCACTCTCCCGCCATGCAAGAAGAGCCTGGAGCAACACATCCGGAGAGTCAACTTCCAACTCTCCCTCTGGGCTGGTCTCCTGCCTCCCACCTTTCTCGGCTTCACGCTGAGAAACCAAGGCATTTCGATTCATTGGCATCTCCCGCAATGAGGCTGAGTCTTTGGGCCTCTCACTCAATCACCGCAGGTTGGTCGGTGGTCTTCTGTCTTCTACCGTCTCCTCTCCCGTCTCGCCCCCCTCCTCTCTCTGCGATTTGTCCCACCATATTTCCACAGGGCGCTCAACGTTCGCCAACAACCCCTTCTGGTAAAACTACCAAAATCACGAATCACTGCTCACCTTCACTCTTCTATTCCTCTTTTCCCGCCTTGGAATAAACTCCCTTCTATCTATTCATCTCATTCTTCCCTCCAGGCCTTCAAAACAGGTGTTCACCACCACCTCTTATCATCCCCATCCAAATCCTCGATCTTTTCTACCCCCGATAATCCACCCAAGCCCACCTCCTTCAAATTCCCTGCTTTCCTTCCTGAAAGTCCCTGTAATGTCCGTCTTCTATTCCCTATGTTCCCCGTCCCATCCTCTCCTTCCACAGATCTCCAAATGTCTCTCTTCCACTATTTTGTCCTTCCCACTCCCTCCCCTCCTGTCTCATGCCCCCCTTGATGTGCGTTGTGTGTTTAGCTCTCATACGAGCCTCGACAAGGTATACAAAGAAAAAAGAAAAAAATAGTAATGTTCCATAAAAGTGACCACAAATGTGTATTTCGTCAAAATGTGGTTGATTAAACATTATTTGTCTGAATACCCGTTTGATGCTTATTGTGTGACAATGTTGTATATTTCATAATAGTTGCTTGATATTTCGAAAAAATATAGGTAATTAAAACCATTTCTTGCTATCATTGAATAGTCTGTACCTGCAAAATAAATTCATACAATGTCAAATATATTCATTGAGGAATACGGAGTGTTTGATTTTGTGTTTATTCAAAAGATAGGGAATATATATTCAAATGTATATAATTTCATTTAGATTTAATGTACAACACTGTCAGACATATGCAAATGATCAGAATGCAATTATCTTCAATTTGATGTATCATACATGTATATTGGATATGATTTGGGCCTTCTGCATGCCATTTTGATTCCATCCGTAAATTGAATTCGACGCAAATCGATAAAAGTATAATTTTAGGGTACCCCTATTCAAAAGGTCAAAACAGGTAGTGCATCCCAAAATTTCAATGTTAACATTCATATTCGTGTTCAGTATATCCAGGGGATTCAGAAAAACATAGGTTTGCTGGGAGGTGGGGGGGGGGGGGGGGTGCACTGTGGCCATATCTGGCCCTATATATATAATATATATATATAGTCTCTATGCACTAAGCGAGTGACGTCACAGCGGAAGTAAGGCTCCGCCATATTGAGTGGCAAAAAATCATGGCTACCACGCACGTGTCACGCGAACTTCTGGGCTATTTCCATGGATTAGATGATATTTCTAAGAAGAGCTACTGCGAAAAACTGAAGCCGTGTGGTCTTAGTGAAGATCCTTATATTATTTCAATGGATAAATGGACAACAGAAAGGAAATTTTGGCCTCAAATCGTTTTCCCCAACATCTATGTTTACCTTGTTGAAACGCAGAGTCCTTACACTCAAGCCAGCCTGAAAGCCTTCAAGGGTATGGACCTTACTCATATTATGTCGCCGGGTTTGTTAGTGACATAATCTCGACGAAAGCTGACAAGAACTGTATTATCGTGAGGGCAAAGGTAATATAAGCCTGTTTTCTTTCATTTCACTATTATTGTATTATCGTTGTTGCTGTTTTTGTCAGCAACGCGTCACTTTTTTTCACCTGACTGCTGCCACAAGTTAATTTCAAGTGAAGCTCTTGTCTAAATGCTAAGTTTGTAGAAAATCTTCGTTCGTCAGTTTGCTTACAGATACATTATATTTTTTCCATGACAAACATACGTGTATGCCACGCTGCGTGGATATTTCAAGTGCTAGTTTTTTTAATGTATTATACATATCGATGTGACTTTCTGTAGTGAAATAACTCAGAATGTGCGCATTAGACAGCTGTTAGAAAGGCGATCTAGCCTATCTCATTCTGTCAATAAAACAAGGGATATAATGCATTTTAATGATACAAATCAGCAATATTTTGTAACCACCAGCTATTTAATAGCGAACGCAGTGAGCTTAATACTTAACGCGTGCACGTGAGCGAATAGGAACAACACAACAAACAACAAACCAATACCCCTGCTATTTGGAATCCGTGTCGTTAATATGACCTTTTGCTTCCGGTTGTTAAATGCTGTGCGGTGTATAAACACGATTGGATTTTATTTCTATCTTGTGAATATTACTTAACGCGTGCACATGAGAGAATAGGAAACAACAAAAACAACACAATACCATGGCAATTGTGAATCCGTGTCGTTGCCTATGACCCTTTTGCTTCCGTTTTTTTTTTTTTTTTTTTTTTTTTTTGTTTCCGGTTTTGTCATGGGGAATGATGCATGCCGGGAGATAAAGGCATCGTCGGAGACATGAAAGACCCAAATATCAGACATGGTGATATTTCCTCCACTGATTTAATAAAGATATCTCCCGCATCATCAAAAAATAATTTTTAATCGTGATTTACATTATTTGATCGCTGATTCCGAATCCAGGCGGAGTAACCGGAAATTGCGTATACAGTTGTGAACAAGTTATAGGTAAAGTCAGAAGAATTCTACGTTCGCTTCTAGTATTTTTTTTTTAGATGAGATCCTGTTCTAGTCGGTGAGTTGTCGTTGTGAAGGTAATGTTGAGGTAATATTTATTTTTTAGATGAGATCCTGTTCTAGGCGGTTTAGTTTTCGTTGTGAAGGTAATGTTGAGGTATATATATATATTTTAGATGAGATCCTGTTCTAGGCGGTTTAGTTGTCGTTGTGAAGGTAATGTTGAGGTAAATATATATTTTAGATGAGATCCTGTTCTAGGCGTTTAGTTGTCGTTGTGAAGGTAATGTTGAGGTAATATATATATTTTTAGATGAGATCCTGTTCTAGGCGGTTTAGTTGTCGTTGTGAAGATAATGTTGACGTAATATATATATATATTTTAGATGAGATCCTGTTCTAGTCGGTGTAGTTGTTGTTGTGAAGGTAATGTTGAGGTAATATATTTTTTTTTTAGATGAGATCCTGTTCTAGGCGGTTTAGTTGTCGTTGTGAAGGTAATGTTGAGGTAATATATAATTTTTTAGATGAGATCCTGTTCTAGGCGGTTTAGTTGTCGTTGTGAAGATAATGTTGACGTAATATATATAATATATTTTAGATGAGATCCTGTTCTAGTCGGTGTAGTTGTCGTTGTGAAGGTAATGTTGAGGTAATATATTTTTTTTAGATGAGATCCTGTTCTAGGCGGTTTAGTTGTCGTTGTGAAGGTAATGTTGAGGTATATATATATTTTTAGATGAGATCCTGTTCAGGCGTTTAGTTGTCGTTGTGAAGATAATGTTGACGTAATATATATATATTTTAGATGAGATCCTGTTCTAGGCGGTTTAGTTGTCGTTGTGAAGGTAATGTTGAGGTAATATATTTTTTTTTAGATGAGATCCTGTTCTAGGGGTTTAGTTGTCGTGTGAAGGTATGTGGAGAATATATATATTTTTAGATGAGATCCTGTTCTAGGCGGTTTAGTTGTCGTTGTGAAGATAATGTTGACGTAATATATATATTTTTAGATGAGATCCTGTTCTAGGCGGTTTAGTTGTCGTTGTGAAGGTAATGTTGAGGTAATAGGTAAAGTCAGAAGCGAATGTAAGAAGAATTCTACGTTCGCTTCTAGGCTTTCTATTCCATATTACCAACTACTGAAATAACGTATCAGAATTAGTTACATACG
>CM068963.1:43911808-43926664 GCA_035128595.1 Eptatretus atami | reverse complement strand
TTTTTGCTTTCGACCTCGAAAGGATTCATGAAGCTTTCAACTGCTTCTCGTGTTCTTTCCACCAGCTTCTGTCCCTTCAGGATCTCGGATGGATGAAGATCATGGTGCTTGGTTCCTGCTGTCGTTCCAGATAACATGTCGGCCATGCTCAGGGTGGTTATTGACATACTGGATCGAGCATGGGTTGTTCGACACCCAGCGTTGGTATGTGTCATAATTCGTCAGGGAGGCCTGAGACACCTGTGGCACTGCCACCAGCTCCTCCATGGGACTTGGCATGACGCATAAACGTTTCTTCCATGGTTTTGTCAACCGCACATCGATTACCGGGAATGAATGATCGAGCAACACTAATAGGTGTTACTTATTGCAATGTTGTATCACATTCTTAAATATTTCTGATTTGGACTGGAGTATATAACTTAATTACCTTATTCAATTAACTTAATTAATAAAAACTTATCAGTAGTTATACCATGAGAAAGAAAATACATCTTAATATCTTCAGTTGAACATTCAACATGAATGTTTTGGAAATAAATCTTAAATAATATGTAAACAAATATCGAATATGACGACTCGCTTTCCGTTCAGGATACGGCCCATTCCAACACCGACACCATTCCTGTATGTCTCATATTTCAAGATATAAGGTAATTAAAACCGTTTCTCACTATCATTGAATAGTCTGTACCTGCAATAAAATTCATATACTGTAATGTCAAATATATTCATTGAGGAATACGGAGTGTTGATTTTGTGTTTATTCGAAAGATAGGGATATATAATTCAAATGTATATAATTTCATTTCGATTTAATGTACAACACTGTTAGACATATACAGATGATCAGAATGCAATTATCTTCAATTTGATGCATCATACATGTATATTGGATATGATTTTGGGCCTTCTGCATGCCATTTTGATTCCATCCGTAAATTGAATTCGACGCAAATCGATAAAAGTATAATTTTAGGGTACTTGACAAAACAGGTAGTGCATTCAAAAGGTCAAAACAGGTAGTGCATCCCAAAATTTTCAATGTTAACATTCATATTCGTGTTCAGTATATCCAGGGAATCAGAAAAAAACATAGGTTTGCTGGGAGGTGGATGCACGGTGGCCATATCTGGCCATGGCCTAATATATAATATAATATATATATATATATATATATATATATATATACAAACATACAGTGCCAGTTCTGGGAACCAATCCTCCAAGGCAATGGCACACAACATACAGCGGTTCCCAAGTTAGTTATTTCATAATTACATGTTCCGGGTAGAGTCCTCCGTTGTGTCTTATGCGTTGGGTGGGATGAAGTCGGACTTCCTCTCTTTCACTTTTTTATTCAGCATTTATTCACCTTCTTCATGAACGCCACATTCAAATCTGTTGTTGCCAAACCCCAACTGTCACTCTGCTCAGCCATCGCACGATCCACAAACCCGCTTACCATTTCACTCACTACAATCCCTGATCTATCAGCCATAACCACCCCACCTGCTTAAAATACAGACTTTATTCCTTATCATTTACAACGCACCATTCATCTCGTCATTCAGACACCTACTCGCCATTGACAACCATACAACACCACCTCACCACTAAGACACAACCAGAACCACCTCATCTATTCAGGACATCACCAACACCTTGTTCCCATCAATCACGACGCCACTTCCAATACCCACTACTCTAGCCCAGTTCCACAACCAACCAAGCCTCGCTTCACAAGACCACGATCTATGCTGACCACTTTTTTGTGCCTTCCTGCTGGAAACGACCTCCCCGCCTGTCCAGCCTGCTGTTGGCACCTTTGCTGGGCATTTGTGGTGAACAGGGGGGGGGTTGGGGGCTGCAATCAGCCCCATGTTAATCCAGGAGATTATTCATGTGATGTGGCCTGACCAAAACATGAATGTGGCCATTTCGTAAACTGCAAATTCTGAGGGAGTGTGATGTTACGTGGGGCAAGCTCAGGACCAACAGGCACTCTGAGCTCGGAACACAGAAGGCGAAATGTGACTCTTGCTCCCTGTAGTGACACCTGTGGAGGACGAGGCTTCAGCCCTGATATTCCCCAAACTCAAACTCTCTCAAGCTGCTTTAATACCATGGGACGCTCAATGTTTCGAGAGAGCGAGCTGGCTTGGCTGGGTTTTCTCCTGCAGTTTAACTGGGCTGGTGGCATGCGCTGGAATGGGCTGATCAGGCAGAGCGCATTAGAGAGGTGAGGGAGGCCGCCGATACGTCTCAAACCTCTCTTTCTCTTTCTTTCTCTCTCACATATCTTACCTCTTCAGAAATGTGACTGAATAGCGCCATTGTCTTATGTGTAGCATAAGTAAGGTGTGTATAAGGTGTTATTTAGACGGATAAGATATGCACTGTGTCTCTTCTATTATATACATTGCTCACCACATAAATTCCCCCTATTGATGTATATCTGCTGTTTACATCACTGTAAATACAACTTGTCTTGAATGTGCCACATACCTTTCCTCACCCCCTTTTGAAAATATACCCCTTGCACATGTTCTTCCAACCTGCTTGTCGTGTCTGTTCTTTATTGGTCCAGCACAGTCTGCACTATTGTTAGACGGGAAGTTTTACCCCAATTGATTGGCTCCAGATTAGCCAGAGCGTTTTAAGCTCCACTCAACTGATCCACTCTACCGCACCACGGGCCGAAGCAAGTCCACAGGCACAAAGATCAACCGCAGCCCAAAAAGCCGATCCACTCCACCGTATGTGCTGGGGCAAATTTGCCTGCATGCTGGAGCAAGATGCCAGCCATTACTGTTTGGCTGAGTTGCAAAGTTGTACATTTATGAGAGAGAGAGAGAGAGAGAGAGAGAGAGAGAGAGAGAGAGAGAGAGAGAGAGAGAGAGAGAGACACACATCTCTCAGCAATAACTCGGTGTTATCCGTTATGTGTTTGAGGAGGAACGTGGGCCATTGTTGTGAGCAGACTGGTATTAAGAGAGGAGCGGGATCGGCATATTTGTTCGAGAGAGAAGACTGTACGGTGGTTGGTGAGCCCTGGTGTTGAATACCGCCGCACTAATTACCTCACGTACACTTCCTGCCCAGAGAGCGGCTTGGCACCATTTTGGATGTGGTTTCCCACGCAGGACGACGCGGTTCGATCGCCAAGCTCATAAAAGATCATCTCTGGCCACCCAGCTAGGTGCCAGAATAAAGGGAGGGATTTTATTTTATTTTATCTTTCCCCTTGTCTGTATTTGAGTCCGTGTGGAGACGTCTCGAAATTCGCTTTAGTTGACCTCACGTTTTTATTATCATGCTTTGATTTATTTCCATTATAAATATTATATTTATGTTCATTAAACCTTTATTTATTAAAATTGTTTGTGTCTGTCTTTGTTGTGGGTTCGAGTATAACCCTTGTGTTTCCGTCTGGTACACGCCCTTGCCGCCCTCCATCCCGCGCATGCTATAATCTCCAAAGATCACGTGTTCACCTCCAAGGTAGAAGTGTTCAGCTATCCGTCCAGGTCGGTGTTAATGACAATATTATTAGTGGGGTGTGCTTACACATTGTGTAAGCCCAAACAGCCCAAACACATTGTGTAAGCATACGAACCATGCTTCCGCAATGTCTCGAAGGCACTCACCTGCATTTTTTTTTCATTCATGGATGTTGTCCGACAATTCTGTGAATTTTACTGGTGCACCAGCTTCGATGTCCACTGGCACACAAAATTTCAGCTTTCTACGTAACTCAGACAGTTCGGATGAGTCGCAAAGTTGTACCAAAGGAGGGAGGTCCTGATCTGTAATATGAGTTAATGAGTCAGTGAGTGAGTCAGTCAGTGGTTAGAAAGAGCTTTATATATTAGATATAAATGTGGTGATGAAAATACTTTATTGGGTAAGTGGATTAATTCATTCATTAATTCGATAGCTATCTCCTAAGGACTGTTACAACAAGTAGTCTCATCATTGGTGCTGCAGGGATCACTTGATATTTTAGACAGTTCCCCGCCTTCATGCCGTCCCTCTGTACTTTCCTCTGTGAAATATGCTTAAATTTCCTCTCACCCACTTTTATTTTATTTCCCGACACTGTGGTTGGCGTCATGCGGGTCCACGACTGGGAGGTTTTCTGGCAGAGAGCATGGCCAATTATGGAGCCATGGTGACATCACACACCGGGGGTTATAAAAGCCGATGCCTGCTCATGCTGTGTCAGAAGAGTTCAAATCAGCCAGCCACTTGGAGTGAATCTGTATGGTGTGCCATTCTGGGAAGGAGTCTGCAAGCTGTGCCACTCGTGGGTGGGGTGGGAAAGGAATTAATAATTAATTTTTTTACCACTGGGGGGTGCAACCGATTCCAGACTCTGCAGTCTGAAGAGTTCGGTCAGCTTGGGAGTTGCGCTGGAACGGGCACTCCTCCACTCCTAACCAGCTTACTTCGTGCCCACCGACAAGAATCAGCCAGCATAGCGGATGCCGCATTATCCTAAATGCCTCTGGTTGAGGGAAGCACAACCCTCTAATGCTCTCTGAACTTTAACAATTGACTGGTTGTAAAGAGCAGCTCCACGACAGCAGAGCTTTCTCTGATGGTACTACAATCCACATCTTCACAATCTTAAAGACTAATCAGAAAGAAAAAAAAAATGACTAAAATCAGTCTGATGCATGAAAACAATGCTATTTACAACATTTAAATAGTCCTGATGCTTCTGTGTCACCCTTTATCAAAGGGGGTCAAAAAAGAGTGAATATAAAGGGGGACAATCAGTCAGGATAAAACTTGGGGAGGGGGACAGGTAATTGCCTCCTGGATGAATAATAGGTACCTGGTGATTTTTTTTCTTCCAATAAATGATCATTCATTGTTGATTATTTTCGTCATTGCATTCACAACATCCTTCGAGAGCCTGAGTTATGTGGTGTTACATGCTCTGAATTTTGGTAACTCTTCAAACTGTAAACAATGGAAAATCCCCTTGTCTTTCTGATCCAAGTTCACAAACATGACATTTCCTGTCAGTCCCTTCTCTATCCTGTCTCTTATATTTGTCTATGACGATATCCATGGTGACGACTGTCCCCAGCCATCATGTGCACATCAAACAAAATAAGTAAATAAATAAAACCACGGCCATGACTTCCCTATCATAACCTCACCCCACCAGGTGCAATCCATTCCTGGACTCTCTCAAATGAAAATACACAATCACCATCTCTTAGGACAATGATGTGTCCAAACTCACAAGGATATAATACTTTACCTGTGTAGGTATATACGAAATGTTTCATCAAAGTACAAGTAATTTAGAAAATAAGAAAGTTGACAGGCCTAAGTCTGATTGCAGATTTTTTTCATTTTATGAAACTAAGGAATACACGGTTATGCCGGCATTGTATAATTTCCAATTAGTGATAACTAACAAATACAGCCCATTGCTTTGCTATGGAAATATTAAGTGGTGGAGAGAAGAAGGGGGGAGAAGGATGGAGGGAAGGAGAGAGAGCAGGGAGAGAGAGAGAGAGGAAGGAGGGAGGAGAAGAGGAGGGAGGGGAAGAGAGAGGAGGGAGAGTAGAGAGAGGAGGGAGGGAGTAGTGAGAGTAGGGAGAATAAAGAGAAGAGGGAGGGGAGAAGAGGAGGGAGATGAGGGAGGGGAGAGAGAGGAGGGAGGGGGGTGGCGAGAGTAGGGAGGGGTAAAGAGGAGAGGGTAGAGATGAGGAGGTAAAGAGGAGAGGGTAGAGATGAGGGAGGGGTAAAGAGGAGAGGGTAGAGATGAGGGAGGGGGAGAAGAGGAGGGAGGGGTAGAGAGAGAGAGAGAGGAGAAGAGGAGGGAGGGGAAGAGAGAGGAGGGAGGGGGTAGAGAGAGGAGGGAGAGTAGAGAGAGAGGAGAGGAGGGGTAGTAAGAGTAGGGAGGGGTAGAAGAGAAGAGGGAGGGAGAAGAGGAGGGAGAGGGAGAGAGAGAGGAGGAGGGGGTGGCGAGAGTAGGGAGGGTAAGAGGAGAGGGGTAGAGATGAGGGAGGGGGTGCGAGAGTAGGAGGGGTAAAGAGGAGAGGGGTAGAGATGAGGGAGGGGGAGAAGAGGAGGGAGAGAGAGAGAGGAGGAGGGAGAGAGGGAGAGAGAGAAGAGGATAGAGGGGAGAGAAGAGGATAGAGGGAGGAGAGAGAGAGAGAGGGGGTGGGGGGAAGGGAGTGGGAAGGGGATGAGTGGGGAAGCTGGGAGGGGTGAGGAATGGGGGAGCTTGGAAGGGGGTTAAGAGCAAGGAAGAGGGGGTGTGGGAGCAACATCTCACCAAATGTCACTATACACTCTGGAGGGGGAGTGGGAGTAAGGAGGATGGGGGAGAAAGGTGGTTGGGGAGAGAATCAGGAGGTAGCGAGGAGGGGAGCTAGGAAGGGGGAGAAGGCAAGAGAAGGAAGAGAGGAGAATGAGGAAGGGGGGGGGGAGAGCAACTCCTCACCACATGTTGTTAAACACTCCGCGGAGAAGGGGGTGGGAGGGAGAAATATGATAAAGAGAGGGAGGAGAGAGAGAGGGAGGGGGGAGCACACACACACACACACACACACACACACACACACACACACACACACACACACACGACTTTGGATACTTCAAGACCTGGGAGGGATCCGTTGCACCTTCTGAAACCCGCATATGGAGATAAAAACCAACAACCAACAACCAAACCACACCACACACACACACACACACTTCCAGGTATTTACATCATAATGCATTCCTGGAAAACATTGTTTAAATGGAACTTCAAAATCCCATTGATTTTAATATGTATTTCAAAATCTCCATTGATTTTAATATGTATTTCAAAATCCCATTGATTTTAAGATGTATTTCAAAATCCCATTGATTTTGAAGGGAAATGCATTCCTGACAGAAAAAAAAAATTTAGGGGAAATTTTTCAAAGTTGCTTTACTCACCCTTATGCTACCGTTATGTTAATCGTTTGTTCTTTCTTTTAATTTGATCTTTAATTTAATTTATTTTGCCTTCCTAACTCAGGAGATCCCAGGCGCGTCGATCGTGCGTGCCCGTTAATTATTTCTGTTGCACTCAATGATTCTAGCTCAATGAAGCTGGTTAATTTTGGCACATTCCTAAATATTTTGTTCACTCATATTGTTTCTCCAAAGAGTAGAAAAGATTCTCCAAACCACCTCCTCCCCCCACACAACACACACACACACACACACACACACACCACACACACACACACCACACACACACACACAGACATTTGTTAGTATAGATGATGTACGGCACATGAGGCATGATACCGGTGGCGTGATTGATAGAAAAGCAAAGGGCAAAACCCACTGAAATGGTTCTGATGGTTTGTTGTAAAGGGCAGCTAATTTGGTGCCTAAAGGATGGATGGGGGATGGGATTGGGTTCCTTTGGTGTGAAAGAGGAAAAACGAGCAATGTCGATGCCTTCGAAAGAGTTGAAGAACAGTGGGAACCACCATGTTTGTGTGGCACAAAAAATGTTGCTGCTGAGCAATTAGGTAACAGGGAGTGAAAGTGTTGGAAATACAATGGAACAGCAACTCAACCAATGCTTTTCCATTGTAAGGAAGTGTCCCTCCCTCCACTCTGGAATAACTGGCAAAGGTTGCCAAGCAGAGCGAAGGACGTTTATTCCCACCAGATTGGCATTTTGCAAACTGGTTATTTGGGGGTTTCTTTATGTTTGATGAGTCGCATTTTTCTCTTTGCCTGATTTTTATTTTTATTCTTCATTGCCATATTTGTGTTATTTTCTGCTGTGAATTTGATTGTTTGGATGTCTATATTTATTACCTCCGCCACCGAAGCTGTTTTCACCCCGTCTGTCTGTCTGTCTGTCTGTCTGTCTGTCTGTCTGTCTGTGAGCAAGATATCTCAAAAAGTTATGGATGGATTCGGAGGAAACTTGATGAATAGGTTGGAAGTGTGACAAGGACGAATCATTTAAATTTTGGTGGAGATCTGGATCCGAATCCAGATACAAGATTTTAAAAAAAAATTTATTAGTGATTCTTCACCATTGAGAGATGGGGGCCAAAACGATATATAGCATGATATTTCAAAACGTTGTAGACGAGTTATGACAAAACTCGGTCGATGAATTGGTTAGGTGACAAGAACAAACCGATTAGATTTTGGTTCAGGTCTGAATCCAGATCTGGCCTATCAACAGGATCCAAAACGTAAACTGGTCAGCCTGGTGGAGGTATGCGCTCAATTAAGTGCCATTCTTGTTTTGTTCTTGTAATTATTGTGTAACAACTGACAGCTGCTAAAGTATCCAGACTGCTTCCATCCTACCCTTTAATATCCCTCTGGCTTTTGTGTGAGATTATTGTGCGATGATAAAAAAGGTCATTATTGGCTATAAAAATTAATGAAAGAATGACTAAAGAGATGGACTGAGAGAGGCAGTTACAGCCAAATATTTCAGGAATTGTGTGTGAAGACCCCCAAAGCCTTCATGAACTACCAAGGTGTTTCATAAATAAAAACACAACCCTATTACAGTTATTACAATTTATTTTCTATTGCAGGTTTGTATGAAGCATCGTTCGGAGGAAAAACTACAAACATCAGAGTCATAATGTTAATGTTGAAGATGGCTTGGACAATTGAGCACAAAGGATCTTCATTGTGGAGGCTTACTTTGCCACAAAGTCGTTTAGAAAGACTGAAGTACGATTCAGAAAGAAGTTCGAGACCAGATTAGCCCCAGATAAGTCCGAGGCTATTTTTCGATTGATAAAGTGGTTTAAGTCCCACCACAGTCTGGTCACCCGAGGACTGCAAGAACACGAGAAACCATTGAAGCGGTCCATGAAACAGCTTTGAGGAGCCGCGTCGGTGATCTCAAGACTTGAACTTATCTTTATGAAGTACACCAAGAATTCTGAAGCAGGAACTAAAAATGTACCCGTATCGCATACAAGTGAAGCAAAAACTTACAGACAATGATAAACAACTTTGTGTGATGACGTGTGACTGGCTTAAGGAAGAAATGTCGGGATCCAAATTTTCGAGTCATGTGTGGTTTTCTGACGAGGCCCACTTTCATTTAAGTTGCCATGTTAACTCCAAAAACACCGTGTTTTGGGGTTCAAGTTCCTCTGTTGAAGTTCTTGAAAGGCTGTTTCACAGCCAGAAATGCTTTGCATGAGTTGCCATAAGCAAACATGGCGACATTGGGCCTTTCTGGTTTCAAGATTAAAGGAAATCAGTAACCGTAACCACTGAACGGTACTTGAAAGTTATGCAGAAGTTCTGGGTTGCATTAGCGAGGAAGTGCCACATCGACAGGGCTGTGCAATAGGTTCAGTTCAGCAAGATGGGGCCACATCTCACACTTCCAACAGATCAATACAGTGCGTACAACAACAGAAATTCAGTGTTCGAATGGTCTCCAGAAGGACAGATGTTGAATGAGCGCCCTGTTCTCCGGACCTCAACCCACCTGACTTCTATCTTTGGGGTTACTTGAAGGATAGAGTGTTCCAGGAGAGACCTCAGACTATTGAAGACCTCAAAATGCAATTGCCAGCAACATCAAAGCTATTCCGGTTCAAGAATGGAGTCGAGTTATCGACAACTTCACCAGGAGGATCCATTTGTGCCTGCTGCAGCAGGGCAGCCATTTAGAACATGTTTTGTGAACTGTCTCCTGAAATCACTGGTTTCATTTTTGTGTGTTACTTCATTCTATGTATAACAAAGACTCATATACATTATATATATATATATATATGTTAACGTGAATAATTAGCTTATCATGGCGTATAGTGGGGCACACCAAACAGAAGAAAAAATATTATAAACCACAAACACGGATGATTACCTTGTTAAACAGTTGCTGCTGATGTTTAACACTAAACTGAAAGAAATGTGGAGGAATCCCAACGTTCTTGAAGCATTCTATGCTTATCACGTCCTCCACAGACTAACGGACCCGAGCCAAGGTCGACTGTAATCTATATACCCCAGAGAGGATAACAACATGACCCTTCCTGTCACTCCTGTAGGAAGTGGGTGTACTAGTATTTTAAATCTAACAAAATATATTTCAAACTGGAGACATTATCATTTGATTCCGCTTAGGTTTCTCTTTCCACAGGTAGAAAAAAATTAATGATCATTTACAATGTCGCGGCAACACGGTTTGAAAAGACCCACTCGGTGTGCATAGTCCTTCAGTGCCATCTCAGGCAGGAATGTGGCAGAATTCACATCAATTAAAGCCAATTTACATTGTGATGCCATTTAATATGAATTAGTAGTTCCACCATGTAAACCTCAGGATAAACGTGCGCACTGAGGAGGCAGATGTAAAACTCTTAAGTTTTTGTAACATCCAAAATGTCAGTAGGTCAGGCGTCTTTGCAGATGAACGGGAAAACGAGCTGAGTTTACGGAATTTTGAAAGAACCAAAGCGGCATCCTGGCAGTCAAATTGTGCCCATTGTGTGGGAACACCGCCGATTCGCTCATTCAAGGTTATGTGGGTCACCGTCTCATCCGGTGACGTTATCAGCCCATTTTCCTTCTCCGACGGCTTCACAACTACCAGCTGTCTGCCTTCTCCCCCAGTTTCAACAAACAGTGACATTCAATGAGGGAATGCTTTACCTTCAAATGAACTGGCATAACCCGCGCTCTGCGCGACATGTTGGGGTGGGTGTGTTTGAGAAAGGAACTGATGCAGAGTATCAGTAGTAATTTTACTTTAATGCAGTAAGTGGAATACGATTTCACTGTTTCAGAACCATTTTATTTACTTTTTTTTGTACCATGCACCTCAAATGGTCTTTGAGATAATGTAAGCCGAATATCACGTTACTCGAGCGCAGAACAAAGTCGAAGATAGCGCGACACGAAACGACAAACTCGGAAATAATATATAAGATGAGTGAGTACCTCCACAGTGGGGTCGACCGATGCATGCTCGGCTACATTGCAAGATCAACGAACACTGCGTCGGACACAATGGACTGACTTGATGACCGACACAATCTCCAGACCTGACACATTTGCATTCCTGGCTGTTGTGGAACCTCAAAGAATTGTTTTGTACAACTCAGACAAGATCTCATACAATTGAAGAACTTCAGGATTCTGAGGAAATGTGACAATTCCCAAGTTTCCATGACTAATGCATGACAGTTTTCCAAGAAAATAGTGGATACATTGAATGAACTTACAAACACTCAAATCATTTCCTAAAGTCCATGCCAAACCCTGCTCTTGATTAGTTCCTCTTTCAAGTGAAATCATTTCACATTAATGAGTAATTTCATTAATAAGTCATCCGGTTTTGTGTGACATACCCTATGGATCGTTAAGAAAAATATTTTAATGCTGCTTTTACCTTGAGTTGATACTTCAAGTTGGGCCGCTTGATAATGGTGTGGCATTTTTGATACACAGCCATTTAAGAAAGCTTTTGTGAAGTCTGTACAGTAAGCCTCGGGTTGAAGTAAATGCAAGTTGCACAGGAGCCAAGCTAGCAGATTGGGTAAAAAAAATTGGCTCAAGAACAGGAAATAGAGAGTAGAGGGGTGTCTACCTATTAGATATAAGTCATGGAGTTCTCTCCACACCCTTCCCCTTCTGTGCTGTGTCTCCCTCCCAAACCTCCATCCTCTTCCCCTCCACTTCCCTTTCTTCTATCTGCTCCCAAGCTTCATTCTGACCCCTTATCACAAACTCTCCCAAGCTCTCTTTTCTTCTATATCCTGCACCTTCCCTTCCTTTTCATTGTTCGTGTCAACTTATTAACACACCCATAGGCCTCGTGCTGACTTAGTGGTTCAGGTGCTTGGCTTAAGATCTGAGGGTCTTGAGTTGAAGCCCCCTGTTTTCCTGTTGAATTAACACCAGGTAGGGTTGACTCAGCCTGTCATCCTTCCAAGGTTGACAAAATGAGTACCAGCTTGCTGGTAACAGGGGCATTGCATCAGCAGCACAGCTGTGCCCCCCCCAGAAAAATGATGCAGCCAAGCAGCCACAGGCTTCACACAAATAAATAAATAACACACCCATTACAACTGTAATCACAAATTAATTCTTCTTTTTTTTAAAAATTATCTTAAAAAACCTTCCAAATACGAAACTCTAATTGTCTTTCCACGACACGCACACCCTTTAATTCTTCCACCATTTCTTCATGTTGAAAGATCCAAACATCAGATGCACTTTGCAAACGAGTCATTGCCTTTCACAGATTTCTTTTCTTCATCAAGCATTTTCCTTCGTAATACTGTATTTTCTTTTCTACAGTAAACAAGGCTCGAGGAGGGATTTGTACACGTATTACACACAGAACAAGGATATTATAGGAGACAAGCAACAAAGCAGTAATGTATATATCGGGTACAAAGCAGGGGTTGCAGCATGAAGTGCGTGTGCTTCGAAGGGAGCATCAAATAGGCCAGCACAGGCCGAGCTAGCTTTCTATTGTACTGAACCTGTTAAAGAGACCATACTTCCCTGAGGATGTTAAGGGTCAACCAAAAGGGAGTGAGGACTGGTGTCAACATGTGGTGGACCATGTGGGGCTGGCAGACTTTCCCCCTCCCAAAAGGTCATTGGGCCAGCTTGTTATTTCAGCAACAGCACACAAGCAACATGGTACGCTTCCTGAGATGAGCTCAGTTTCTCAGCTTGTAATCTAAAACCTTAACACTGATTAATCCTAACACTGGATATGAATCTTCAAATTCTGGAATCCAATTTGTTGGTGAAATTAGTGAAATGATAATTATATAATTATTCGTGAGCAAGATTTCATTAAGTGGATGGTAACAATGTTAATTGTGTGTGAGATTTTGAAGAGTATTTTATCGAGCACAAGGTGAGCGATTGGGGTCACATTGAAATATACGTTTACACCAGGCAGGGTGTAGTAAAGATGGGAGAGGGTAGTGGGGGGTGACAGAAAGTGGTGTGAGATTGGGTGGGGATAGAGGGAAGGGTGATTTGGGAAAAGAGGAGACGGGAGAAGATAAATGTGCTTCCTTGAGCCAACAGTTCTGATTGCTTTTTTTTATATTTATTCATGGGATGTTGGAGATGCTGGCTGTAGAGCGGAATTTTAATGCCCATCGTAATAAAGAAGATTGTTATGGTTTTTAATGTCCACCCCTAATAAGACTGCCTTCAACATTTAAAAACATTTGAGGATAGACCTGAGTGCCCAATGTTGCCTTGTGTTGAGCTTCCATTACAATCTCGACTTTCGGCCTTTTTGAAGATGGAAGAACATTTAAGTCAGGAGGTGAACACAAAGGGACCATCTGTTTATTACGTGTGCAAGTAAGGCAGAAATAGTGTCTCTACTCACCTTTAAGCTGTTGAGTGTGGGTTTCATTCCCATCCCAACCACCAGATGTTCTGTTGCTCTGTAGGCAGGCGATTGCATCAATGATTACACCATCCATCAGGTGGGAAGTGGGAGTGGCGTGAGGGCTGGGAGATGGTAGTAGAGGGGAGATGGGAGGGGTGGTAGTCATCAAATTGGGCCATCGTGTCTGAGGGAGCTGTGTTGGTACTGGGGGGCAGGATGGATGTGCAGCTTGTGATTTCCCTTGAGTTGCAACTTTTTTTGCCCTGCGGACACCACACACTGTTACACTATCACCCACCACCTCATTTTAGGATCCCTCGGCTGCTGCCATGTTAGTAACGACCATGTCGGTAATTGAATCCCATGGCCTTGCAAGGAATAAAGAAAAAACAGAAACGTGTTCTGTTTGTTGCCCAGTACATTCTCACTTGCTCGTTAAAGACTCGGACACAAAAGTTTGTTTGGGTTTTTTTTTAAATATGGAATTATTTTACTGTCGAGTCGAAAATAATTAAAGTACTTTGGAGTTTTGTTCAAACATTGCAAAACAAAGTCAATGCCAGCCTCAATTACAGCTGGTTCCATTAATTTGTAGAAATAAAACTTTCTTCATAAACTTCCTTTGGCCTTGTTCCACTTCACTTTCAATCACGTGACTTATCTTTTCTCTTTCTAAACTATTCCTACATCTCATATATTACATCCAGTACGGAACAACATAAACACTTCTCATGAGAGAATAGTTTGTTTGAAATGGGCACAACCAACGACAATCTTGCCAAACATAAAGTTACAACATCAACTTTGAATGTACTCCGGAACACGTACTCAACATCTGAATCCAAAACTATCTGTCCATTGAATCCAAATATATGGACAACTATTACCTTATACAACGTGACATCACGTTAACTTTATATTACGTCATGTTTTGAAGGATATTACATGTATATTTACCATAGGATGGATTACAGCATGGCACTGAACAGGCTTTCAAACATGGGTGTGCTGTTACTCACTGTCCTGATCTCCTCCTCAGTTCCGCTCAAAACTGTGTGTGGTCAACTATCTTAAAGGTACACTTATACTTAGGTGCTAGCCATGATTTTGTGGTGAACTCTCTTAAAGGGGCACTGTTGTATTTAGGTGCTCGTCAACATTTTGTAGTCAACTCTCTTGAAGGGACACTGGTATATTGAGGTGGCAGTCAACATGTTGTGGTCAACTCTCTTAAAGGGACACTTGTGTTTAGTTACTAGTCAACATGTTAAGCCTGGTGTTGGCTTAGTGGTTAGGGTGGTGGCTTGGGATCCTAGGGTCCTGAGTTCAAGCCCCGTTGGCCGCTGAATTAAAATACACCAGGAGGTTGACTCAGTCTGTCATCCTTCCAAGGTCGGCAAAATGAGTACAGGTGTACTGGTAAGGGGGACACTGCATCAGCGGCATAGCCGTGTCCCAACCAATGATGCAACCAG
>CM068963.1:43885210-43907382 GCA_035128595.1 Eptatretus atami | reverse complement strand
AGGTTCTTGGTGCTTCCAGTCTTGCTCTATGGATGTGAGACTTGGACTCTGACAAGGGATCTGAGACAGAGACTCAATTCCTTTGGTACCAGGTCTCTTCGGAGAATCCATGGCTATCACTGGTCGGACTTTGTGTCCAACGAGCAGTTGCTGCAGAGATACTCATTTGAGATTTGTTACCTGCATAGTCTGTGACCATCAGCTGCAGCTGTATGGACATGTGGCTCATTTTCCTAATGCTGATCCTGCTCACCAGATTCTCTCAGCGAGGGAGTCTCGTGAGTGGAGGGGCAATGGGCCGACCACGTGCCTCGTGGTTGCAGCAGGTGATCAACATCTCAAGGAGATGGGGATGGGCCAAGCATCTGCCTGGGGGATAGCCAAACGGAGGCCCTGGAGTACCGGCGGAAAGTGGACGCAGTGACGCGCTGCTCTGGCGCATGCTCCCATACCTGACCTGACCTGGACACACTGGTGTGATTAAAAGTAAATTGAAGCATGAGTTTTGATTGTGTACTCGGGTTTAAATTAGATGATCTCTGTACCACACAATGTGTCGGCCGCTAGTCACGACAGAATAGGAAAATTGGCATTTGAGAGGATCCAATGAGTCACAAATTGTTAGGTGATGGTTGGTGCCACTCGGGGTCACTCTCTCCACCAGCGAGCTGAGGAGGTCTTACCCTATCAGCCTGCAAGTTTCCCAGCTGCAAAACCACCCACTGACATCTGCAGCCAGCCAGCAACACCAAGCTGCCAGGATCCTGCCAAGCGTCATTGCGACCAAGCTGCAAGTTAAACTTGCTGCCATTGTTGCCAAATAAACAATTTATCTGGTCACAGACTTTTACTTGCTGGCCCAATGACTTTTTAACTGCTTTGCTGGCAGGTGGATACCTTTTTAACTGCTTGCTGGCACTGCTGAACTTGTCCCCCCCCAATCCCCTCATGACAGCAATTGCTGCCCTCATGCACTTGTTGCCTTCCTCCTCCATGAACTCTAAACATTATTGGCTGCTGTATAACTTTTAAGTGCAAATTCTCATCCTTCAAGGCACTTTTTCTTTTTATTGTGCATTTTAAATTCCGTGTGGAATTGATAAGTGCAGTGCGTGTTTGCGAAGGAAAGGATGTCGCATCAACTACACTTTAAATGTTTTTAATAATAGGTTTGGGAAGAAATCATCATGTAACATGCATGCCCGATGCAGAACAATAGTGCTACCAAAGCAGTTGCAAGGCTACAAGTCTGGTGAGGTAGCCACTCCAACTCAAGTCAGGGCAGGAGTTTTGGAATTTGCTCATTGTGCCAGTGATAGTTCACCTCCTCTTTACAAAGGACACCATGGGATATTTAATGTCCGCCAACTAATGCCAGCAGGGATGTCCAGTTTAACGTCCATCTCAGGGATGGCACACACATTGATGAATCGCCTTGCTTGTGAAACACCAGGATGACAGTTTATAGCTGGGCCATGATTCGAACATAGGCTAGACAGCTGAGAGATGAGTGCACACATCTCTAGGCCATATCTATGTGCATATTCTCAAGTGTTTGTTTGTGCATTTGTACATTATTCTTTCACGGCCGAACCGTAGCACCAAGAGGCCCCAAATTTTAGTCAGAAGAGGTCAGAATCTGGGCAGGATTTTAAGATACTGCATGTTGGCCTTGACGTCCACCACCAAAGGGTGCTATAAAGTGTATATTGGGATGTGTAGTAAGGCAGTGCTGCCACCAACCGCAGGCAAGCGGTAACCACCCGGAGGCCAATAACTCTATAACTTTTCAATATTCAACACGTCTCAAAACCACCGCCGGGAAAACCTCACCGAGCTGGGCATCGCCGGGTGTCCCCGATAATAATATATTATGGGGCAAGTGTATTCATGCACAGCCACTAATGGTACCTTTTATAGCATCTATGTTTTGTTTGTGTTTCTGCTATATAGCGTAATACAATAGATTGCATATGTATGTATGTACCCAGGATCAGGTCATGGGCACAAAAAAATATACATATATATGTTTAATCACACCCCCCCCCTCCTTGCACAGACTTACAATTTTTCCCCCCAATCTCCACCAAATTTTTGCATACGTGTTGGTGGTATCCAGCATCAGGTCATGGGCACAAACCCCCCCCCTTTTTCCTGCAGATGAGGGAGGGGGGGGGAACTTAGAGTTTTTGTCTGTACACTTGCCACAGTAAAAGTGACTTACTGACCCTGCTGCAGATGGAAGGGGAGGAGGGGTTATTAGCCATGGCACAAAATATTGGTACGAATTCTGGCCGCCTGGCGTGCAAGCGATTGCGTAACTCCAATCGCAACCTCGTCGCCCACCGGACGGACAATTCAGTCGTGACCCTCCTGGAACTACCGCCAGGAGCCAGTCACGGGTGGGGGTTTAACCTCACCACGATCGTGCCAAGTGCCGGGGTACCCACTCAGCGATACTCACCATTGTAGCCACGCTCCCAGCCCGTCAACAGGGCTCCTGCACCCCTCCAAATGGGTATCGAGCCTACTTCCCCACCAACAGCAAAACGACCTCCATTTTGTCAATTTCGCTAACCCACCTAACTCACATTATACTGACCCCGGGGTCCCTTGGGTGGGAATCACTCCTCCCCCAATCACTCATCGCACCATGCATTCCACTTCACTCCATTCACACAGGCTCGCTGGCCTCACCCACTCATCAAGTTTCCTTACAATTCTCTCAACTCACACCGCTGAATTCTGCCATTCTGCTCACTACATCCCCTAACTACCTCGTGCTCCCAAGTCGTCCCTTAAACTACAACACGTTCCATTTAACCTACGTAGCTAAGCTACGTCCCCTCTACACCTCCACAGTCTGTCACTGTCTTCAAAATCCCATTTTTCCAACCTAAATCTCAACTAAAATCCTCTAACTAATCATTCCACGGGCCCCATGAGGACTTACCCCTGCCCCATGAAGCCGGTCTAGCTATCACTAACCCTTCCCCTAACTAGTTGTTATCCTGTGCCCTGGCAAGGGGTCTTCCACCCCTTACCCGGGAATCCTGTTCACCCGAAGCGAGGCTTGCTTTTTTTTTTTTTAATGCGCGCAGCACCAGCACGGCAACTCGCAACCTGTGCACCAGCGCGGTAATTCACAGCCGCGCACCTTTGGCGTGACGTCATGGCAGCTGTTCGCGTACCTTGTCCCTCTTGGACGGTACCATCGGCAGGGGTTCAATCCCTCCTGCCGGATTCCAACCATACTTGCAGCCATGACGTCACCCTGCGCATCAAAAAAACAAGCCTCGCGTTTCGAGGGGTTCCCCACACGAACACATGTGCTCTGCCCGTCGGAGCTTCACACACACGCTCGCGTGGAGAACCCATCCAGTCCAAATCCGTTGTCCAGCCTAGCTTTTGTCCGTGCGCGGATCGAAAATTCACCGCGGGCGTTTACGGACCGGGTTTCACTCCCGCAAGCGCGCACGTGGCGGTCTCGTGCGAACACGGCCCGGACCTCGCGCTCGCCGCTGGGTAAACCCGGCGCGGTCCCATTACAGCTCCGGCCCTACTCGGCTTTTGTCCCTCTGTCGCCGTCTCCACTCGACCCACGCACACCTACGTGTTACGACGCTCATAAACCACTCCATGACATTCACACCGGAGACGCGGCTGCGTGCTCCCGCATACCCACCGTCATCTCCCTTGCATACCACTCTCTCACACACACGGTCCGCTCACACACCGTGCTTCACTCACACGGACCTTTTCCTTCACACACACCATACTACTCACACACGCGGGGACCCTCACACGCGGTGTTTCACTCACACACGCGCGTGCTGGGAAGCACGCACTTCGGCACACTTGCCACCACACCACTCACACACGGGGTTTCTTCCACGCACGGGGTTTCTTCCACACACGGGGTTTCTTCCACACACGGGGTTTCTTCCACCACGGGGTTCTTCACACACGGGTTCCACACACGGGTTTCTTCCACACACGGGTCTCACTCATACCCGGGGTCTCATCCACACAAACCTTTTCACTCACGCTCGTGGTTCCTCTCACACAACGCCTTTCACCCGCGCTATGCGTGCGTTGCAGCACGCATTTCGCCACACTCGTAAACACACACCTCGACACCACACACACCGGACAATCACGCTGGGATTCGCGTCACCTCTAGGGCTCCCGGGCCTCCATACCCCCCAAGCTCTTCGTGCACCCGTTCGCCTCACTCATCCCCTCTACCTCGCAAGGCTCGACCGGACCCACCTGGTCGTAAACCGCTTCAAGGGGGCATACTCCCTCCCCTCGTTCCTGGAGGAGGCCATCCAGCTGCTCGCACAGGGTCACAAAACATTCTGCCAGCTCCCCCTCATGGTCCTCCACTACCTCCGTGTGTGTGTGGCTCGTGTTTTGTTTCTTTCACTTCCTTCCTCTATCTCCCGTGTCTCTGTTGTTTCCGTCGTCTCTACGTGTCTTGCAGTACACGTCTCAATCACCCCATTTACTTTTTCCCTCTGTGTCACCGTCACTTCCTCCGTCACGACTCTCGCCCAACACATCTCCCGAATTATGTTCTCCTCACCCGCCTCCATTCGGGCCTGACAGCCGTTGCACTCCCCCCCAGCTCGTTCGTGCCAGCACGTGGCGGCGCCATTATGCCTGCCTGCAGGCATCGCCCCACTTGCCGCATCTCACCCGCATTTTTCCATTTCTTCTTTCATTCCGTTTGAATCTTTATTTGTGTTGTATCCATCTTTTCGTTCATTTCTCTTCCCATTGTTGCGCATTTGTTTTCATTTCGTTCATTTGTGCCAGCAGAACCATTAATAGCTGGCCCACGTCAGGTGGGTCTGTGGCGATCGCTTCGCCATCATTAGGCGTGGATTCGCCGGGGACCGGGGGAGGACCTTGACGGAGGAGGGGAGGGGGAGTGTCATCCACCGCGGCCGCTGCCGCGCCATTTCGGGTTCTGGGTTCGGTTGGGGGGGGGGGGAATTGCTACTGCACAACAAGCATTTCCTGCTCGGGGTTCTCATCCTGAGCCATAGATTCTATTATTTCTAAATCCATTCCTACTACCCCCGGCTCCCGTTCGCCTTGAAATGCCATCTTATCCCGTGGAAGAATTTAATTTGAATCGCTCGTAATTTGGGGGGAACGGGGGGGTTACTCCACTCAACCCTGAACCGATTCCCGTGAATTTAGTGGAGACGGGGTGGATTCGAATCCCACTCCTGACACCAGTGTTACGAATTCTGGCCCGCCTGGCGTGCGAGCGATTGCGTAACTCCAATCGCAACCGTCGCCCACCGGACGGACAATTCAGTCGTGACCCTCCTGGAACTACCGCCAGGAGCCAGTCACGGGTGGGGTTTAACCTCACCACGATCGTGCCAATTGCCCACCCGCGCAGGATAGGGTTGCTCGCCAAATTCGACCTACCTAAGTACCTGCGCGCGTAGTCGACCGGGCGATCGTACCTCGCCGCAGGTCGGCCTAGGACACGAACCGCTTAAGCGGTCCGTTCCGTGATACAGTGATAACCGAGCGGTGTTATCGCCGACCTCGACGGATCAGATTCTCTTCTTTACCGGGCGTTCAAAACCCTCTACTAATTTATTCGCGGATTCAAGAGATGCACTTTCAAAAGGGAAAAAGACGACGAACGGGATACATTTCACACAAGGACATTTATTATAACACACGTATATACAGCCAAGGCAGTCATGCAATGTACAGGCACATAGAAAGTACTACTACCGACTACGATGATGTACAGTCACTTACACAGGTCTACTTATAGGGACACGGCGCCACAGCAGTCATACAAAAGCAAAGAAAAACCCTACCCATAGGCAGGGAGGTAGACGGGGTTCGTAAACCTTTATGGCACGGGACCTGGAGGACCGAACGGGTCCCGTGAGACCGAAGGGTCTACCTGCGCCCTCGTGGCGCGACAGTGGGCAGGTCGCGACGTCGACTTCCCCACGGCCTTGCGTAGCCGCGCCTGACCTCGGGCCCTGGCGTGGTCAGCGAGCTCTCTCCGGCATTGCTGCTGGTGCTTCCACGACCCACGACCAACAAGGAAGGACTGAAGGCAGAAGGGGCTTCAGGACCAGAGAGAGAGAGAGTGACGTCGACGACCCAGACAGGGAGAGCTCATGGACCAGAGAGAGAACGGCGTCGACGACCCAGACAGAGAGAGTGAGAGCGAGCTCGACCCTGGCCACCAAGAGAGGGGAGCACTCGACCCCGACAGAGAGAGTGAGAGCGAGCTCGACCCTGGCCACCAAGAGAGGGGAGCACTCGACCCGACAGAGAGAGTGAGAGCGAGCTCGACCCTGGCCACCAAGAGAGAGGAGCACTCGACCCCGACAGAGAGAGTGAGAGCGAGCTCTACCTGGCACCAAGAGAGAGAGAGAGCGAGCTCGACCCTGCCCACCAAGAGAGAGGAGCACTCGACCCCGACAGAGAGAGTGAGCCCCGCGCGCGGTCCGCCTTATATAGCGCGGGGCTCCGCCCTTCGCTCCTCCGCGTTTTCGGCTCCACCTCCCTTCGAGAAGGTTCCCGAAAAGGGGCGTTCCCTCACCCCGACCGCCTCACGCTGTTCATCCACCAATCGGCGGCGAGCTGCCCTCCCTCTTTCCTTCACACCAAGCGCGGGGAAAAATAGGCGGGAAAAATCCGCACGCCCAAAAGGGAACTCTTTTGGTTCCCTTTTTCGTTCGACGGTTTCAACGCGGCTTGTTGCTTGCGTGGAGGTTTGTTCAAAATAACGATAGAAAGAAAAAACGGCTATCTCAAAGAGTCGCAGCCCGGTGAATCACACGAATTCCTTTAAACAACGTGGGGAACTATCTGCACATAAACTTAGCGTCATAACTTATCTAAGGACCCTTTATGGTGTATTGCGAATTTCCACAGCCGTAACAATATATTTGCCCAAACCAATCCCCCACCCCTCTTGCTCCCAAAGGGATCTGGTGTTTCTCATACATATTTTACGGCGCCGGGGGTCGGCCGCCAACCGACCGCTCTGAACGGAGCCGCAAGTCGAGTCGGCCCGACCGATCACCTGGAATAAAGATTGCGCCCGGATAAGTCCGAGTCGACGGGTCCTTGTACAAGAACCGAAATACGCCAATGGGCAGATCACGTGGGGTAGGGTCGATTGCCAATCTTAATGTACCTAAATACCCACGTGATCCAACTACCGGGGTATTCCACCTCGACGGACTCGTACGGAACAAACCGCCGAGGCGAGCCTGTCCGTGCGCGATTCCGAGCGGCTTAATCGCCGAGAACCGTCGGTCCAAATGTCCCCCTTTTACGGCAAACCAACGGCTTTCTAACTCCCAACACACGAAATGCTCAGTCAATGAAAGAATCGACGCACGAGCTGAAAACATTTAACAATTGGGGTATTTATTAATAATAATGGGGAACTAGGGAAGCACGTAAGAGCAGAACTATTCCGACTTTACAAATGCAATGCAAAGATTTACAGCACACAAAGCACTTAACAATTTCCTACTTATTAGACGGGCCCACGGACACACGTACCACACAACACACACACCCAAGTAATGGTGGCCGAGGCCTTTAATAACGGGCTCCAGCTCGGAGGACAGGTGAGCTGAAACCCAGAACCTATCTCGAACTCTCCACCTCGTGTGGTCTTCAAGTTGTTCGGACCCGGGCTCCAGCGAGAGCGAGCTGGATCCAATCGCCGTGAGCCGCGATCCTTCCCGAGCTTCCGCGAATCCTCCCGCGCTTCTCAACACGTGCTGGTGAGACGAGGCGCCGATCCTTCCCGTCGATGCGCCGCTTCCCCGAGGAACCACCTCCAAGAAGAGGCCGATGAGTCGCACCAAGCCGGGAACCAAAATGGAGAACAAAGAGCTCCACGAACCAAGAAGAAGAAGAAGCCACCATTCGCAGCTCGAGCCGAGCAACCGGCTCAACTTTCTTCCAAACAAAGCAGCTCTCCAAAAAGCCTACCGAGCAAGCAGGACCCGAAGCTCTGCTGAACAACTCTCTCTGATAAGCAAAAAGCTTCCGAAGGCCTCAACCCTAACCCAAGCAAAACAGGACCCGAAGGTCTGCTGAACGACGCAGCCCTCAACTCCCAACACGAACAAAAGAAAGGATCTCCTTTATCCTTCTCCGCCCCTTCCCCGCGCCCGGCGTGACTCATGCCCTCGTGATCCATCCCCCGCTCAACCACGGGTGGGAGGGAGTTGTTGACGTCATGAATCACGGGACGGAAGGGCTCTTCTTCCTCTTCGCAGAAGAGGGGAGGGACGTCTCCATTGTTTCGTGATCGCTAACTATTAAATCGATCCGCAGCGCATCTAATCGATTTCTAAACATTTAAACAATGGAAGGTGAGCTATCTAGGGAACAAGCACTATTGACATAGCTGACTAAAGGAACCTGTATGTTGTGTGCAATCAAATTCCAAATTCGTAACAATATAAACAAATATTTTACAGTTTAAAACGTTAACCTGTAACCTGAGACATAACCACCCACTGCAAATAGAGTGTCATCTGCTCAACTGGGGTTCACAGGTCAGTCAGCCAATTTGTTTTAGCAATGGTCATCCATCACCCATCGATTGGCAATCAATCCATGGACACATTTCTGGCTTCCTGGCCTTCATCAACATGGAGTAGATGCCCCTCTACAGTTAAGCTGTGCCATGTGGCTTAAATGACAAATAGTTGTTCATCATCAGAATGGTGACCGTGAATCCTCATCTCATACCAGCAATTGCTGCAAGGGTTCTGGCCAACACCAGGCGCGAGCCACTCATCCACCCTTTCTCAGCTTCTATTACAAAGCTTACGAAGATTTTTAAACAAGGTGTTAGTTTTAAAAGGTAATTCCAGCTGAAATTGGAGTCTGTGAGACAAAGAACCACCCCCACTCCTTATTTCATTCATAATTATAACACATCTTCATTAAATTATGGTATCATGATAGAACTTTATCGACTCCTCTCTTGTTGGAATTCTTGCATGATGAAATCTCCCAATGGTAGTCATCTAAGTCTGTCAAAAGAATGAGTAGCACTGAACAGAGACCACCAATCTGTACAATAAAATACGCACAAAGTGCACGGTTAACCAAAATAAACTCCCTCCTCACTGCCTTTCGTTCACCGCGGAGTGAGATATTTCGATTTTCATGTCATGGTCGGTGATCGACTGAAATCTGCTGAGGTGATCTACTACAAACACCCGCTCCTTAAGGGAGTTTTTTTTTAATTTACTCCCAGACATGTACAACTTCCGAGAGATCGATTTATTATTCAGCAATAACATCCAGTTTTCAATAGTGAATAGCTCTCAAATTTCAAATTCTCTTCCTCAATGCATCTAGCCCCATTGATTTTTCAACGGGTGACTGCCAGTGGACAATAAAAGCAGGCAGCATGCCCTTCTCAAATCAGGAGTAGGGTGGGTGTCAGTACTCAAACCGGGAATGGGATTAGTATCATCAGAAGTGAAGGTTTGAGCACACTTTGAGGTGAGATTCCAACATCATTCCGTATTCCACGATGACGACGACCACCAGGGCAGGCTTGATATTCAATGTGGTGACAAATGAATGTCATGTGATCTCGTGACAAGACAATATACTTACCCTAAAATGCAGCATCCAATAAGGTATACATATCTATTATAAATGTAGTTTTAGGGCCCAGACACTCATAGTAAGCTCGTTACCCTGTCCCAACACAAGTTTCAATGAAAGAGGTGATATATCAAAAAAAAACTATTTTGGGAACGTTTTATTGTTGCAGGAAAAAAAAAAGCCATTTCAAAAATGTTTTTTCTGAGCTTAAGTGACAAGTTTCTCCTTCATTAAAAATAAAATATTATTAAAAAAAAAATAGGAAACAGCAGTGCATGCATGTCATTCTTTCAGCATTGGTGTTTTGTTTTTGTTTGTTTTTTTTTCTTCTCACATGCATACAACATTTGTATTGTTCTTATCCTTTTGTCAAAGTGATATTTATATATGTGGCATTTGCAAATTTCACACCAATTGCACATACAGCCACAGGTCTCCAAACACTTAACTCACATGTCCATACAAATCATACGAACATAAATTTTCATGACCACCCTAATCTTTTCTTAGACTGTGGCTGTCACGATGCACTTCAGCTGATGACACCAGGCAAACCTGAACACTATCGCCGGTGTACACATCACGCTCAGCTGCAGACACAAACACGTCCCTGGCCAACTGCTCTGCTTGGGAAGCAGATAGTTGCACACCTGGGGACAGCTACACACAAAAGAATAAGATGAGGCAGAAATGAATAAAATAACAACAGATCAGAACAGCTGGCATCATTCTCAGAAATGAGGTTTACTTTTTTTGTTCCTTCAACCCCTGCGACTGGTAGTTAAGCTGTGCAGTGATCCTCCGTGTGACCAAATGTGCATCACTTTGCAGAAGCTTTAGAATGAAACGAGAAAATATAATTTGATGCGAACGAGTCGTTGGATTTGCCTCCACCCACGTCAGATGTCACCCCACTTACGTTTGATCTCAATTTAAGGTCACATGGGATGGAGCGAGAGTGAGAGTGGGAGAGAAAAAAAAATCAGATGCTTCCAACTCGAGTTATTTATGATCTCCAAAATGATTTTCAAAGGACATGTGACATTTGGACTTGCTTGAGCCCAAAACTGAATCAGTTCATCTTTGTGTTGCAATCTTTCCTCGTGCCAAGTTTGGTTGAAATCCCTTCAGTGATCCACAAGTTATCATGATAACAAAATAAAAAAGAAAACCACAAAGGGGTGACGTAATGAAGTTTTGTGGGTGAAAGTACGGATGCACCTCAACACCTGCAGCTTTGGGGTGAGAATTTACCTGCGAATCCAGCAACGGTTGCAGTTGAGCACTGGCTGAGCCAAGTGATGAAAACGGAACTCGTTCATATGAACCAACAGGGTCAAAGCTGAAAACAGCTCCCTGACCTGTGAACGCACAAGAAGACTAGTTTTACAGCAAAAACAATAGCAAAGAAATGGGCAGAGGAGAAACAAATATACATGAGAGGTAAAATTGATGATTCCTGAGCAAAACTGCCACATAAAAAGCCCCGAGGGATGTAAATGCTCGAGTGAATGGAATCCAACCTTGTAATTTTACAAACCTTTAAACACAATCACAAAGAGTACGGTTTTGCTTCTCGAAGGAACCCGAGTTTCAATTTGTGCAGTTTCTTTATTATTTCAACACTTTTATGACTCGGAAATGTTTGCACGTCTCGTCAATTCCATGAAATGGCCAATACAAAAAGGAACTTTAAATATACTCGATCAACTCCACTATAACTTTGCTCGTCAAATCTATTTCACAAAATGCATACCAAATGTTCGATTTGGATTCACCACTATCAGAGATGTCGTGAGACAATGAAAAAGGTTTTTTCAAATACGGGAGCTTCTCAAACACTACAGTCCTCGGATAAATCATCAGCATTAAAAGGTGCCCTCTAACCTCGAGCAAATCTCAGGAAACAAGATCCAACCAGCAAGGTAACTGACGAGGTCACATTTATTTATTTACCTATCATTTGCATATCCTGAGAAAACAAAAGGATTTGCATGTTGGACCGGCTTTGAGTAGTGGAGCATTGAACAATGTGGAAATGAGATCACGTTCGATTAATTTAGAAATCCATCTTTTTGCTCAATAACAATTGTAGCTTCACGATCCAAAACACCTTGTGCTTCATATGCAAGACCTCAAACACTTTTCCAGATTGACATGACTCAGACAGTCTGAAGCTATAAAGGCCTTGCATAATCAAGCTCAAATTCCTCCATGAATAGAGATATCAGTGTGTTATTCAGGTGAAGTGCACATCTTATATGACACTAGCTAGCTACACTTCACTGGTTCTGCATTGATGTTGGAAGATGAAATAAAATAAAAAAGCATCCGATTCTTCTTTGTACTGAGGTAGGAAGGGAATAATTTTGCATGAGGCAGAGCACTTCATTATGGGTCGCATGCATACCAACTGAACAAACATTGAAGGAATTATTGATCCCCATCCTTCGTGAGTCTGCAAGAGCTATCTATACGAGTCTTTAAAAAAAAGAAAAAAAAAAGGTGATAACTCTACCTTGGGAATCAAGGCCAGCAATCAGGCAGTAACAGTAGTAGGGAAAGAAGCGATGGCTGTACAAAAGCTGAGAAAGCAAGGAAGCAATAGCAGGACAGGTCATCGGACGCTGGTGTGTCTGCTTGTACATCTGTGGAACAAGAATGGAGAAACCGGAATAAGACAACCCACCAAACAAATCTCTCAATTTTAGAAATCAAAATACATTTCAAGCAATTACATATTAACACTTTCTATAAAGGTCTGACAAATAAGCAATTCCAAAAAAAAGAAAAAAATATCAAAAAAAAATAATCTGAAAACCCAAAATACACCAATGTTTGTTTTGAAGCAAGTTAATCTAATAAATAAGCAAAAAAAAAGGGCAGCAAATCGCTTGTCAAAGTGGACATCTATCTGGCTGTTATCAGAGAACCACCTCAGCACAGTCGAGTCTGGCATTTCACTCAAGCCGACCGGCAGGATCTCCAAGCAGCCATCAAACTACGAGACTGGTCTCCCATCGCTACTTTCTCCAACATCAACTCATCCTGGGAATTCTTTCAAAGAAATTTGCTCTCTCTCTCATCACAGATTTATCCCTGTCGTCTTCAGTTGTCCTACCCTTCCTCCCGCCCTTGGTTACTGAAGCTTGTGGCGAGGCAGTTGGCCTAAAACAACTTGCCTTTGCTCATGGAAAGCAAACCCAACTGAGGTTAATCTCAGTTCCTTCCATAAAGCTCGGAACAAGTGTGCATCTACCCTCAGGAGAGCCAGAAAACAACATCTTTCTAAGCTCGTCTGAACTCTCAAACCTCTCTCTCCCCTCCAAATCCTGGTAGCCTCTAACTAAATCTGTTTCTGGTGTATGTTCCCCCTCCATCCCCTCCCTTACCTCAAATGGCCACACTGCTGATACCGTACGTGAAAAGGCTGAATGCCTAACTCGGTGTTTGCATTGAAATCTTGCGTCCGAAACCCATCGCTTTCTGTACCCGCTTTACCCAGTCGCACCCAACTGTCCCTGGACTCTGTGTCCTTTTCTTCTGACAAAGTTGAGAGCTTGCTATCAAACCTCGACTAAGATTCTGCAACCGGTCCAGACAGCATCAGTCCACGTGTCCTAAAAACCTACTCCTCTGCTCTTGCTCACTCTCTCTGTTCTATTCACCCTCTCATTTGCTCAAGGTCATCTGCCATCTACTTGGAAATCAGCAAACATTACTGCCCTGCACAAAAAAGGTGCTAAAACAGATCCCTGAAACTACAGACCAATCAGCCTTCTCCCAATTATCAGCAAGGTTATGGAATCCATCATCGCTTCAGACTTAAATCCTTCCTCTTCTCCAATGGCTTGATTTCCGATCATCAATTTGGTTTCAGACCAGGTCACTCACTCTGGATATGCTGCTTCTGCTCTCCCAACAATGGATGGAGGTACTCAATGCCAGACATGAAATCAGAGCCATATCCCTAGATATCAGAGCCATATCACGTGCTTTTGACACGGTCTGGCACCCTGTTCTGCTCACCAAACTCTCTTCCTATAACAGGAGATCAAAGAAACCTTCCCCGATCAGTCTTGAGAAACAAGGACAAGGGCAGGGTCTGCGAACAGCAAATTTGATTGGTCGAGATGATGTAAAATGCCATAATATTTTGTCGAAGTACTGCTAAATGGAAGGGTTTTGAAAGTGCCAAAAAGGTGATTTGTGTTCAAGTATATAATTCAATTGAAATAAAATAAAGATTGCAAAGGTCGGAGAAATTTTTTTTTCAGAGGTTTAACACCGTTGCTGCTGCTTCTTTTAGACCACATTATTAACCTCCGCCATCGAAGATGGACGAAGGTTACTGTTTTCACCCCTGTCTGTTTGTTTGTTTGTTTGTGAACAGTATTACGGAAAAACTCCTGGACGGATTTCGACGAAACTTGGTGGGGGGATTAGGTATGGTCCAAGGATCATGCCATTAGATTTTGGACTTGGTCCAAAGTCCAGTATGGCCGCTATGGCGGCCATTTTGAAAAAACATTTGAATTTTTGTTTTTGCATTTCTACATGTTTTAAGTGATTTCAACCGAAAAAAAAAATTGTTAGAGAAAAAAAAAATTTTGCAACTTTTTTTCCAAAAAAAATCGATTTTATTTGAAAAATATTTGAATTTATTTTTGCATTTCTACATGTTTTAAGTGATTTCCAACCCCCCCAAAAAAAATTTGTTAGAGAAAAAACCCAGAAATTTTGCAACTTTTTTTTCAAAAAATTTCGATTTTTTTTTGGGCATTTCTACATGCGCGTCGATCTAGTTTAGTTTATTCAATCGTGGTTCAGTAGAGTCTGATCCGTTTTGACCGACAATGAATAGGATATCAGGTTCACTTAAGTGACCCAGCAGTATTGGCAGCGGAAGGTTTTGCACTCTACCGAGTGCTCCCTCTAGTTTAACATGTTACATTAGTTAATGTGCCTGTTGTTTTGTGTCCTCATCAAATCCTTAAACAGTGTTTCTGGTTTGGAATGATTTTCAATTTTGTTTGACTGAGACAGACAGACAGACAGAGTAAAACAATTACCTCAATCCTCTGTGTGCATGCGTGCTTGGGACGAAAATACTACAAAACTCCAGGTTCGTTTTCTGATTCATGTTCAAATTATAATTCAATTTCAATAAGTGGTTCCTTGATGATAAACTGATGTTTGTAGACAAAGACAGACAGACACGAACCAATTGCTTAACACCGCTTTTCGCTTCGCAGGTGTGCAGGGTATTTAGACTGAGCAGCTAACAATGAAGAGCTTGTCAGAGTACGTACGGGTAGTGGACCCCAAAAAAAAAAACCAAACATCTGGGTAAATGAGGGATACCAAGCAACAACTTCCATACAAGTGTGGCCGTGTATTAATCAGAAATTAACATCCCAGCATGCTTAGGGTCATGTATGAAAATGCTGCACAGGCCTTGTTGCCTACAATTATGACAAGTATGGCTGCAAGAGGAGACCCCCAATGCCCCATCCACAGAGCACATGTGGTCGGCCAATGGCTTGATGAGCACGACACTGATGTTATCGATATGTCCTGGCCTTCTCAATCACCAGATCTGAACCCAATCAAGCATTTATGGGATATTCTGGAATGATGGCTGAGACAGCGTTTTTCACCTCCATCAAACAGATGTGAGTCGATTGACTTTCTTGTGGAAGAATGGTGCCGCGTACCTCCTGCAGAACTCCAGACGCTGGTGGACTCGATGCCACAGCGCATACAAGCTGTACTGCCTGCTTGTGGTGGCCCAACACCCTATTCAATTATTTTACATTGGCGTTTTCATTTTTTACCCTCCAGTATCTGTAGATTACAGTAGATCCAAGAATGAAAGCTCTACATTAAAGTAGATCTGTGTGTGGACTCGCACTCACAACACACAGACCAAGTACAATAGCCTGTCCCATCCCTTCAGGAATGGTCAAGACTAATAATCGACTGGAGAAGTGAAAAAAAGCCAAAAGAGAACGAACCTTGACCCGTGCCTCAAGGATGCGCAGAAGAGAAAGGCAGTCTCCTTGGAATCACAAGCAAGCCAAGATGCAGGATTCAGAACTGAGGAACACAAACCTCAGGTTTATTTTACCCAACTAACTGAGGAATCAACCTGGAATGCGAAACAAACTTCATACATATTTCAATTCTCAGAAGGCTGTCACTTCAAACTTTGCTGGGTAATCAAATACAACACGTGAGAGCAAAATGAGTCACATCACCAAGATAATCAAAATTTTAGTCATTACTGACAGGTTATCAATGAGGTGCAAGGACTTTCCATTTAATTCAAAACTAAACCAATTTTATTTTCAATACCTCATTATTTGGTGAAAATAGACAGACATCATGTTGTATGAAATGGGCAACTTAGTTGTGAAATAATTGAGAGTATAAACTGTCATGCTGTTCCCTTTGAAAGCACCATAAAATATGTTTTGAAAACTGAATGACCACAACACCACAGGTGTTTATAATTTAAAAGTGAAATGAACGGTTTTTTGTTTTTTTAAAAGACATTATGGAAGACTACCGTAGTCTTTATACAGATGAGAGCTGACTTATACAATGGAAAAATTAAAAAAATTCTCAACCAATTGTTCAAAAGATATACAAACCCTTATGGGAAATTATATTTCGGGCATGAGTTCTGTTCAAATCAAAAGCGGGCTCTCTTCACTAACTTCCTCTTTGGAGAAGGGATCTCACCCAAAATATCACTTCATCTCCTTTCCAATGGCAGTAAGCATACCTCTCTCAATAATTAGTTGAGAAGATTCCTTGGCTTATTTTTGTACATGTCAATCAAAAGCAATAACAATGACGGGAGATGATTACTGAGTCTTAACAAGGTTTCTGACAAGACTGGTTAATCGAGGAATATATTGTAGCAGTCTCGGCTCCCTAACGGGTGATGCGAGACCACTGGTGATTCACTCCAAAGACAGCGAAAAACAGAACAGTAACAATTTCCTGGCTATGCTTAGCACTAATGTTAACATGGACAGACTCAGACTCAATCGGGAATGCAAGATGCACAAAGAAATTGATGTGTGTGTATGTGTATGTGCGTGCGTGCGCATGCCGGGAGGGGCGGTGCAGGTTGTTCTGGAGACAAAAAATTGGTGGCATGTCTTCAGACCCTTCTCCTGATCTGGTGTCACCCTTGGGTGTCCGTTACTGGCGAAGCTCTCCGCTGGGCTGTGGCTTTGTGGCTGGTAGGGCTTCCCGGCTGGGCTATGCTCTGTGATTCCGCTCCTGGTGTTGGCGGACGTCCAACTCTGTGGGTCCCCAACATTGATCCGTGGTTCTTTCGATTGCTATCTCGGCTGTCTGTCCGTGGTTGTGTGGGTCCTGGTCTGACTGTCTCAGTGCGAGTATTGCTGCTTTTATATATCACATCACCCTGATGCTTTTCAGGCAGAGTATTGCATCAAAGGCAGGGTATTACTATACTGGCAAGATCAGTTTAAGTCGGGTTACGTTCCTGGAAAACAAGACATAAACTGATCAGCTATTTCCAATAAGAATGAACTAAAATACAGGATACATTCCAGCACTCCAATACTCCATATGCAAAGTCTTCAAAGATCAAAAATTATACATTTTAATGAGGAAGAATCTTTACGATAATTCATGGACCAGTGTCTGTTTGTCGCACTACTCCTCCTACAGTTCTGGGCTGATTACATCCAGACTTGCTACACAGGATCAGTATGAACCCAAATAATGTATAGGGGTGTTTTTATCTTTGCCAGTGGTTTTGGGGGAGGGAGGGGTGGGGACGCAAATTCTCCATGTAAATGTGTATCGTGTAGCACCGCCTCCAGGTGGGGAGGGTATTACATGCCTCCACCATTTACTGTACAGTATTCCTGTCCCCACGTTTTCCAGTGCAGTGAAGTGCTTTTAATTACAAGCAAAGCAATAGGGATGTTTTTGCTTCATGCGTGTAACCTGGGTTTTTGGGTTTTGTTTGCCTATACACCGCCCAAATAAAGGTATGCGTCAGAAACGTGTTGCATGCTTGGAACAAGATCACCATCCATCTATTCATTGGGACCACACTCTGTGCAGAGTGTTGGTGCTGCCTGAGCAGTCTCCTTGGCTATTAGGCACAATCTGGACGGGTCGCCACTCCACACAGACGATCACCTGTAGGGCAGGTACTCTGCTTGTAATATTAAATAATAGAGGGAAGCAAGTACAAGATATATTTACACACAAATAAAAATTATATATTACATAAAACAATTTAAAAAATTACCCCCGTGTGGGGGTGACGGTCATCTCTATAATGTTTTTTTACTCTCATAATCGATTAACCGTTGCCAGATATCTCCTAAAATGACAGACGAGATAGGTTTTGAAAATGGCGACTTTCACAACTTTTGTGACCTCGTGACCTTGACCTGACCTCGAATCCGGGAAAAAAATATGTCGTTGGGTATCACTCATCGACCTCTACCCACATACCAAATTATCAAGATCGGAAGTAAAAAGTTTTCTTTGTACCGGGAGGTGTTTTTGACCATCTTCCAGGTTACGTGGCGGCCAAACGGGACGGAAATTCAAAAATCTGTCCGGTTAGATACAAGATAATATTTTTTACTATCATAATCAATAAACAGTTGCCGAATATCTTGTAGAATGGCAGACTAGATAGGTTTTGAAAATGGCGATTTTTATAACTTACATAACCTCGTGACCTCGTCCCTGACCTTTAACCCGGACAAAAGTTATATCGTTGTGCAACACTCATCGACCTCTACCCATACTAAGTTTCATCAAGATCGGAAAGAAAAATTGTTACGGACGTACGGACGTACGGACGTACAGACGGACGGACATTTGGTCCGGCTTTATTAGGTCATCTCGGTAGAGATGACCTAAAAAGACAAATAATAGGTACTTATACTTTCATAGGTATAAAATAAGGTATATTTGTTCACATTTACATTGGGGAGGGGGCGTTGTGGCTTGAGTGAGTCAAGGTAGGTGTAGAGGCGAGTGGTGGAGTTATGGAGACGAAGAGGTAGAAGTGATCGCCTCATCGTCCGACAGTACGTGTTCTGTAGGTCGGCTCGAGCATGGAACAGGACCATCGTAGAGCCTCCTCATCGGAACATGAAATTGATTGCTTGCTCTGGTCTTGCTCCTCTCCAGTCCTTTCACAAATGACACTGCAGCTTCAGCTTCACTCTCCTTGCTGCTCTCCACGTTCCTGCACCCTGCACAGAGCCTCCGCCGTCCATAACTGTGTGGACCTCAACTATCCGAGGCCTCCGCACTCACAAATCTTTCAATCCAGGCCGCTGCTGATAAACCAGACATCATCTGTTGAACATAATCCTTCCTTCCACAGGATGTCCTTGACATCTCTCCCTGGCCATTTTCTCCTCCAGTTTGATAGACCCGACCCTGTCCTGGTGGCAGTCACTCTGTACTGCTCTTACACCTCCCAGACCCCATGAGTAAACTTGACGAAAACGACAGTTAAAAAAAAATTGTACATTTTATTAATTTGTGTTCTCCATATACTCATCATAACGGTTTGTTTAAGATTTGATGACAAAAGCTCAAATGGTAAAAATGGGATGGCTTGGACTGACACACTGAAGCTCAATGGAAGTGATTGAAATATTGAATTTTTCTTGCTCCCGTCGTGTTGCTAACAAAAGCAACAAAAGTTTTTCTTTTGTTGTTTCGAAAAGTTTTCTTTTGTTGCGAAACAAAATTCTGAAGACATGCCACCACATTTTTGTCTCCAGAACAGCCTCACTGCCCTCCCGGCATGCACAGTGCGCACGCACATACACATACACCACACACACGCAATCACAGGAAGCGATTAAAATAAACATGGAAGCAATTGAAATAAAATGGTTCGTCTCGTCTAGATGGCTTTCCCTGTCATTAATTAATTAATTTCTTGATATTTTCACAATATATTCTTTGTCAACAACATAAAACCGAAAATAATGTCCCTATTTTGCCCAACGATCTTAAAACGTTATGATGCAAACCGATACGACAAACTGATCGTTACTTGCTTGTACTTTCATGAAAAATTGCAAACAGCCATAAAATCATAAAATCTAAATGAATACTCAGAGCATTAGTTTTGACTTTTCAATATACATTTTGTAATCGACAGATGGCAGATGCTCGTGTGGCAGAAAATAAAATGAACCAAATGCAAATTGTTTTTGTATAAACGACCTTTCAAACCCCATGACGTAAATGCACACATGCACTATGCGACCCATTTTATCAGCACCAATAACCAGGGCAATTTTTTGCAACTTTTTTTTTCAACGACATTCCATATTGCAAACCAAAGATATCGCTTTTGTTTTGCCTGAGGATGCAGTGGGAGGGAGTTACAAGCGCAATATTTTTACACTTCTCCTCGTTAGTGCGACTTTGCAACTTTTCCATTAAAGCGCAACTTCGCTTCATTATAACTTCCTTCATTCCTTCATTATAACTCAAGCGTTAATCACAACATTCCTTCATTATAACTCAAGCGTTAATCACACATTCCTTCAATATAACTCAAAGCGTTAATCACACTTGAGTGGCTAAATCTGCTAAATGCTCGGCCATGTGGGGTCGCGCTTGAGTGAAGCGGCAAAAAAAAACATTTTGATCGAGTATCACCTGTGCATTGAATGACATGACCTCCTGTCATGTGTTGCTGTGGTGGTTCCTGTTTGCCACAAGTTGTTATATTTACTCCTTGTACTTAAATATCGAGTTTATCTCCATTATAAGGACATCAGCTTTATTGCCAATTATGTTCAAGAAGCTGCTTCTTCTATTGCAAAAGTACGAGCCTATGCAGCATAATTTCCAACTGCGTTCGTAGTAACTTCTGGGAACAGTTTGTTCTGCAAGCTATGTTCTACGTCGCGTGCCACGAACGACGGTCCAGTGTTCTGAACATCACGACAGAACAAAAACACACAAGAGCCAAGGATGCTGAAAATGAACCTCGCAAGACATTGCTGTTAGCTGAGAACGTGAGAAGGGACAGAATTTGTTGATCAGGTAGTTACGAGCTTTCTCAGCAGATATACCTCTCTACAAAGTCAATAATCCAGAGGTGAAGTCACTGACTATTTGAATTCATGGGCTACATGCACCTTCGGAGTCCTGTTGCCGATCGGAGTGGCATCAATGGCAGAGAAAGAAAATTGTGATCCAGAACTTGCTCAAGGGAAGAACATATTTATGGTCATTGATGAAGCAAAGGTGGCAGGTGTAAAGTATATTAACACTCTCGTGGGCAATGGCGAATCACAAGAAAAGACTTTCATGCTGCACTGCAAGCAGCTTCCAGCCTCAGTCAACTCACATACAGTAATACATGCAGTGGATGATGCTATCAAAACATGACAGTCTGATCGGTCAAATTTTGTTCTACTCTTGAGCAACACTGTGCGCTACATGACTGCTGCTGGACGCCTCCTCAAGCAAATCCACCTGCACGACTCCATGTCATGTGTACTGCACATCTATTTCATACCTGTGCTGAAAAGGTTCGAGCCCATTACTCGACGTCGATAATCTGATCGTCAAGCTCAAGAGTGCTGTTTGTCAAGACAAAGACCATAAGAAGTTGTTTGCCGCATTGTACCGACCTCAACCCATCGTAACACCCGCTGAGCAAGCTGGTTAAATGCGGCTTCTACTATGCTGACAATTTGCCAATTTCAAGAGATCGTTGGGGAATTTCAAGGTGATGTTTTGCTTGTTACAAAGTGAAGGAAGCTATAGCATCAGAAAACCTGGCGAAGGACTTGCTCACTATCGATCGTGGCTACAAGTACCTGAATGAGCTGATTACTAAATACGAAATTATACGTTTACGATTCTGATGCTTTCAACTACCTTAAATCGCTCAGCTTCGCGTGATCCATGTGGGATGTGTCTTATTTGGAGAGGGTTTGGAGCATAAAAGGACATAAGCAGATAATGCATATGCAGCGCGGTGACATTCCACCAAGTTTGTACGCAAATTTGCCAAAGTGTCAAGTTATTTTCGGTGAGTGTTGAACGCTCTTTTTCGATGTTAAAAAACAAACTACGAGCGAAAGACTGTAACTTCTCACCCGAAACGTTGAGAAATATATTTCTGTGTATTACAATCACAAACATGAACATGATTTGAGTATTTGATTTAATGCTGATTTAAAAACCTTTTAAAATGTCATATCATTGCTGAATTCATGAAAATGTTGTATCTTGCCTACTTGTTGGCTTTGAGAATTTAATAATAAATGACTCACTGAAATTGATTGCTGCAGTAGCCGCTGGGCATGGATTTTAAGTAACCTTTTAGCACACTTTTGGTAAAAATAATGCAACTTTTCACGTTTTTTAGCATACAAAAATTTGCCCTACCAATCACAAACAATCTCACGATAAAAAAAAGAAGATGGAATGGATCAGAGTGATTCTATCCATATATCATATTACAA
>CM068963.1:43843450-43882943 GCA_035128595.1 Eptatretus atami | reverse complement strand
ACCAAACATCTGGGTAAATGAGGGATACCAAGCAACAACTTCCATACAAGTGTGGCCCGTGTATTAATCAAGAAATTAACATCCCAGCATGCTTAGGGTCATGTATGAAAATGCTGCACAGGCCTTGTTGCCTACAATTATGACAAGTATGGCTGCAAGAGGAGACCCCCCAATGCCCCATCCACAGAGCACATGTGGTCGGCCAATGGCTTGATGAGCACGACACTGATGTTATCGATATGTCCTGGCCTTCTCAATCACCAGATCTGAACCCAATCAAGCATTTATGGGATATTCTGGAATGATGGCTGAGACAGCGTTTTTCACCTCCATCAAACAGATGTGAGTCGATTGACTTTCTTGTGGAAGAATGGTGCCGCGTACCTCCTGCAGAACTCCAGACGCTGGTGGACTCGATGCCACAGCGCATACAAGCTGTACTGCCTGCTTGTGGTGGCCCAACACCCTATTCAATTATTTTACATTGGCGTTTTCATTTTTTACCCTCCAGTATCTGTAGATTACAGTAGATCCAAGAATGAAAGCTCTACATTAAAGTAGATCTGTGTGTGGACTCGCACTCACCAACACACAGACCAAGTACAATAGCCTGTCCCATCCCTTCAGGAATGGTCAAGACTAATAATCGACTGGAGAAGTGAAAAAAAGCCAAAAGAGAACGAACCTTGACCCGTGCCTCAAGGATGCGCAGAAGAGAAAGGCAGTCTCCTTGGAATCCACAGCAAGCCAAGATGCAGGATTCAGAACTGAGGAACACAAAACCTCAGGTTTATTTTACCCAACTAACTGAGGAATCAACCTGGAATGCGAAAACAAACTTCATACATATTTCAATTCTCAGAAGGCTGTCACTTCAAACTTTGCTGGGTAATCAAATACAACACGTGAGAGCAAAATGAGTCACATCACCAAGATAATCAAAATTTTAGTCATTACTGACAGGTTATCAAATGAGGTGCAAGGACTTTCCATTTAATTCAAAACTAAACCAATTTTATTTTCAATACCTCATTATTTGGTGAAAATAGACAGACATCATGTTGTATGAAATGGGCAACTTAGTTGTGAAATAATTGAGAGTATAAACTGTCATGCTGTTCCCTTTGAAAGCACCATAAAAATATGTTTTGAAAACTGAATGACCACAAACACCACAAGGTGTTTATAATTTAAAAGTGAAATGAACGGTTTTTTGTTTTTTTTAAAGACATTATGGAAGACTACCGTAGTCTTTATACAGATGAGAGCTGACTTATACAATGGAAAAATTAAAAAAATTCTCAACCAATTGTTCAAAAGATATACAAACCCTTATGGGAAATTATATTTCGGGCATGAGTTCTGTTCAAATCAAAAGCGGGCTCTCTTCACTAACTCTCCTCTTTTGGAGAAGGGATCTCACCCAAAATATCACTTCATCTCCTTTCCAATGGCAGTAAGCATACCTCTCTCAAGAATTAGTTGAGAAGATTCCTTGGCTTATTTTTGTACATGTCAATCAAAAGCAATAACAATGACGGGAGATGATTACTGAGTCTTAACAAGGTTTCTGACAAGACTGGTTAATCGAGGAATATATTGTAGCAGTCTCGGCTCCCTAACGGGTGATGCGAGACCACTGGTGATTCACTCCCAAGACAGCGAAAAACAGAACAGTAACAATTTCCTGGCTATGCTTAGCACTAATGTTAACATGGACAGACTCAGACTCAATCGGGAATGCAAGATGCACAAAAGAATTGATGTGTGTGTATGTGTATGTGCGTGCGTGCGCATGCCGGGAGGGGCGGTGCAGGTTGTTCTGGAGACAAAAAATTGGTGGCATGTCTTCAGACCCTTCTCCTGATCTGGTGTCACCCTTGGGTCTCCGTTACTGGCGAAGCTCTCCGCTGGGCTGTGGCTTTGTGGCTGGTAGGGCTTCCCGGCTGGGCTATGCTCTGTGATTCCGCTCCTGGTGTTGGCGGACGTCCAACTCTGTGGGTCCCCAACATTGATCCGTGGTTCTTTCGATTGCTATCTCGGGCTGTCTGTCCGTGGTTGTGTGGGTCCTGGTCTGACTGTCTTAGTGCGAGTATTGCTGCCTTTTATATATCACATCACCCTGATGCTTTTCAGGCAGAGTATTGCATCAAAGGCAGGGTATTACTATACTGGCAATGATCAGTTTAAGTCGGGTTACGTTCCTGGAAAACAAGACATAAACTGATCAGCTATTTCCAATAAGAATGAACTAAAATACAGGATACATTCCAGCACTCCAATACTCCATATGCAAAGTCTTCAAAGATCAAAAATTATACATTTTAATGAGGAAGAATCTTTACGATAATTCATGGACCAGTGTCTGTTTGTCGCACTACTCCTCCTACAGTTCTGGGCTGATTACATCCAGACTTGCTACACAGGATCAGTATGAACCCAAATAATGTATAGGGGTGTTTTTATCTTTGCCAGTGGTTTTGGGGGAGGGAGGGGTGGGGACGCAAATTCTCCATGTAAATGTGAATCGTGTAGCACCGCCTCCAGGTGGGGGAGGGTATTACATGCCTCCACCATTTACTGTACAGTATTCCTGTCCCCACGTTTTCCAGTGCAGTGAAGTGCTTTTAATTACAAGCAAAGCAATAGGGATGTTTTTGCTTCATGCGTGTAACCTGGGTTTTTGGGTTTTGTTTGCCTATACACCGCCCAAATAAAGGTATGCGTCAGAAACGTGTTGCATGCTTGGAACAAGATCACCCATCCATCTATTCATTGGGACCACACTCTGTGCAGAGTGTTGGTGCTGCCTGAGCAGTCTCCTTGGCTATTAGGCACAATCCTGGACGGGTCGCCACTCCAACACAGAAGATCACCTGTAGGGCAGGTACTCTGCTTGTAATATTAAATAATAGAGGGAAGTAAGTACAAGATATATTTACACACAAATAAAAATTATATATTACATAAAACAATTTAAAAAATTACCCCCGTGTGGGGGTGACGGTCATCTCTATAATGTTTTTTTACTCTCATAATCGATTAACCGTTGCCAGATATCTCCTAAAATGACAGACGAGATAGGTTTTGAAAATGGCGACTTTCACAACTTTTGTGACCTCGTGACCTTGACCCTGACCTCGAATCCGGGAAAAAATATGTCGTTGGGTATCACTCATCGACCTCTACCCACATACCAAATTTCATCAAGATCGGAAGTAAAAAGTTTTCTTTGTACCGGGAGGTGTTTTTGACCATCTTCCAGGTTACGTGGCGGCCAAACGGGACGGAAATTCAAAAATCTGTCCGTTAGATACAAGATAATATTTTTTACTATCATAATCAATAAACAGTTGCCGAATATCTTGTAGAATGGCAGACTAGATAGGTTTTGAAAATGGCGATTTTTATAACTTACATAACCTCGTGACCTCGTCCCTGACCTTTAACCCGGACAAAAGTTATTACGTTGTGCAACACTCATCGACCTCTACCCACATACTAAGTTTCATCAAGATCGGAAAGAAAATTGTTGACGGACGTACGGACGTACGGACGTTACAGACGGACGGACATTTGGTCCGGCTTTATTAGGTCATCTCGGTAGAGATGACCTAAAAAGACAAATAATAGGTACTTATACTTTCATAGGTATAAAATAAGGTATATTTGTTCACATTTACATTGGGGGAGGGGGCGTTGTGGCTTGAGTGAGTCAAGGTAGGTGTAGAGGCGAGTGGTGGAGTTATGGAGACGAAGAGGTAGAAGTGATCGCCTCATCGTCCGACAGTACGTGTTCTGTAGGTCGGCTCGAGCATGGAACAGGACCATCGTAGAGCCTCCTCATCGGAACATGAAATTGATTGCTTGCTCCTGGTCTTGCTTCTCTCCAGTCCTTTCACAAATGACACTGCAGCTTCAGCTTCACTCTCCTTGCTGCTCTCCACGTTCCTGCACCCTGCCAACAGAGCCTCCGCCCGTCCATAACTGTGTGGACCTCAACTATCCGAGGCCTCCGCACCTCACAAATCTTTCAATCCAGGCCGCTGCTGATAAACCAGACATCATCTGTTGAACATAATCCTTCCTTCCACAGGATGTCCTTGACATCTCTCCCTGGCCATTTTCTCCTCCAGTTTGATAGACCCGAACCCTGTCCTGGTGGCAGTCACTCTGTACTGCTCTTACACCTCCCAGACCCCATGAGTAAACTTGACGAAAACGACAGTTAAAAAAAAATTGTACATTTTATGAATCTGTGTTCTCCATATACTCATCATAACGGTTTGTTTAAGATTTGATGACAAAAGCTCAAATGGTAAAAATGGGATGGCTTGGACTGACACACTGAAGCTCAATGGAAGTGATTGAAATATTGAATTTTTCTTGCTCCCGTCGTGTTTGCTAAAAAAAAGCAACAAAAGTTTTTCTTTTGTTGTTTCGAAAGTTTTTCTTTTGTTGCGAAACAAAATTCTGAAGACATGCCACCACATTTTTGTCTCCAGAACAGCCTGCACTGCCCCTCCCGGCATGCACAGTGCGCACGCACATACACATACACACACACAGCAATCACAGGAAGCGATTAAAATAAACATGGAAGCGATTGAAATAAAATGGTTCGTCTCGCTCTAGATGGCTTTTCCCTGTCATTAATTAATTAATTTCTTGATATTTTCACAATATATTCTTTGTCAACAACATAAAACCGAAAATAATGTCCCCTATTTGCCAACGATCTTAAAACGTTATGATGCAAACCGATACGACAAACTGATCGTTACTTGCTTGTACTTTCATGAAAAATTGCAAACAGCCATAAAATCATAAAATACTAAATGAATACTCAGAGCATTAGTTTTGACTTTTCAATATACATTTTGTAATCGACAGATGGCAGATGCTCGTGTGGCAGAAAATAAAATGAACCAAATGTAAATTGTTTTTGTATAAACGACCTTTCAAACCCCATGACGTAAATGCACACATGCACTATGCGACCCATTTTATCAGCACCAATAACCAGGGCAATTTTTTGCAACTTTTTTTTCACGACATTCCCATATTGCAAAACACAAAGATATCGCTTTCGTTTTGCCTGAGGATGCAGTGGGAGGGAGTTATAAGCGCAATATTTTTACAACTTCTCCTCGTTAGTGCGACTTTGCAACTTTTCCATTATAAGCGCAACTTCCGCTTCATTATAACTTCCTTCATTCCTTCATTATAACTCAAGCGTTAATCACACATTCCTTCATTATAACTCAAGCGTTAATCACACATTCCTTCAATATAACTCAAGCGTTAATCACACTTGAGTGGCTAAATCTGCTAAATGCTCGGCCATGTGGGGTCGCGCTTGAGTGAAGCGGCAAAAAAAAACATTTTGATCGAGTATCACCTGTGCATTGAATGAACTGACCTCCTGTCATGTGTTGCTGTGGTGTTCCTGTTTGCCATCAAGTTGTTATATCTTACCTCCTTGTACTTAAATATCGAGTTTAATCTCCATTATAAGGACATCAGCTTTACTTGCCAATTATGTTCAAGGAAGCTGCTTCTTCTATTGCAAAAGTACGAGCCTATGCAGCAGAATTTACAACTGCGTTCGTAGTAACTACTGGGAACAGTTTGTTCTGCAAGCTATGTTCTTCAGTCGCGTGCCATGAACGACGGTCCAGTGTTCTGAACCATCACGACAGAACAAAACACACAAGAGCCAAGGATGCTGAAAATGAACCTCGCAAGACATTGCTGTTAGCTGAGAACGTGAGCCAGGGACAAGAATTTGTTGATCAGGTAGTTACGAGCTTTCTCTCAGCAGATATACCTCTCTACAAAGTCAATAATCCAGAGGTGAAGTCACTGACTATTTGAATTCATGGGCTACAATGCACCTTCGGAGTCCTGTTGCCGATCGGGAGTGGCATCAATGGCAGAGAAAGAAACATTGTGGATCCAGAACTTGCTCAAGGGGAAGAACATATTTATGGTCATTGATGAAGCAAAGGTGGCAGGTGTAAAGTATATTAACACTCTCGTGGGCAATGGCGAATCACAAGAAAAGACTTTCATGCTGCACTGCAAGCAGCTTCCAGCCTCAGTCAACTCACATACAGTAATACATGCAGTGGATGATGCTATCAAAACATGACAGTCTGATCGGTCAAATTTTGTTCTACTCTTGAGCAACACTGTGCGCTACATGACTGCTGCTGGACGCCTCCTCAAGCAAATCCACCTGCGACGACTCCATGTCATGTGTACTGCACATCTATTTCATACCTGTGCTGAAAAGGTTCGAGCCCATTACTCTGACGTCGATAATCTGATCGTCAAGCTCAAGAGTGCTGTTGTCAAGAACAAAGACCATAAGAAGTTGTTTGCCGCAATTGGATACCGACCTCAACCCATCGTAACCCGCTGAGCAAGCTGGTTAAATGCGGCTTTCTACTATGCTGACAATTTGCCAGATTTCAAGAGAATCGTTGGGGAATTTCAAGGTGATGGTTTGCTTGTTACCAAAGTGAAGGAAGCTATAGCATCAGAACACCTGGCGAAGGACTTGCTCACTATCGATCGTGGCTACAAGTACCTGAATGAGCTGATTACTAAATACGAAAGTTATACGTTTACGATCTCTGATGCTTTCAACTACCTTAAATCGCTCAGCTTCGGCGTGATCCATGTGGGATGGTGTCTTATTTGGAGAGGCGTTTGGAGCATAACAAGGACATAAAGCAGATAATGCATATGGCACGCGGTGACATTCCACCAAGTTTGTACGCAAATTTGCCAAAGTGTCAAGTTATTTCGGTGAGTGTTGAACGCTCTTTTTCGATGTTAAAAAAAACAAACTACGAGCGAAAGACTGTAACTTCTCACCCGAAAACGTTGAGAAATATATTTCTGTGTATTACAATCACAGCAATGAACCATGAATTTGAGTGATTTGATTTAATGCTGACTTTAAAAACCTTTTAAAATGTCATATCATTGCTGAATTCATGAAAATGTTGTATCCTTGCCTACTTGTTGGCTTTGAGAATTTAATAAATAAATGACTCACTGAAAATTGATTGCTGCAGTAGCCGCTGAGCATGGATTTTAAGTAACCTTTTAGCACAACTTTTGGTAAAAATAAATGCAACTTTTCACGTTTTTTAGCACTACAAAAATTTGCCCTACCAATCACAAACAATCTCACGATAAAAAAAAGAAGATTGGAATGGATCAGAGTGATTCTATCCATATATCATATTACAACAGCCAGGACTGTTATAAAATAACGTCTCAAAAAAAAAAAATTCTCATTCAGCAATTAAAACAGAGCAACACATCAGTGTGTACACACAGCTTATGTAAGCGGGCTGCGTTGCGGTTGTGGATCCCGAACCCCTCACTGAGCCGCGAATCTGCAGCAAGCAAGGCAAAATCCGATCCCGCAAATGCAAGTAGAGTCCTGAAAAGCACAGGGATAAAGTACACGTACACCTCTTAGATAGGTTCCTGTTTGTACTAACAAACAAATCATTCCTTCAACTATCAAAATGCAGTTACCCATGACTCAGACTTGAGCAACAAACATCAAAGAGAACACAATGTTGCCTTTTAACGTCTATATATTGTATACATACTGCTAAGGCATTTAAAAAAAAAGAAAACAAAAAAAATAAAGCTGACTTTCCAGTCTCCTGCCTGACCCACCACAAAAAGGTGGATGTTACCTTCACATGTTACCCAATGTTACCCAATGTCACATGTTACCCAAAAGGTGGATGTTACCCAATATTTACCTTCACCACCAAAGGTGGATGGAGGTTATGTTTTCACTTCTATCTGTTTGTCTGTGAACAGGATATCTCAAAAAAGTTAAGGGTGGATTCAGGCAAAATTTGGTGGAGCAGTTGGGTGTGTGACAAGGACAAATCGATTCGATTTTGGTGAAGATCCAGATCCAGACACGACCATTTTTATTTTTTTTTTATTTAAAAAGTGATTCTTCATAATTGAGAGATGGGGCCAAAAATGATTTCCGCATCGCATAACATTTCAAAAAGGTGTGGACAAGTTTTGATTCAAAAAAACTTCCAAAGTTGGCTGTGCATCCATCTGTCCATCATGGTATCTCCACCTAAACGAGGAGGAGGAGATTGGGACCATATTCTATGCAGAGCGTTGGTGCTGCCGAAGTGGTCTCCTTGGCAATTGGGCACAATCCTGGATGGGTCACCACTCCGACACAGGATACCAGCAAGCTGGCACTCATTTTGCCGACCTCGGAAGGACGACAGGCAGAGTCAACCCCACCTGGTATTAATTCAACAGCCGAGGTGGATTTGAACTCAGGATCCTTGGATCCCAAGCCCACCACCATAACCATTAAGCCAACACCAGGCATCGGCCCATGAAGCCTGCACAATAGTGCTGACACTCCCACACCACTCTAACCCCACTGCTTCTAGGCATCTATCAAATTGCAGTTTAAATCCACCCACCGTCTCTGCTGCCACCACCATTCCAAGGAGACCATTCCATGCATTAACTACCGAGTGAAACACCCCTGCCACAACATCCTCCTAACTCTCAAATTGTTGCCTCTGATCCAATCACACTTACTCCCTCTAAATATCAAGAATGTCCATCAGATGCCATCATAATCGCCTCCTTATAGTATAATAGATGAAGTCGTGTTTCCTTCAGCCGTTTCTCGGAGGAGTGGTCTATCTAGCGCAGGGGTTCCCAAACCCAGGGTCATGACCCAAACTTGAACCCTCCCCCCCTCAAAATCTCAGTTTTTGAGGGGGGGTTTCATGTCAAAAACATTTTCTCTGACAATTTTTATCATAGGTACACTAGGTACCAGTATCATTTGGGTTGCGAGGCAAATGTGATTTCAAATTTTGGGTCATGGACAAAAAAGTTTGGGAACCACTGATCTAGCGAGTCCTAAATCAAGATAGTTGCTCTATGCCAGACCCTCTCTATAACAGGTATGCCACCAAGTATGGTTGCAAGGGTTGCCAACCTATGGTTGTTCTCAGTGCTCATCTATCTATAATTCCAGCAATCTCTGTGTGTCTGTCTCCCGTCTTCTGTAACCGCTGTTTCTCGCCCAACCACTGGTCCGATCTAATTGAAACTTGCCAGGTATATTGCTGGGACCTGAGTATGTGCCTTTTCAAGGTTTGATATTAATTGGACAAGTGGTTCCCAAGTTACGGCCATTTATTTACCAAACCAATGACAGGACACGGTGCTATGACATCACGATTGACGTCACAATTCTTCTTCGTTTGATTTTTTTTTTTTTTGCACGTACGGCCACGCACGTACGGGCACAGAGCGAGAGGAAGAACGGCCTGTGTGGTTGTTTGTTGCTGGCACGCGGTTTGAAATGTTTTTTTGTTTTTTTTGCACGTACGGGCGCGCACTAGTCTATCTATAATTCCAGCAATCTCTGTGTGTCTGTCTGTAACCGCCGTTTCTTGACAACCACTGGTCTGATCTAATTGAAACTTGCCAGGTATATTGCTGGGGACCTGAGTATGTGCCTTTTCAAGTTTATATTAAATCGACAAGTGGTTCCCAAGTTATGGCCATTTATTTACCAAAACCAATGACAGGACACGGTGCTATGACGTCACAATTGACGTCAATTCTTCTTCTCCGTTTGATATGACGTCACAATTTGACGCTGGGGACCTGAGTATGTGCCTTTCAAGTTTTATATTAATCGGACAAGTGGTTCCCAAGTTATGGCCATTTATTTACCAAACAATGACAGGACATGGTGCTATGACGTCACAATTGACGTCAATTCTTCTCCGTTTGATATGACGTCACAATTGACGCTGGGGACCTGAGTATGTGCTTTTCAAGGTTTTATATTAATGGACAAGTGGTTCCCAAGTTATGGCCATTTAATTTACCAAACCAATGACAGGACACGGTGCTATGACATCACATTTGACGTCAATTCTTCTCCGTTTGATGACGTCACAATTGACGCTGGGGACCTGAGTATGTGCCTTTTCAAGGTTTGATATCGTTCTTCTTCATCCGTTTCAGCTGTTTCCCAAGTGATGGCCATTTATTTACCAAACAATGACAGAACACGGTGCTATGATGTCACAATTCTTCTTCTCCGTTTGATATGACGTCACAATTGACGCTGGGACCTGATTATGTGCCTTTTCAAGGTTTGATATCATTCTTCTTCATCCGTTTCAGCTGTTTCCCAAGTGTTTCTGGCACGTGGTTTGAAAGTTGTTGTTTTTTTTGCACGTACGGCCACGCACTAGTACTTTTATAATGCTGAGCAGCAAGTAAGCAAGTAAGCATCCCGTTCACATTTTCATTGACACGTTCTCGTGTGGCCACATTTTCAATAATTAGAATTAATTGTGCAACAAAGCATGGCAATGACACATCCAGTGGCTCACGTCAGGGAGCCGGACTGCCGCAGAGCGCAATGATACCAGATGTAAAGACCTGCCTGGTATTCGAGGCCTTTTCGAAAACTACGACGACCATTGCAAAGGGAATGACTTTTCGCGGCCTGTGACGAACATTGCAAAATTTAACGACTGAAGTCCACACGAGCAGTCCAGCGAGTGTACGTACCCGCCATTGAAAGAATAAGGTGAAAAACGGTGCTGTATCGCGCCCACACAATCCTCCACCACCGTCGGCATCGTGGACGCTGCACAAAGGCTCGATTGAAAAAAAACAACTCGCGGCACAAAAGGAAACAACTTGCGCCGTCACCGTGACGTCATCAACTGGGATCGTTCTCCGCTTAATTTCGACGCAATTTCCTCAGAAACGTAACATTTTTTTTATTAAATCAACCCAGCAAGGGAATATGCGCGATGCACGACCATCGCAATAAACGCGCTACAATATTATTGACCAAATTTCGGAGTGATGCTAACTATACCGTCATGGCTTATAATCGGTGCACAAGAGAAAAATAAGAGACGAGGGCCGTATCGAATAGAGTTTTGTGTCGAATACAGTGGTACACTTATTAGCGAATATAGTAGAATACGAGTTATTAGTGACGTCCATCAACTCCAATATAAACACAATATTCGTGTTACCACTTCCATCGAGACAAAATTCCTGTCGACAGACATATCATTTCGCCAACATGCAGAGATTGAATTCCTCGTCAATGGGATATCCATCATCGGCCACCAACTAATGCCGGTAGACGGGACACCCTTCAATGTCCATATCAAACCTGCATAATCACTTACACTATATATAGGGCTTGCAGGATGGCCTAGGCCTGAGAGTATAGAGATCTTCACTGTTTTTTAGAGGGGGGGCCACTTTTGCCGACAAGACATCGGTGTGAAAGCCGCAACTGGGTTCAAATACTCTTACTCCATAATGGCTGCCATTAGACCCTGATTCCACATACTCTTACTCCATAATGGCTGCCATTAGACCTGATCCACATAATCTTACTCCATAATGGCTGCCATTGACCCTGAGTCCACATACTCTTACTCCATAGGCTGCCATTAGACCCTGAGTCCACAATACTCTTACTCCATAATGGCTGCCATTTGACCCTGAGTCCACATACTCTACTCCATAATGGCTGCCATTGACCCTGAGTCACATACTCTTACTCCATAATGGCTGCCATAGACCCTGAGTCCACATACTCTACTCCATAATGGCTCCATTAGACCTGAGTCCACATACTCTTACTCCATAATGGCTGCCATTAGATCCTGAGTCCACATACTCTTACTCCATAATGGCTGCCATTAGACCCTGAGTCTACATACTCTTACTCCATAAGCTGCCATTAGACCCTGAGTCCACATACTCTACTCCATAATGGCTGCCATAGACCCTGAGTCCACTAATCTTACTCCATAATGGCTCCATTAACCCTGAGTCCACATACCTTACTCCATAATGGCTGCCATTACCCTGAGTCCACATACTCTTACTCCATAATGGCTGCCATTAGACCCTGAGTCCACATAATCTTACTCCATAATGGCTGCCATTAGACCCTGAGTCCACATACTCTTACTCCATAATGGCTGCCATTAGACCCTGGGTCCACATAATCTTACTCCATAATGGCTGCCATTAGACCCTGAGTCCACATACTCTTACTCCATAATGGCTGCCATTAGACCCTGGTCACATAATCTTACTCCATAATGGCTGCCATTAGACCCTGGTCCACATACTCTAACTCCATAATGGCTACCATTAGACCTGAGTCCACATACTCTTACTCCATAATGGCTGCCATTAGACCCTGAGTCCACATACTCTTACTCCATAATGGCTGCCATTAGACCTGAGTCACATACTCTTACTCCATAATGGCTGCCATTAGACCCTGATCACATACTCTTACTCCATAATGGCTGCCATAGACCCTGATCCTACATTACTTACTCCATAATGTGATATATTAATAATTAACTATATATATATCCATTATCACATGGCTCATTAGACCCTGAGTCCACATACTCTTACTCCATAATGGCTGCCATTTGACCCTGAGTCACATACTCTTACTCCATAATGGCTGCCATTAGACCCTGAGTCCACATACTCTACTCCATAATGGCTCCATTAGACCTGAGTCCACATACTCTTACTCCATAATGGCTGCCATTAGACCCTGAGTCCACATACTCTTACTCCATAATGCTGCCATTAGAACCTGAGTCCACATACTCTTACTCCATAATGGCTGCCATTAGACCCTGAGTCCACATACTCTTACTCCATAATGGCTCATTAGACCCTGAGTCCACATACTCTTACTCCATAATGGCTGCCTTAGACCCTGAGTCCAATACTCTTACTCCATAATGGCTGCCATTAGACCCTGAGTCCACATACTCTTACTCCATAATGGCTGCCATTAGACCTGAGTCCACATACTCTTACTCCATAATGGCTGCCATTAGACCCTGAGTCACTAACTCTTACTCATGGCTGCCATTAGACCTGACCACATACCTTACTCCATAATGGCTGCCATTACCCTGAGTCTACATACTTTACTCCATAATGGCTGCCATAGACCCTAGTCCACATACTCTAACTCCATAATGGCTACCAGATCCTGAGGCCACATACTCTTACTCCATAATGGCTCCATTAGACCCTGAGCCACATACTCATTCCCCAGCTAGCCGTCCCCGGCTCCTGTTTCTTACTCCATAATGGCTGCCATTAGACCTGAGTCCAATACTCTTACTCCAATGGCTTCCATTAGACCCTGATCTACATACTTTACTCCATAATGGCTGCCATTAGACCCTGAGTCCACATACTCTTACTCCATAATGGCTGCCATTAGACCCTGAGTCCACATACTCTTACTCCATAATGGCTGCCATTTACCCTGAGTCCACATACTCTTACTCCATAATGGCTTCCATTAGACCCTGAGTCACATACTCTTACTCCATAATGGCTGCCACTAGACCCTGAGTCCACTACTCTACTCCATAATGGCTCCATTAGACCTGAGTCCACATACTCTTACTCCATAATGGCTGCCATTAACCCTGAGTCCACATACTCTTACTCCATAATGGCTGCCATTAGACCTGAGTCCACATACTCTTACTCCATAATGGCTGCCATTAGCCCTGAGTCTACATACTCTTACTCCATAATGGCTGCCATTAGACCCTGATCCACATACTCTTACTCCATAATGGCTGCCATTAACCCTGAGTCCACATATCTTACTCCATAATGGCTGCCATTAGACCCTGAGTCCACATACTCTTACTCCATAATGGCTGCCATTAGACCCTGAGTCCACATACTCTTACTCCATAATGGCTGCCATTAGACCCTGAGTCCACATACTCTTATCCATAATGGCTGCCATTAGATCCTGAGTCCACATACTCTTACTCCATAATGGCTGCCATTAGACCCTGAGTCACATACTCTTACTCCATAATGGCTGCCATTAGACCCTGAGTCCACATACTCTTACTCCATAATGGCTGCCATTAGACCCTGAGTCCACATACTCTTACTCCAAATGGCTGCCATTAGACCCTGAGTCCACATACTCTTACTCCATAATGGCTGCCATTAGACCCTGAGTCCACATACTCTTACTCCATAATGGCTGCCATTAGACCCTGAGTCCACATAATCTTACTCCATAATGGCTGCCATTAGACCCTGAGTCCACATACTCTTACTCCATAATGGCTGCCATTAGACCCTGAGTCCACATAATCTTACTCCATAATGGCTGCCATTAGACCTGAGTCCACATACTCTTACTCCATAATGGTCCATTAGACCCTGAGTCCACATAATCTTACTCCATAATGGCTGCCATTAGACCCTGAGTCCACATACTCTACCCATAATGGCGACATTAATCTGAGTCCACATACTCTTACTCCATAATGGCTGCCATTAGACCTGAGTCCACATACTCTTACTCCATAATGGCTGCCTAAGACCTGAGTCCACATACTCTTACTCCATAATGGTGCCATTAGCCTGACACATACTCTTACTCCATAATGGCTGCCATTAGACCCTGAGTCACATACTCTTACTCCATAATGGCTGCCATTAGACCCTGAGTCCACATACTCTTACTCCATAATGGCTGCCATTAGACCCTGAGCTACATACTCTTACTCCATAATGGCTGCCATTAGACCCTGAGTCCACATACTCTACCCATAATGGCTCCATTAGCCTGGTCCACATACTCTTACTCCATAATGGCTCCATTAGACCTGAGTCCACATAATCTTACTCCATAATGGCTGCCATTAACCCTGAGTCCACATACTCTTACTCCATAATGGCTGCCATTTAACCCTGAGTCCACATACTCTTACTCCATAATGGCTGCCATTAGACCCTGAGTCCACATACTCTTACTCCATAATGGCTGCCATTAGACCCTGAGTCCACATACTCTTACTCCATAATGGCTGCCATTAGACCCTGAGTCCACATACCTCTACTCCATAATGGCTGCCATTAGACCCTGAGTCCACATACTCTTACTCCATAATGGCTGCCATTAGACCCGGAGTCCACATAATCTTACTCCATAATGCTGCCATTAGACCCGAGTCCACATACTCTTACTCCATAATGGCTGCTATTAAACCCTGAGTCCACATACTCTTTTCCTCGTGAGGTTAACCGGGCTGCAAGCAGAATCGTTTGACTACTGAAACCATATCCTGATGTCGTGATGTTACTTTTATGCTTCAGGTTGTAACACTCATTTGAAACCATTGGGTCAATTTGATGGCATTTATGGCGGATTACGATGGGGGTGTTTTCACATTTGAATACTATCGGCCGCACGTCGGGGGGCCGCACTTTCGGCCACCAGGGGCCGCCAGTGGCTCACGGGCCGTGCAATGAAGAACAGGATGGCCAAGAGGTACACACGCTCGCCTTTACGTCGTCCAGCCAGGGTTCGAATCTTGGCCCAGCTAGAAACCGTCATCTCGGTGTTTCACAGGCAGGGCGATGCATCAGTGTGTGCACTTGCGTCACCATGGAGGTTAAACGGGACCCTGTGTGCCTGCATTAGTTTGTGGATGTTAAAGATCCCACGGTGTCCTTCACAAAGAGTCGCCATCAATAATTACCCGATACTAACCTATGGAGGGTGTTGCATCAGAGGCACAGTCACACCGTCAATCCATGATGCCACCCCGCAGCCTTGTCAGTTGTCCTGCATCCAAAAGAAGACGATGACATGCCACACACAAGTTATTTTTTGAAAATAATTATCCACAGATGTGGAGATTGCATCCAGGGGAAAGGAGAAGATTCATAAATTTTAATAATTTAAGATCCTTGTAATTAACGGCTTTAGGGCAACATACGATTGACTTTGTTCACCTTGAGTCCTGCATAATTTATACCATTAATCATGCATGACACCATCATTTTTTTAACACCCTCAGGTGGTACACTTGGGGGTTTCAAGTGGCTGCAGAAAAAGTTTTGCTTGGGGAAAAAGGTAGTTCATGATACGCAGAAAAATTGCTTGCATTATACTGTTGCGGCTATGCCCCATGTATTCAGACACGTAGGATTTTCCCCCAGACAGATATTTCTGAAGTTTATGTGAGACGGATCCTTTTTGTATGGAGAAAATTTTTTGGGGGGAAGGAGATACATTGTGAGTTAACATGTTCAATTTCTCTTTAATTTCTACATCTATCAATCCATATTTTGACCCTTCTTCAACTCCAGCTACCCATCCATCGCAGGTCCCTCACTCTTTACCTTTCAAACCCCGCAATTCCTCACGACCCTTTCCTCTTCAAACCTCCCCCACCCCCTTTCCATTCCACATCCGAAACCATCCTCCAAGCGTCCAAGCGTTGGATCCATCATGCATCTCGATCTACCAAGCACTTCCATCTGCCGGACGCTTCAATTCTCCAATCATCTCCATCTGCCGGGAGGTTTTGTCTCGTAGTGCTCCAATCTACCACACGTCACCTACCAGGAGTGCTTTCGACTCGTCTCATTTGCCAGGTCTCGACTCACGTCATGTGCCAGGCCTTTTGATTTGCCTCGCTCTTGTCCATTAATCTCTCCTTACCACGCAAGAGTCTTTTGGCCAAGCCTGTGCTCACGTCTGCCTGTTCAGACCATGAGAGCCACCAAGGGAGAGCTTGCATGCTACACAAGCTGCACTGCCTGGTCAGACCGTGAGAGCCACCAAGAGGGAGCTTGCAAGTGGCGCGGGTCTGCACACAGCACGGGATAACACACATCTGTGTAAGGTGAGGCAGGAGCCGTATCCATGCTCCGCTCTATCTACGTTTCCCCCGAAGATTGATGGTGCGCCATGTCCTGTGTATAGACTAGGTTAAAACCGTGCAAGTGGGCTTTTAGGGTTAGGGTTAGCATAAAGAATAATTACTGTTCTCTTGTGCCTTTTCATTGTGATTTTTGTCCTTCCATTGTAAATACATGCTCATGATTAATATCGTAAATACCTGCCATTTCTGACTGAATGAACCTTGTTGTGCTTGTTGAATAAATGTACTGATTGAACTGTTAAACGTTTCCGGCCTCCTCACTTTTGTCCTTTCCTCCATTGGTCCAACATCATGTGCATGTTAGACAGACAGGAAGGTTTGCTCCACTGATTGGCTCTGTGATTAGGCAACAGCCAACCACGGTTCGTTCGGCTTAACATGCTAAATAGACAGGTGGCTGTTGAGGGCATGACCCCTAATTAGGGTTGCCATGCCAATGGTAAGATAACGCGCAACCAAGGAGCGAAAACCCTGCTAGGCTCAGCGGTTCTAATTGGCAGCCACAATTGCCTAGCATCCCATCGGAATGCAGAGTTATCTGTGGCCAGCGACCTCAGGACCAGATGTTGGGTAAAGGTCCGAGGAGCTCCCTCGTGATAACCTCAGACCCCGGATACGTAACAATATGAATGACACGATTTGATGCAAAAATGAAAGCCTGAGGAAAGTCAAACAACCACATTTTAAGGAAAGTTTATTCAAACTGTCCAAACAAAAATCTCACAGAAGATCAAACAACAGTTGTTTTTTTTTTTAATGAAAAGCATTATTTTGTGCTTGCTTGTCTTTTCATAATACAGTACAAATTATTTGTCCTTAGGTGGGGTTCAGTCAGCTGCAAATCAAGAAAAACATCAGAGATGGTTTTGATGCCCTCACTCTGGGACCACCGTGGTGACCCAGGAAAGATAATCTGGATTTCCATCTTGAATTGGGTGGGAAATGACTTCACACACTTCGTACGGATGGTATGTCCTGTAGTTGGGGTTAGGAAAAGAGTAAAATGGAAAGTAAGATTCATTTGTTTCTTATTTATGCGTTATGCACGTCCAGGAAGTTAGCCTATGAGAAAACACGACAGTTTGAGTTACTATTTTTATTCCATTTCAGGGATTTATGTAAAAGTGTTGAAAAAATATCTGGAACCTGTACTCACTTCACATATTGTGTTACTTGTGGTATTTTAGTAGTCCTCGTCTTTAGCATCTGAAATGGCAATACAAATGGTCACATCTTTGTAAAATGAGTAAGAACTCTCATATTCAAACTAAAATATGACCTCACAAGCACACATTAAACTAGAAGGGCACGTGGTAGAGCGCATACCTCCGTCAAGCTGAACAGTATAAGTTTTGTATCCCACTGATAGGCCGGGTCTGGATCCTGACCTGAACCAAAACCAAATCGACTTGTTCTCGTCACCTAAGCAACTCATCCACCAAGTTTTGTCATAACTTGTCCACGTTTTGAAATATCATGCTATGTATAGTTTCTGGCCCCATCTCTCAATTGTGAAGAACAGCTTGAAAAATTAAAAAAAAATTATCGTGTCCAGATTTGGATGTTCACCAAAATCGAATCAATTCGTCCTTGTCAATCACACAACCAACCTGTCAACCAAGTTTCGTCCGAATCTGTCCACAACTTTTTTTGGCATTCTTGTTTGCATCATAACAATATGTCAACCAAACCATCAACATTTGAGCAAAGAAAGACTGACCATGAGCACTTCTGAATCTTCTTCAATTTGTCCCTGCCACTCGTAACTAAAACAAAAACAAGGGAAAACTTAGTGATGCTTTACAATGCACACGAGGAGAACTTGACATAATTTGACATTGCGACGTTGACCGATATTGCCTCTGCCAACATTATTACATCATTATCATACTTGTACCAAGTTTGATCAAAACCCCTTCAGCTGTTCTCAAGTATCAGCATTTTTACTTGACATGACCTTTGACCTCTTGATGCAGACGTCTAATAAGTTCATCTTTGCATCATAATATTGTTACGGATCTGGAAACCAAATGCATTCAAACATACAGATGTCCCAAGAGTCAGTTATTCCGTTAAGTACATATGAGACAGGTCCCTTCCTTTTGTCTAGTGGGAGAATCAAAGGTGTGCATTGCGATGCCCTTTTAGGTAGGTTATTCTATCTAACGACCATCCAACAAACCATCCAACAGACCATCCAACAAACCATCTAACAGACCATCAACAACATCTAACAACATCCAACAAACCATCCAACAGGCATCCAACAGACCATCTAACAAACCATCCAACAAACCCTCCAAACAAACCACAACCTGCTACCGAACAAGCGCTTCACCCGCCCAACCGGCGACTCGCTGTCCGAGGCAAAATCCTCTTGCAGTGGTTTCTTCTTGGCGGATCCAGACATGCCTGAAGGGGGCGGGGTTTTCCCGGTCTGGCCGAGACCCCGCCCAGAAGGGGGCAGATCCGTGGAGGCCCTGTCCAATCGGGCGGACGGTGACGTCTGCTTCACCGAGCACCCGCCCCGTTCGAGGGGGTCCATAAAAATACGACGCGATCCTCAGAGTGGAAGTTTTTTTGGAGGAGTTGTTGGTTGGTGTGCGTCATGCGGTTTGAGCTGGAGTCTGGGGCGTTCGAGTGGAGTTCTGCATTTGGCTAGCATTCGTTGGAGTTTTCATGGGTCCCGTCCGTGACCCTGATCTCCGCCCTGGACTCCGACTGCTCCGCTCGGGTTCCTCCCCGGGCACGAGCCCACGCGTGTGACTGTGGGCCGAGCCGCACGACCATTAGCATGTGCCACACCACGGAGCACCCCTCCCTTCAACGTGCAGGTACCCAAGCGAACTGCGACCCCAGCTCGTCTCTCCCTCTCTGGCTGCGGGGTCGTTTTAATAAATCATCTGAGTGTGTGTCTGAGTGTGTGGGCCCGTTTTGTAAGTAGAAAACTGTATAAGTGTTTTGAACATTGTAAATTCTTGCTTGTATATTCCACATAAGTCTTGCTCTGTGTCTTCTTTATTGTAAATAAATTACTGTAGAAATGTTCCCAGTTCGTTTTTGTCTTTTCCTTCATTGGTCCAGCATGGTTCGGATCCGAGTTTTAGCCGGGTCTTTGTTCCCGTTAATCCGTTCATTCTAGCTGGTACGACCTTGGCAAATCCGCTCACTGCATCCGACCGGAAAGGTAGTTGGTAGTCGGTAAAGTGGTCCGGTTCGGGCAAGGCGTACTGAGGGCGTGTTCCCCGGTAGACGACACCGCATAGTTAACTAGGTAAATTGGTTCTAGACAAAAAGACCCTACGCTACGCGTGGAGGTATTGGCGTCCACGGTCGGTTAAGCAACCCGCCGCCTCACGGAATTATCCGAGAGGGACGGCCTACAATTCCAGAGAGTCTGGTGGGAAACGACATAACCTCCCCACCTAGTGATCGTTCTCGCCACCGACCCCGGCCCTCAACAATATATACTTAAACCAAGTTTGGTCAAAAACCCCTCACTGGTTCACAATGAAACGGAAGACCAAGAAGTAAAGCCGAAGAAGTAAAGAGTAAAGATGGAGTCATCAGGAGGAACCTGCATAGGATTCAGTTTCAGCCGTACTAACCAAGTTAGCATGGTAACAGGATTTTAACTAATGGGACCACTGCCCCTTTACCACTTGACCCAGAATCTAATCAGTTTATCTTTACATCATTATACATACTTGTACCAAGTTTGACTTGGATCCCTTCAGCCATTCTGAAATTATCACGGCAACGAAAACCTATCACAGACACACGGACGGACGGACAACCCAAAAACATGATACTTCCAATGACTTTGTCAGCGGAGGCATAAAAACTGTTTGTAGTTGGGAAGATCCATATGCAAAAATGAAGGCACCACCAATTCATCAAGTGATGCTACCCTCACACCCCCTGAAGTGTACACATCATCGCGAGTGCCTGCAAAGTCCCTGATGAAGACCACTTGGTAGTTGAAATGTCAGACCTGAGCCATTTCTTGCTGGGCCAGCTGTGAAACTTGGAGGTGCTTTCAATTTTGAAAAGGCAAATTCTTTAATTTAAATGCAGCCAATAACTCAGCAGTATCACATTATATTTCCAGCGTTACCACTTTTGTCATTCAACCCAGCCATCTTTTTTTATTCAATTGTTCGGACCAATCAATCAATGCATATTATAATCAGGAGCTCTGATTTCCCATACCTTGGATCTTGGAATAACAAATTCCCATATCTTGGAAAAAAGCCAAACAATGAACCAGATTTCTGTCCAAACAATGAAGCATTTCTAAGAAAACCGATAGCAGTACATTTGCAGTCAGCATTTAGCTTTCTAAACCACCTTGGAGCTATACATGTGCCCAAATATTAATGAGAAGGCCAACACACCTGCAGTTCACTTCAAAAATAGCAGTTTTATAATTTAATCGCCTAAAGCACAATAGGCAAAAAGTTGTTTACTTAACTACACTTTCAGTGTGTGATGACTTAATTGTGTTGAATAACTAAGTGGTGGGCCAACTTTTTAATATGGCCAAACATGACTAATTCCCAGCAAACGCTTCCGCACAAGTGCATGCATGATACTCAGAGCAGAGAAATGGGCACGTTACCACGATGACTTAAGAACGGCTGAAGGGATATCAGGTGAATGTCACATTTATTTTGGTACACGACGAAATACACTGGAAACCTGGATCACGTTGGGCCATTTCTGTTCGCTTTTCGAACCGTTCCAGTTGTTATGCAATACTGTATTCTCACATCCATGATTGATATTCTCATCCTCAAAGAGAAAGAAACCCACAACTCCTTTGAAATGATTTGTGTGGCACATCCTTGTACTGCATTTGTGAGGCCAAAAAAAAAAAGAAGAAATCCCATGACTCTTTCACAAATGACATACAAATAAACTTTAAATGATTACAGCCTGGTCTGAAGCATGCCTCTCATTTGTGAGAAGGCACAAATGATTAAGCTGACACTTCATAAGAGACAGACAAAAAAAAACAATGTGCCATAACCAATGTTTATAGTTAACATAAGAGCAAATGAGAGGCAGATCACAAAAAAGGGCAGATGGACTGCAACCAAAGAAAAATCAAAAGGGGCCATCTGCATATAAACTAAAAGGGTACTTGGTAGAGCGCATACCTCCATCACATAATGCCTGATCCACGAGAACATATCGGGCCGAATACATTTTTGAAATATCATGCTATACAGTACTCTATCGTTTTTGGCCCCATCTCTCAATGGTGAAGAATCACTTTAAAAATTAAATAATTCTCATATCCAGATCGGGATCCGGATCTTCATGAAAATCTAATCAGTTTGTCCTTGTCATACACCGAACCTGTCCACCAAATTTCATCCGGATCCGTGTCCACAACTTTTTGAGATATCCTGCACACAGACAGACAAAGACAAAAAATATACCAATGTCACCCGCAGGGTGACCCTATCTTGCCAAAAGGTGACACAGTGTGACTTCTTTAAGGTCACACTGAGGTGAACAGAGCTGCTATCCACCAGGAGCGACTCCTTGAGGAATATCTGCCTACGAGAGATTCCGATGAGAATCGTTCTACAGAGTAACCATGAAAAATATGTGTTGCCTCATAACGTCACCAAATGACGTCATAATGTCTCAAGCTTGACATATCTAGAAAGCACTCATCGAGGTGTTCAATTTGAGGTACTACACGATATGGTTCCTAAAACTTGAAAATTTGACCTTGGGTCAAATATGATTGACCTCAGGCGCTAACCATGAAGGTCAAGGCCAATCGCCACCAAAAACTAATCAGCTGAGCGCCAGACCATATACTACATTCCATAAAGTTTGGAGACGATTCGATTAAAATTACTCAAAAATAAGGGTTTCGTCGACTCCCTGATTTGCGACAAAGTGACCTTGACCTTTGACTTTGACCTTCAAATTTTATGCGCTGAAAGGGACCTCTATAGGCCTCTGATATGCGAAGTTACAAAAATTTCCAATGATAACTGTGCTCTGCAGAGTGATTTATACGTGATTACAGACAAAAAAAAACAACAAACAAAAAAAAAAAACATGAAGGTCAAGGCAATCGCCACCAAAATTAATCAGCTGAGCGCCAGACCATGAACTATTTCCCATGAAGTTTGAAGACGTCGATCAAAATTACTCAAAAAAGAAGGGTTTCGTCGACTCCCTGATTTGCGAAAAAGTGACCTTGACCTTTGACCTTGACCTTCAAAATTTTATGCGCTGAAAGGGACCTCTATAGGCCTCTGATATGCGAAGTTACAAAAATTTCCAATGATAACTGTGCTCTGCAGAATTTTTTATACGTGATTACAGACAAAAAAATAAAAAAAAAAATTTAAAAATAAAATATAAAAAAAAACATACAAGCTGACTAACATATCTTGCAAAAACTTCGTTTTGGCAAGATAACAAACACACAGAGAGGGGTGAAAACATAACCTCCTTCACCTTCAGTGGCAGAAGTAATAAGCAAAGGGTGACAAATCAAGAAAAAAAGATAAGTGAATGTGGGGCATATATGGGATGAGCCCACTACACTGGGATCATCGGTTCAAATCTCATATATGGGAACGACTTGTCAATCGTCCAGCAATATCCTTATAATCAATGTAAAAGTACAATACTGTCTACCAATGTCTGACTATGAAGGGATGTGGAATGGATGATGCAATGGCAAAAAACTGCAATTTTCGCAAATGTATTACATAGATATCCCCGAAAGAAAAATCTCTTTTGGTGAGGAGAGCAGGCTTTATGTCTCACAATATTGTACAACACTATTAGGAAGAAGCAGGTTTTGTAAGCTACAACTGCCAGAGCCAAGTCACAACATATTTGCAGTTTATGCTTGAAAGATTTTCCAGCGTACAAGTCGATGTTGAGTACAAGTCTAATTGGCTAACTTTCCCATTTTTCTTTCTTCATTTATGGATAAGTCGATTTGGTGTACAAGACAAAGCAAAACCAAGTATGGTAGTTCAGTAAAACTGCCAGTCAATCATATTGCCACCATACACACAACACATCCATGAATTCCAGGGTCATGAATATTAACGAGCTGTTTTGTGCATATTATTTTAATTACTTTGTGGGACAACCTTTGCAATAAATGAGGAATGTAAAGTTTTTTTCAACATTTTTGTTATCATATAGAGGTACAATATTTAAAACAAGCTACAGAATCATTAGTAGCATCGGCTTGTTGCACATTACATTTTGTAATACCCTATCCTCAATCTTTGTCCACCTAGCTTTGCAGCCGCCATTAGCCTTCCTGGTTTTCTTGATCGTCCGCAATGTATCCTTCGCTTTAGACCAGTCCCGAGAACATTTCTGGCAGCCACCATTTCCTGTGAATATCCATATTCCTGCCATTTTCCTCAGCGAAGTTAACAACTTCAACTTAAAAGCTGCCATGTACAACTAGCGTGACATTACGGGAGGCATTTTGAGATGACGTCGTAAGGATGGATACATATGATTGGAATGGAACAACAGTATGCCTGGTGTTGACTTAATGGGTGGTGGGCTTGGAATCCTAGGATCCTGAGTTCAAATCCCACTTGGCTGTTGAATTAATACCAGGTGAGGTTGACTCTGCCTGTCATCCTTCCGAGGTCGGCAAAATGAGTGCCAGCATGCTGGTATCCTGTGTCGGAGTGGCGACCCGTCCAGGATAGTGTCCAATAGCCAAGGAGACTGCTTAGGTAGCACCAATGCTCCGCACAGAGTATGGTCCAAATGGATGGATGGATCAAAAGTAGTTGGTGAGTACGTGCTCGTTATTGATTGGATAACTTTGCATGTGTCAATGAGTGGATTAACATTTAATTGCTCATCCAAATCGGCAAATGTTCCGAGCAATGATTTCTGCATCGTGTTATTAAATTAACAATTATATAATTTATTTCAGAAAATATCACACTTTGCAATTTTTTTTCATTTCTGCATTTCAATGTCTTAAACCATAGATACATCGATTCTGAGTACAAGTCAAGGCCGCACTCTGGGGGGGGGGGGGGGGGAGTATCGACTTGTATGACAAAAAAATACGGTACATTAGAAGCGCGACTTAGCGAGACTGAATACCTCATTTCAAGGATTGGACGATGTGTATTTTATCCAAAATGGCAATAAGCAACCCAGAGTCCAGACCACAAGTGAAGCACACTCAAGACAATATACATCTTATCACACAAGATCTATGAAAATGTAAAATAACATTGCACATTATCGACAAACGAAAATCACATCCTCCTCAGAGTTAGTGAACACAAGGTAATGCGTGATGGTTTTGATGATAAATACATGGAATACAGGGCACAAGTGGTTTTCTATCACAAATGGGTCTGTGCTTGTGAGACATACTCACATGGATTTGATTTGTGGAATAATGTTGACACAAGCAGCCAGCTTTCCTTCAACAAGTCCCCTGAAAAAGAAAACACAAACGTACCTTGTATAATCAACAAAATGGTTAATGTAATGGTGACGTGAACGTTGACCTTTCCCATCACACACCACACAGGGAGTGGTGTAGTTACCTCTTTTGCAATCCCATTTGATCACTTGCCTCATGATGTTTTTGAATAGCACGTTTTGATTTATTCCATCTAATGTCCATGTTTTTATATTATTTTACGAGTTATCTAACAAGGAATTTCAACGCAGAAAGATGCCACCAGGCCCATCAAGCCTGTGCAATGGTTGTTTGTCCATACTCTATCCTTTTTATATTCTGAGCATCAAACAAGGAAGCAGCACGTACCGTTTTGAAAGTCTTTAGTGCGACTCAACTGAGGTTCAAACCCCTGACCTACCAGACTCAAGAGAGGACACTCTAACCAACACCATCATGTCAGGTTAACGAGTTTTAATCACGTGTTACATGACATCCTCAAGTCAGCCTTTCATGTCCCACTCTGAATGTATATTGTATAATCTCCTCCATTACTCTTAGATGTATGTAAAATATGTAAGATTGTCCTCGAATGAACATCGAATTGAGAATTTTTGGAACACCTTTCTCATTCATTGACTGAATTTTTTAGCAATGTCAGGTGCTGCATGTTACCTGTTCTCGATTGTCACCCCACTACCCTACTACCAATTTAGCCATGCTCTTTCCATGAGCCTCGTTGTTGTAGAGAGAGAGAAAAAAATTTTCACCAAAACTACTCAACTTCAAAAAAGTCATTATGAATGATCGTTCAATATTACTGTGCTGTATAAACAGCAGAAAAATATATATATATTGATGCTTGCACATCAATCACTGCAAATGGCAATGCGGCACAAGAAGAGCACACTGCAGTCTGGAGGACACACACACACACACACGTTTGATATGCAGTGTGCACTCGTCAAACACTATTTATTACCCTCGCCAAAGGAGAGGGTATTGCATTTGAGGCCATCTGTCTGTCTGTCTGTTTGTCTGCACAGAACTTTCGTGTTTTTCTCTGCAACCGCTTGTTGGATTGTGATGAAATTTACACCATTGGTGCGACAACTCATGTAGAATGTTTCAATGATAATTATGAAATCATAGGTCACGTGGTGTGGCAACCATGTTGGAAAAACGGAAAAACTTTGGACCTCCATCTCTGAAACCGCACCAAGGAAAAAATTGAAACTTGGCAAGTACTACTCATGGGGGATGAGTGTGATATATTTTATGACGTCATAGGTGCCTTCGTTATGACGTCATGATTGCATACGTAGAACGCTACATCTGATCAGTATGACAATTGAGGGTCATCTAGGGATGAAATGGTCAACAAAAATTTTTATGATGACATCATCGGTCACATTATTCGGCAGCCATATTGTTTGTTTGTTTTTTAAACACGGTCTTCAAAAATCTTCTTCTCCGAAATGGCTGAACAGATTGAAACAAAACTTTACACATATGACCGCCTATCCATGAGGAACAAAAGGTTCACACATATGATGTCATAGGTCACATGGTTTGAAAGCCATATTGGATTTACCCTAAAACATGTAAAAAAAATCTTCTTCTCCAGAACAGCTGACAGATAGAGGGGAACTTCACACAAATGTTCCATAAGGCATGCATGTACAAGGTTGTTGAGGAATAATTGCTAAATCACATGGTTTGGCAGCCATATTGGATTTAATAAAATATTAAATAATGTTTTCTCTGGAACCACTTAATCAATCGATGTGAAACTTCACAGTTGTGAGCTAGTAGTGATGGGGAATAAAAGTCTTAAATTTCAACTTGATTGGACACATAGTACACATACAGTACATACAAAGGTCTGGCAGCCAAAATTATTTAATTTTTTGATCTTTTTTTCCCCTTTTGAAAAAAGCTCACTTGGCTGTGCCGGGATGGGTTCGAGGGTAGAGGAGTAGCAGCTGAAATGCGAATCCTATCTAGGTTCGACCTGATGACTTCATCTTTTCTTTTTGCTTGTTTGGGTTCCTTCTGATTACTGCAATGCAGGACTGTACCGATTTGGTCTTCCATATGATTTGAATTGAATATATTTTAATCCCATTCTGAATTCAATTGAATAATAATAGATACACATCATGGGTCAGGGTCAGGTGTCCGATCAAAGCGGGGTTGCATCAAAGCAGGGCGTCTTGGTACCTGGTCATCACTGCCAGCAGTTATAAAGTGGCAGTTTTAATTATGTCTCTTATCAATTACGTAACACACCAGTACGCAAGTACCACACAAAACAAGTCCTGGCGAGGGTCTGCAATCTCTGATTACTCTTTTCTTGTTGTGGAAGAAAATAATTATATTCATGTACTCTCAATTATAATTGTTGCTGGTGTCGATGACGAATTTTAATTTTTATGCTCTCGTCGAATGGCTGTCAGTTATGTTTCCTTTACCCAAGAGTCTTTTTACTATGAAACAAGGTGACCTGGTTGATAACACTGCAACTTTGCCATGATTATGTCATTCTCTTTCACCCAGTGGACACGTATTGCAGTTTGAGTTCTTTTGCCTAATGCTTATCAGCTAACCCTGTAGTTCTCCCCTAGTTCTAATGGGGAATATTCCTTTTAAACAAGTTGCCTTTTCTTTTTACTGTACTCACTGGTTTCACCCATGTACTCACTGCCTTTAATATTCTATTTCTTTGTACTAAAACCTATAACCTACTGTCTTATCCTGTACTCCTTTTGGTTGTCTGCTTTTAGTATTTTTGTCTGATTCTCACCAAGGCCAGCTGAAAGTCACCATGTTCTCTCTCCCTTTGTTCTCCCAGCCCTCTCCACTCCCACGAAAGCATATAAATGTCAGAAAATGTAAACTTAGCTGAGTGCAAATCATTGTGGATGTTTACATCTCAGTGTTTTGGACTCCGTGGTACCACAAAATAAATGTTATTTGATGAAATGTACTTTTCCTTGTGGACAGTGGATTATTTGGGTAAAGAAAATTGAGTAATATAGGATTTACACTGAGTCGGTTAAAGACTAATTCCACAACATCGTTATATTATATTACATTATGTATATGCAAGTAAAATAACACCTTGAGATTTCAAAATTGCCAGAAGTCTATAAAAGTAAAGATGAGTTAAAATTAAAATTGGTTGGATGTAAAAAGTTCCATTCCTTCTTACTTGGCAAGTTTGCGAGCCACTTCTTCATTGGGACAGGTGACGTATGCAGCAGACACAGTACCCGGTGGTGGTGGTGGTGGTGGTACACATGGGGAAGTTGTTGCCATTGCACTCAACTTTAACACACCTCGTAGCCTGTACATACAGTACATACAAAGATTACATTGAAAAGTCCCCACATCAAGCTTTGTAGGAGGACTGCAGGAGGACAACCTGCAGGTACTGTTTATATACAAACCTGATACTTTGAAATCGCTATTCGAACAACATTAAAAAAAAAGACTTGTAGTGAAGTATCTGGCTTTATCCGAGAAGCATTATTTTCAAATGTGTGTATGGTAATGGAGGAGTGATACAAGTCAATACATTTTGGCAGCGGTGCTGCTTGAAGCACCATTTGTGGTGGATACAGATATAATTGTATTGGAAGCAACAAACCACCGAATAAGTTGGAATTAATGAAATGAAATGACATTGACATGGCAGGAGAAATATCCCTTCAAAATAAAAAAGCATAATAACAATGTTAATAACAAGAGAAAGCATAATTCACATTCAAAGCCTCATTGGGAATTTTTCGAAGCAACCCCTTTCACACATTAGGGGAACTATATTAAAGTAGGTGGCTGGGCGCCATGTTAAAGTTCATTTGCATGCAGACACAGATGGGTGCGCACCACACACACACCACACACACACAAAGCCTCTCGACCAGGGAACACAAGGTAGCTTGGCAACAAGCACGGATATACGTGCACCTCAGATTTGTTCCTTTCAATGAAATTTGCTCGTGACATGATTCTCACGTCAAAATAAATACAATATTTACTATAAATGGATGGTGTGTGTGTGTGTGTGTGTGTGTGTGTGTGTGTGTGTGTGTGTGTGTGTGTGTGGTTGTGTGTGTGTGTGTGTCGCGCGTGAGTCGCGCGTAGAGAGATTACTTTTGTGTCTACAATTACATAGTCTATGTCACTATAAATTATTTACGTGCAATGGAATGTACCTTTTGACTCTTTAGAGTGCTGAGACCCCTTCGAACTTTGAAGACCCTTTGAGACCCCCCCCCCCCCCCACAAGAACCTTAAGACCCAAACATCCAGAAGACCCTGAAAACCAAAAGTTCCCAAGGACCTAAATGACCAACAATACCCTTAAAGACCCTACTATAAATGGATGAGGATGTGTGTGTGGGGGAGGGGGGGGGGAGAATGTTTTTGTGGAGTTCTACTGGAGCATTCTGATGTGGAATGTGATACACCAAAATGATCTTCACGACCTCCTGAGTTGATTAGGCTAATTAACTACAAAACTCCATTAGAATTCACATGTTTTAAATGCAGCCATAGTAAGGTGTTTAGAGCAGCTCAATACGTCCTTCCACCAGTGGCATGACATTCTAATTCCAAAATAAATATCAAAACAATGATAACATTGTAATTAGCATATATTAATATTAATAATATTACAACAATAATAAGAATAGTGGTATCATATGGCAATAATCATAACGAACATATAATCCCCACGCTGCCCCAAGCACAACTGGGCTTGGTGAAAGGCAAGCTAATGCTCAAGCAGTACAGCAGGCAGGTATGCTGCAAGGCTGTGAAGACCAATGAAAATTTGATCATCAGATCAATGGGCCCATTAGTATTAATTAAAAAGGCCACAGATTTACAAACTTCAGCACACCAAGTACAACAATCACACATTTCTATGTGGATTCACATCATCGATGCAGCAAGCAGTTTATTTATACTCTTCACGAAGTCATATTAAAATGTTAATAATCTTTTAAATTAAAAATGTTAAAAATCTAAAGACCAAATGCTGCGTTTCAAGAGGGCTTGAATGTTATACAGTGACTGTGTAATTTGTCATGTACTTTAGCCTTACAATTGCCATTTCAAACTCAGAAAAAAAGTTCCCGCATTACAACCTAAAACTAATTTTTAAAGGTTTTCATACAAACTCACTGAGAAAGCAGGAGACAAGCAACAGAGATAGATGGAAGCAGCAGCTTCGTCGTCATTATCTGTACGAGATGCACCTGGTAGATAAAGTAATGCCAATCATAGTTTGATATGCAATAAGCAACCTGTTTAAGCACTGCCAATGGAAACGAAAATAAGTTTCTCCATACTTCTACAGAAGAGCAGGTGCTCATCACATGTTGGTAGAGAGGATCGATAAAGTTAGACGTGAGATAAAAAGAACGAGAGTCGATGTGGAACCAATAAAGTCAAATGCAAGTACAATGTAAAACAAAGGTTGAATCCCACCTTGTTGCATCAATCAATGAATCATATTGCTTGACAGATTATATCTGTGCTGCCGAAACAAACAGTCTCTTTGAAAAGGTTATGTTGTTAGAGCTAGTTGGGGTTTCATACCGAGGCTCCACAGCCCAGAAGCGAGTGTGCGTACCTCTACACTAGCTTACCAGCCCACATGTTACATAAAACAAGAAAAAAGATACGACGATCTACATTATAAACGGAGCCGTGTCTGTATGTCTGTTTGTTTGTTTGTCGTGTTATAACTTGAGATGGATTAACGGATTTCAATGACTCCAACGGTAGTGGATTCAGGGAACTCCCAGGAAGGTTTGTGATGCATAAAATAATAATAACAATAATAACAATAATATAAAGGCCGGTTTGTGCATGGGTACACGTGGCGAAACTGCAAACGCCAACTTTCTCCCCATGCGGTGGGCAGGATCTCCCAGGAATTATTTTTTGTCCTTGCCCCATTGATTAGCTGTCGTAGCAAAAATTGGTATTTCCGTCAGTGAAGCGACGTGTCCTATATGGAAGTAACCATAAAATACAACAGAAAAATAATGAGGAGCAAAACAACCTCTGGTAAACAGCATTAATTATACTTGTATCCAACACAAGGTGTTTATAAAAGAGCACTAAAAGAGACTCCGCATACATTTTATCCCCATGCGTTTTGAAAAAAAAAACAGGGGGATATTGTAATCGGCTCCGTCTGTCTGTCTGTCTGTCGGTCAGCTATCTCCTCCTAAATGGTTGTGCAGAAATTCACCAAACTTGGTAGTTATGATCTTCACATGGCGCTAAGGCGCGAGAGCAGTCAAACACCAAAAGGTGAAACATCGAAAAATGCAATTAGGACACATTTTTAACGAAACTTAAGATGGCAATGCCAATCAATATGTGAGAGATGCATTGAAATATTGTAACAATTTTTGGGATTTGACCCCACCCACCCCGTTCATGCCCCAGGGGGTGAGGACTTGAGATCAGAGGGGTCAAAACGGAAGAAAAAAAAAAACACCTCAAAATTGATATTGGGTCATTCCGGGTGGATTTTTGCCATCGTTCAATTTTGCTTTCGGTGGAAGTGTGGGAATTTGCGATGGCATGCCATAAATTGGCTCTCGTTTTATTTTATTAAATCACGTTGACATTATTATGCAATTATCATTATGTCAGTATGTCATTATCACTCGATGGCACTGACTGATCGATTTGTGGTTATCTTACTATAATTCACCGTCTGTCCATCTGTCTGTTCCAGGTACTGCAAAAACGGCTGAACCGATCGCAACCATTTTTTGGTGTGTAATCCTGGACCCTTGGAGTAAAATAGGCATAATAATAAAAATGTTACGGATCTGGAAACCATATGCATTCAAACATACAGATGTCCCAAGAGTCAGTTATTCCGTTAAGTACATATGAGACAGGTCCCTTCCTTTTGTCTAATGGGAGAATCAAAGGTGTGCGTTGCGATGTCCTTTTAGGTAGGTTATTACATCTCAATGAACCATCCAACAAACCATCTAAGACCATCCAACAAACCATCTAACACATCCAACAACACCACTGAACAAGCCTTCACTCGCCTAACCGGCGACTCGCTGTCCGAGGCAGAATCTCTGGCAGTTCCTTCTCGGCTTCCACAAACTTTGTAACTTCTTTGACGAGTATGGGCATGCGTGGAGTGGGCGGGGTTTTCCCGGCATGGCCGAAACCCTGCCAGAAAGGGCAGACCCATGGGAGCCCGTCCAATCAGGGCAGACAGTGACGTCTGTTCCACGAGCCCCCGCTCCGTTCGGGGAGGTCCATAAAAGTTACGACGCCATCCTCAGCGGAGAGTTCTGTGGAGAGGAGTCTCAAGAGTGAGAGTTCTTTTGGAGGAGCAAGTTGGTTGGTGTGCGCTCTACATTTTGCCGGCGTTCGTGGAGTTTTCCTGGGTCCCGTCCGCGACCCTGATCTTCGCCCTGGGACTCCGACTGCCCCGCTCGGTTTCCTCCACGGGCACGAGCCCCACGCGTGTGACTGTGGGCCGAGCCGCACGACCAATACCAGGCGCCGCACCGTGGAGCACTCCCTCCTTCAACGTGCAGGTACCCACGTGAACTGCGACCCCCAGCTCGTCTCTCCCTCTCTGGCTGCAGGGATCTTTCAATAATCATCTGAGTGTGCGTCTGAGTGTGTGGGCCGTCTTATAAGTAGAACTGTTAAGCGTTTTCCATCATTGTAAATTCTTGCTTGCATATCACGATAAGTCTTGCTTTGTGTCCTCGTTATTATAAATAAATTATTGTAAAAATGTTCCCAGTTCGTTTCCGTCATTTCTTTCATTGGTCCAGCATGGTTCGGATCTGAGTTTAGCCGGGTTTTTATACCCGATAATCTGCTCATCCTAGCCGCACGGCTTTGGCAGTTCCGCTCGACTGCACCCGAACCGGAGTTGGTAGTCGGTCGTTGGAACTCTACCACAGTCAGTAGAGTGACCCGGTTTGAGCAAGACGTGCCGAGGGCGTGGTTCCCGGTAGTCAAAATCGCATAGTCAATTAGGTAAATTGGTTCGAGACACAAAGACCCTACGCTACACGGTTGAGATATTGGCGTCCACGGTCGGTTAGCGACCCGCCAGCTTACGGAGTTATCCGAGAGCGACGGCCTACAATTCCGGGGAGTCTGGTGGAGACGACGTAACTTTCCCCACCTAGTGGTCGTTCTCGCCACTGACCCCCGGCCCACAACAATGACCCCCTTGACAGCTCCCGTAGGGAGCGGGTGCTTCTAGTAATAATAATTTTCACTTCCAGTACTGTGTGCGGACCAGTCCCTCTTAGCCTATGTACACCGCCTTTACACCGCCAATGTGTCGGTACACATGTATACATCCAATTTGCTCTCGATTCCTCACATGCGAGTATTAAACAATGCATTGAATAAAGGCCATAATTGGTCCGTTGTGTCATGCTTGAGGCCATGGCCGGAAGAAATCACACATGAAGCCCCAACATATGCAATAATTAATCCATATGCAGTCCACATCACATCTGATAGCTACTGGCTCGGAAAATCGGAGAGGCAATGGGATACATCATTCATGCATAAAGACTCATTTAAGTGCCTTAATAAGCTAAAGATCATTGTTGTCTCACCATCAGTCTACCTAGAGGCTGAGCTAGTCAAAATGGTCCAGTCCATTTATCTGTTGGGTGGGGGGGGGGGTGCGATAAGCATAGAATGCCTCAAAATCATCAGGTTTCCTCCAAATTTATTTCATTGTAGTGTTAAACAACAGTATAGCAGCTGTTTAAACGGAATATTGGATGGAATACACGACTTTCGAAATGACGTATGAATGCTAAACGAGGCCCTTGCGCATGTGCAGTGTGCGTTTACACTGGCTTGGTTGGCTCAATGGGCATTTTAACCTGCCATTACTATATCGAGAGAAAACTGTGATTCAAACGTCTTTTAAACATTACATTCAGCATTTAGACAAAAGAGTGGCAATTTCAAGATGGTTAACCACAATTGTTCTGTTCCTGAATGAAAATCGGACTCACAAAAAATATAGGAATACGAGAAATATCCGTGGACGAGACGGAAAAGTGTTGATTTCCTAACATTTCCTGTTAATATAATTAGTGGCCGCATTGAATCATTGTTATGGTCCCTGGTCGGTCCGGATAACTAACTCCAGTCGGTCCGAACTCCGTGTCGCACGGCAGTCCCTCATCTCAGAAACCAGCCAGATCCTGCGTCCAGAGCCACGTTACCTTACAGTTGAGGTGCTTGGTACGAGAATGTACCGAGCGCAGTCACGTGACAGATCTTATCTTCAGCCGAGCTTACAAAGTCACACGATGCGATCATACCTCAGCCCAAATCACTATCTCAAACAGATCCCCCCCAGGGCCACTATATGAAACCATCGTGAGTAAGCAGAAGCAGGATGAGTCAGAGACCAAAAGCAGGTTTAACAAGTGTATTGAAAGAAAAAGCACTCACGTACAAGAAACGAACGGGTAACAGCAATAATTACCGTTACCCATTACGCGACACTCACGCCTCGCAACGATCGGATATATACAGTAACTTAACAAAACAACTCGGGCTCAAATTTGTCGACAGACGTAGACACAATTGGGGAAAGAAGATGCCGCACCCTGCCCTGGTGCAGAGAACTCTGGGGAAACTGATGGCCACCTTTCTTTAATGGCCACCCTGATCTACTCAAGTCAAACGTACGGCGGCTCTATCGGCACAAATGTTTGAGTAGTCTTGGTCTGTCTATGTTCCACGTTTCATGCTTCTATCAAATCCACAATCCTTTCATACAATTCACTTATTTGCTGCACGAAAGCCACCGAGATGTACGCACCACTCGCTGTCTCGCCTGGGTTTGAATCCCTACTCAGAGCTATCCCATCATGCCGCGTGCACCGCCATCCCATGGCAACGATAGCATCAGTATCTCTACCATCCAGCACGTTTCATCTCATTATTCTGACTTACTGCAATGGAAGGTTACTCTAATTATTTGGCCTTGTTTAGCTTGCCAACCAACATGGCGCCCAAGCACTGAAACACCTCTGTATAAACTGTCATACCGATCCAGGTGTTTCACATTCAGGGTGATTTCATCAATGTGCGTGCGTCGTCCCTCGGATGGACGTTAAACGGCGTCCAGTCTTCGAGCATTCGTTTCTGGATATTAAATATCCCACGGCGTCTTCGTGAAGAAAAGGCGAGCTGTCGCCGGCATTCTCAACAAATTACAAATTCCTGCCCTAACCTGCCCTCAGGCATTGCGTAGAAAGCAAGAGCATCACGTCGACCTACTTCTCCTGGAACTGATGCAAACCTGGAAACCCCTCTCTCGTGATGCTTTCCTTCTCCTTCTCCTTCTCAGTCTCTGCTGATTATAGATACGTGACGTCACACAGACACCTAACCCCCCCCTTCCTTCACGGAGGATCCCGAGACCCTATTCCTCACCTCCTCCATATATACTACTGTCATCAACTACCAGGCTGCGCAAAACTGTTTAACATCGATTTCTTGCAGCGAAACCAAGCTCACCGCTTATCCTTGTCTTCATTCCCTCATCATTCCCTCATTCCCTCGCAACTCGGCAGGTACAGTTCATGTTACTCTTTCCAGAGGGCTTTGAGCAATATTTTTCGCTTTAACTGCGTCACTAAAACACGTGCTTCAAAATTGCTCTCAGAACGGTCGGATGCGTCCTATAAACAACAACAAAACAACAACACCAACACTGAGGAATGGAATTCCATGTTTTGAGAAATCAAGAAGAGTAATAACGGTGAGACGGAAAGTTTACATACCAACTGATTCCCGAACTGATTGAAGGCCGAACACCAGACATGTACAGTGCAAGCGCCCGCGCGTTGTTTTTTATTATTATTTATTAAAATCTTTTCGATTGTCGTTGTTTGTTGTTGTCATTTAAACATACTGTACTAGTGCGTGGCCGGACGTGCAAAAAAGAAAAAAAAAAAAGAATAAAGTTGTGACGTCAATTGTGACGTCATAGCACCGTGTCCTGTCATTGGTTTGGTAAATAAATGGCCATAACTTGGAACCACTCGTCCGATTAATATCAAACCTTGAAAACGCACATCCACAGGGCCCAGCAAATATACCTGCAAGTTTCAATTATCGGACCAGTGGTTGTCGAGAAACAGCGGTCACAGACAGACAGACAGACACAACAAAGATTGCTGGAATTATAAATAGATGTTCGTGTTGGCAGGAAAAAAATTATAGCATTTAATTTTCAATCACGCAGTTTGAGACGTCGATGTAGTTTATTCACAAAAAAAAAATTAACTTGCCGTTAAAAAAAAAAAAAAAACGATGTCATTTTGTTTTTCTTTTTGATTTATTGTAATTATTTGGACGTTCAATCAGCATCCGTAATTGAGCATTGAACCGTCCGTCAGACTGCAAAGATTATGTCTGTTGACATTGCATGCACCATTTTGTCGCCACCACACAGCCCCCTTCTTCCTCACACGCCCGCATGTTGCTCGGCCCAGTGAATGATTCACCGCGGCCTGCTTTGCGTTATGTTTATGTGAGAAAGTGTTCACATCGACTTCGACTTTCAACTCGATGTTAACATTCAATATTCAACATCTCCCTCCGAATTTATCGCACGAATCGAAATATATCTGCGAAATATATTCTGGGCCTCTCAAGATGGCGCTTGTGGCGACAATTTCGCACCACTCGTAATCCTTCCATCTTACATACACTTCAATGGTTCTGAGCCTGAAAGGTCCCGTTGGATTCCGAGTCTACAAAGACAACAACTGAATGAGCAAGATCTCGTCTTAATGGACGTCATAACGAATATGAGTCATTGTGATTTCAGTTTGCGAAATATTGTGCTAATGCCGCTTGATTCGAAACAATCAAACGGTTGCTAGTTCGGATATATATAGGATTTCCATACGGCGATTTATACGTCAATTTTTTTTCTAGAGAATCCAAATCGGAGATGGTACTGCTGCGTCTCTATATAATCAAGTCGAATCGATGAACTGTACATGTAAAAAGACGTCATAAATGATATGACGATCAGTGATGTATCATATGTGCGGTAATTATCTGCTGCTAATGCCCTGTTCGATTCCGCAAACAAATTAAAGCTGCCTAGTTTCGGAGATAATGTATAGGCGATTTCCATTAGCGGCGATATTTTGACGTCAACTTTTTTTCTAGGAAGGAATTTCAAAATCGGAGATGGTTACTGTCTGCGCAGGGTATTTTTACATATATACTCCAAGTTTCAGGAAGTTTCGATGAAAACTGTAGGCTGTGAAACAAAAAAGTCCACAAGAAGAAGATGAAGAACAACAACGTGAGTGAAGACTTAGAGATCCTCACGAGGATCTAAAAAAGTCTGTTTGTAAGAAGACTATAGATGTTTGTGTGGTGTGTGCTTATAAGGTTCGGATGGTCTAAACTCTCAACTCTAAAGGGTATGTTCCAGTAGTAGTTAGTCTAAGGGGTCGAAAGGATCTTATCCCTCAAGCATGTAAAAAGGGTCTAAAAAGGTCCAAGTGGTCTACAGCACCTAAATGGTCAAAGGTCCAAGCTGTCTAATCTGTCTGAAAGGTGTAAGGGGTCTAAAGGTCTTACAGGTCTTTGGAGTCGAAGGTTCTAAGGTCTTCAGGGTCTCCAGGTCTTAATGGTCTTTGGGGTCTAAAGGTTTTAAGGACCTTAAAGTGTCTTAAAGGTGTCTTCAGTATTTAGTTGTCTTAAAGGTCTTAAATGGTCTTAGGGATCTGAAGGATCTTGAGGGTTTGGGGGTTTTAGTGGTGCTTTAGGGGTCTTAAATGTCGAGGTCTCAAGGGTCTTCAAAGTTATAAGGGGTCTCAAACAGTCTATCTCTAAAGAGTGATAGATTTAAAAGGTACATTGCAATTGGACGTAGTTATGGGTGTACATGTAGTTAGTGTGCAACTGACGTTCAAAACTGCTACGTAATCGATAGCCAGGTAGTCACACAGCTTCACAGATGGCTACACGGACAGACGGAGTCTTCAAGGGTGTTCAGGGTTTTAAAGGGTCTTATGGGTTCGAAGGTCGGATGTCTTAAAGGGTCTTACGGGTCCGCTCTTTGGGGTCTTATGGGTCTTTGCAGTCTTAAGACAAAAGGGTCTTAAGGGATCTTCGAGGTCTTTAAAGGCTGAGGTGGTGGATGAAAATACCCTTCGGACAACCCCGGGTATGACTTGGTCTGGTCTGTGGTGGTTGTCGGCCCAGCGATCTTTGCAAAAAACGCGAACATGCAGACAGACAGACAGACAGACAGACAGACGAAAGACAGACGGACTACAAATTTTATTCGTATAGATGGATTACAAAGCTGTTGCTTGACACCTTTTCATGGATCTGCTATTCAGCTATTAGCGGCAGAAACCTTGCAAGATCTTCAAAATCCCTTTTTCTTTTCCATGTGTCGACATGATTACGGCATCAGTCATATAAGTCTGTGCCAACTGTTCACAGTCCTTGGTATGCCTTCTTATGTACATTCTGACAAGGAACTTGCTTTATTTCTGATGAACTCAAGCAGGTTTCTGCGTGGTCACGGCGTTGCCACCAGCCGAACTACTGCTTATAACACACCAGGGTAATGACCTGGTGGAAATATACACGGACATCATCTGGAAAGCCGTGGCTTGGCTCTAAAGTTCATGAGAACTGATGACTGTGCAGTGGGAGACTGTCCTGCTGATGCTTACACTCTTCGATTCTTACTACTCTTCAAAGCCACGAATGCCACTACACAATGATCGACTGTTTAACTACCAGCGCGATCCACAAGCACACTATCTCATGGGTGAAACTTGCAAAACTTTTGAAACAGGAGTAACAATGACTCCTTCCAAGGGCAGTCTGGGGATGCCCCACCGCAAATTTTGAGAAAATGATTGTCCAAATGTGCATTTTGGGGTGATCCTGTCTAAATTGTAAACAAACAAAATACTATGTGAATGAAAGTGATATTTGGGGAAGATTTTAAAAATTTTATTTCACCCTGACATCTATTCGTTAATACCATTCCTTTCATGCATAAAAGTCACAAAGGCCTGCCGAGGCAGTTTCATTGGCAAAGAGAACAGTTCCTGGACGGGTCACCACTCTGATGCAGGTTACCCGAATGGTTTATTCC
>CM068963.1:43828725-43838800 GCA_035128595.1 Eptatretus atami | reverse complement strand
TCTGGTGGAGACGACGTAACTTTCCCCACCTAGTGGTCGTTCTCGCCACTGACCCCCGGCCCACAACAATGACCCCCTTGACAGCTCCCGTAGGGAGCGGGTGCTTCTAGTAATAATAATTTTCACTTCCAGTACTGTGTGCGGACCAGTCCCTCTTAGCCTATGTACACCGCCTTATACACCGCCAATGTGTCGGTACACATGTATACATCCAATTTGCTCTCGATTCCTCACATGCGAGTATTAAACAATGCATTGAATAAAGGCCATAATTGGTCCGTTGTGTCATGCTTGAGGCCATGGCCGGAAGAAATCACACATGAAGCCCCAACATATGCAATAATTAATCCATATGCAGTCCACATACAATCTGATAGCTACTGGCTCGGAAAATCGGAGAGGCAATGGGATACATCATTCATGCATAAAGACTCATTTAAGTGCCTTAATAAGCTAAAGATCATTGTTGTCTCACCATCAGTCTACCTAGAGGCTGAGCTAGTCAAAATGGCTCCAGTCCCATTTACTGTTGGAGTGGGGGGGGGGGGTGCGATAAAGCATAGAATGCCTCAAAATCATCAGGTTTCCTCCAAATTTATTTCATTGTAGTGTTAAACAACAGTATAGCAGCTGTTTAAACGGAATATTGGATGGAATACACGACTTTCGAAATGACGTATGAATGCTAAACGAGGCCCCTTGCGCATGTGCAGTGTGCGTTTACACTGGCTTGGTTTGGCTCAATGGGCACTTTTAACCTGCCATTACTATATCGAGAGAAAACTGTGATTCAAACGTCTTTTAAACATTACATTCAGCATTTAGACAAAAGAGTGGCAATTTCAAGATGGTTAACCACAATTGTTCTGTTCCTGAATGAAAATCGGACTCACAAAAAATATAGGAATACGAGAAATATCCGTGGACGAGACGGAAAAGTGTTGATTTCCTAACATTTCCTGTTAATATAATTAGTGGCCGCATTGAATACATTGTTATGGTCCCTGGTCGGTCCGGATAACTAACTCCAGTCGGTCCGAACTCCGTGTCGCACGGCAGTCCCTCATCTCAGAAACCAGCCAGATCCTGCGTCCAGAGCCACGTTACCTTACAGATTGAGGTGCTTGGTACGAGTAAGTACCGAGCGCAGTCACGTGACAGATCTTATCTTCAGCCGAGCTTACAAAGTCACACGATGCGATCATACCTCAGCCCAAATCACTATCTCAAACAGATCCCCCCCAGGGCCACTATATGAAACCATCGTGAGTAAGCAGAAGCAGGATGAGTCAGAGACCAAAAGCAGGTTTAACAAGTGTATTGAAAGAAAAAGCACTCACGTACAAGAAACAGAACGGGTAACAGCAATAATTACCGTTACCCATTACGCGACACTCACGCCCTCGCAACGATCGGATATATACAGTCAACTTAACAAAACAACTCGGGCTCAAATTTGTCGACAGACGTAGACACAATTGGGGGAAAGAAGATGCCGCACCCTGCCCTGGTGCAGAGAACTCTGGGGAAACTGATGGCCACCTTTCTTTAATGGCCACCCTGATCTACTCAAGTCAAACGTACGGCGGCTCTATCGGCACAAATGTTTGAGTAGTCTTGGTCTGTCTATGTTCCACGTTTCATGCTTCTATCAAATCCACAATCCTTTCATACAATTCACTTATTTGCTGCACGAAAGCCATCCGAGATGTACGCACCACTCGCTGTCTCGCCTGGGTTTGAATCCCTACTCAGAGCTATCCCATCATGCCGCGTGCACCGCCATCCCATGGCAACGATAGCATCAGTATCTCTACCATCCAGCACGTTTCATCTCATTATTCTGACTTACTGCAATGGAAGGTTACTCTAATTATTTGGCCTTGTTTAGCTTGCCAACCAACATGGCGCCCAAGCACTGAAACACCTCTGTATAAACTGTCATACCGATCCAGGTGTTTCACATTCAGGGTGATTTCATCAATGTGCGTGCGTCGTCCCTCGGATGGACGTTAAACCGGCGTCCAGTCTTCGAGCATTCGTTTCTGGATATTAAATATCCCACGGCGTCCTTCGTGAAGAAAAGGCGAGCTGTCGCCGGCATTCTCAACAAATTACAAATTCCTGCCCTAACCTGCCCTCAGGGCATTGCGTAGAAAGCAAGAGCATCACGTCGACCTCACTTCTCCTGGAACTGATGCAAACCTGGAAACCCCTCTCTCGTGATGCTTTCCTTCTCCTTCTCCTTCTCAGTCTCTGCTGATTATAGATACGTGACGTCACACAGACACCCTAACCCCCCCTTCCTTCACCGGAGGATCCCGAGACCCTATTCCTCAACCTCCTCCATATATACTACTGTCATCAACTACCAGGCTGCGCAAAACTGTTTAACATCGATTTCTTGCAGCGAAACCAAGCTCACCGCTTATCCTTGTCGTTCATTCCCTCACTCATTCCCTCATTCCCTCGCAACTCGGCAGGTACAGTTCATGTTACTCTTTCCAGAGGGCTTTGAGCAATATTTTTCGCTTTAACTGCGTCACTAAAACACGTGCTTCAAAATTGCTCTCAGAACGGTCGGATGCGTCCTATAAACAACAACAACAACAACAACACCAACACTGAGGAATGGAATTCCCATGTTCTTGAGAAATCAAGAAGAGTAATAACGGTGAGACGGAAAGTTTACATACCAACTGATTCCCGAACTGATTGAAGGCCGAACACCAGACATGTACAGTGCAAGCGCCCCGCGCGTTGTTTTTTAGTTTATTATTATTAAAAACTCTTGTCGATTCGTCGTTGTTTGTTGTTGTCATTTAAACATACTGTACTAGTGCGTGGCCGGACGTGCAAAAAAGAAAAAAAAAAAAAGAATAAAAGTTGTGACGTCAATTGTGACGTCATAGCACCGTGTCCTGTCATTGGTTTGGTAAATAAATGGCCATAACTTGGGAACCACTCGTCCGATTAATATCAAACCTTGAAAACGCACATCCACAGGGGCCCAGCAATATACATGACAAGTTTCAATTATATCGGACCAGTGGTTGTCGAGAAACAGCGGTCACAACAGACAGACACACAAAGATTGCTGGAATTATAAATAGATGTTCGTGTTGGCAGGAAAAAAAATTATAGCATTTAATTTTCAAGTCACGCAGTTTGAGACGTCGATGTAGTTTATTCACAAAAAAAAAATTAACTTGCCGTTAAAAAAAAATAAAAAACGATGTCATTTTGTTCTCTTCTTTGATTTATTGTAATTATTTGGACGTTCAATCAGCATCCGTAATTGAGCATTGAACCGTCCGTCAGACTGCAAAGATTATGTCTGTTGACATTGCATGCACCATTTTGTCGCCACCACACAGCCCCCTTCTCTCCTCACACGCCGCCATGTTGCTCGGCCCAGTGAATGATTCACCGCGGCCTGCTTTGCGTTATGTTTATGTGAGAAAGTGTTCACATCGACTTCGACTTTCAACTCGATGTTAACATTCAATATTCAACATCTCCCTCCGAATTTATCGCACGAATCGAAATATATCTGCGAAATATATCTGGGCCTCTCAAGATGGCGCTTGGTGGCGACAATTTCGCACCACTCGTAATCCTTCCAGTCTTACATACACTTCAATGGTTCTGAGCCTGAAAGGTCCACGGTTGGATTCCGAGTCATATCAAAGACTAACAAGCTCGAATGAGCTAAGATCCTCGTCCTCTTAATGATGACGTCATAAAAACGAATATGACGTCATTGTGATGTATCAGGTTTGCGATAAATTATCTGTGCTAATGCCCGGCTTGATTCCCGCAAACAAATTTCAAACGGCTTGCCTAGTTTCGGAGATAATGGTATAGGCGATTTCCATTAGCGGCGATATTATGACGTCAACTTTTTTTCTCGGAAGAATTTCCAAAATCGGAGATGGTTACTGTCTGCGCAGGGTATTTTTACATATATACTCCAAGTTTCAGGAAGTTTCGATGAAAACTGTAGGCTGTGAAACAAAAAAGTCCACAAGAAGAAGATGAAGAACAACAACGTGAGTGAGACTTAGAGATCCTCCACGAGGATCTAAAAAAAAGTCTGTTTTGTAAGAAGACTATAGATGTTTGTGTGGTGTGTGCTTATAAGGTTCTGGATGGTCTAAACTCTCAACTCTAAAGGGTATGTTCCAGTAGTAGTTAGTCTAAGGGGTCGAAAGGATCTTATCCCTCAAGCATGTAAAAAGGGTCTAAAAAGGTCCAAGTGGTCTACAGCACCTAAATGGTCAAAGGTCCAAGCTGTCTAATCTGTCTGAAAGGTGTAAGGGGTCTAAAAGGTCTTACAGGTCTTTGGAGTCGAAAGGTTCTAAAGGGTCTTCAGGGTCTCCAAGGTCTTAATGGTCTTTGGGGTCTAAAGGTTCTTAAGGACCTTAAAGTGTCTTAAAGGGTCTTCAGTATTTAGTTGTCTTAAAGGTCTTAAATGGTCTTAGGGATCTGAAGGATCTTGAGGGTTTGGGGGTTTTAGTGGTGTTTAGGGGTCTTAAATGTCGAGGTCTCAAAGGGTCTTCAAAGTTATAAGGGGTCTCAAACAGTCTATCTCTAAAGAGTGATAGATTTAAAAGGTACATTGCAATTGAACGTAGTTAATGGGTGTACATGTAGTTAGTGTGCAACTGACGTTCAAACTGTACGTAATCGATAGCCAGGTAGTCACACAGCTTCACAGATGGCTACACGGACAGACGGAGTCTTCAGGGTGTTCAGGGTTTTAAAGGGTCTTATGGGTCTCAAGGGTCGGATGTCTTAAAGGGTCTTACGGGTCTCGTCTTTGGGGTCTTATGGGTCTTTGCAGTCTTAAAGACAAAAGGGTCTTAAGGGATCTTCGAGGTCTTTAAAGGCTGAGGTGGTGGATGAAAATACCCTTCGGACAACCCCCGGGTATGACTTGGTCTGGTCTGTGGTGGTTGTCGGCCCAGCGATCTTTGCAAAAAACGCGAACATGCAGACAGACAGACAGACAGACAGACAGACAGAAAGACAGACGGACTACAAATTTTATTCGTATAGATGGATTACAAAGCTGTTGCTGACACCTTTTCATGGATCTGCTATTCAGCTATTAGCGGCAAAACCTTGCAAGATCTTCAAAATTCCCCTTTTTCTTTTCCATGTGTCGACATGATTACGGCATCAGTCATATAATGTCTGTGCCAACTGTTCACAGTCCTTGGTATGCCTTCTTATGTACATTCTGACCAAGGAACTTGCTTTATTTCTGATGAACTCAAGCAGGTTCTGCGTGGTCACAGCGTTGCCACCAGCCGAACTACTGCTTATAACACACCAGGGTAATGACCTGGTGGAAATATACACGGACATCATCTGGAAAGCCGTGGCCTTGGCTCTAAAGTCATGAGAACTGATGACTGTGCAGTGGGGAGACTGTCCTTGCTGATGCTTACACTCTTCGTTTACTACTCTTCAAAGCCACGAATGCCACTACACATGATCGACTGTTTAACTACCAGCGCCGATCCACAAGCACACTATCTCATGGGTGAAACTTGCAAAACTTTTGAAAACAGGAAAGTAACAATGACTCCTTCCAAGGGCAGTCTGGGGGCATGCCCCCACCCGCAAAATTTTGAGAAAATGATGTCCAAATGTGCATTTTGGGGGTGATCCTGTCTAAATTGTAACAAACAAAATACTATGTGAATGAAAGTGATATTTGGGGAAGATTTTAAAAATTTTATTTCACCTGAACATCTATTCGTTAATACCATTCCTTTCATGCCATAAAAGTCACAAAGGCCTGCCGAGGCAGTTTCATTGGCAACGAGAACAGTCCTGGACGGGTCACCACTCTGATGCAGGTTACCCCGAATGGTTATTACTCCAGTACAGTGGTACTCATTTCACCGACCTCAAAAGGATGACAGGCTGAGTCAACCCCATCTGCTGTTAATTCAACAGCAGACAGGGGCTCAAACTCAGGACTCTTAGGTCCCAAGCCAACACCAGGCTTTGACCATCCCTTGTTGGGAAGATTATTTCTCAGTTAGCTGCGACAGCATTTTGTTATCATAAAATAAATGAGTACTGAACACCACATACCTTTGCAGGACTTTTAATACAAGTGTTTTATAGAGGGGAGGGGGGGGGGGGGGGGGGGTGGTCATGCATCATGTAATGGAGCAGTTTACTGGAATCACCTTTGCCCTTAAGTGCAAAATCAGAGCAGTCACTGGTCTACCACTTTAAACTCACAGCTGTCTTTTGTCCCAGGTTTCTCCGTTTTCATCGTCCCGTGCCTTCTTGTAATAAACTGTTATTGGTGTGGTGACCGGCCATTGCAGATTTCGCACGTGAGAAACCATTTCGGCACAGCTTCAATGGCAAATCCACAAGGGAGGTTAAAATTGATAATGTTCTCCACAAAGAGATAAAGGGAATCTCCAGCAGGGATCAGTAAACACATCATCCCACATGTACAAGGGAAAGTTGCAAGTTGTCATAAACAAATGAGTTTTCAAACATTGATTTTATTTGCATTAGGCCTGATGGGCCAAATGGCCTTCTCTTGCGTCAAAGTTCCTTGTTAAGATTTATTGGTCTCGTATCGATGTGGTCACAAACCACATCAGGACCAACATACGTTATCAGTTTTTTTTGTACTGCTTGCTGCAGAATCGCGTCTACTTCACGCACGTAAAGACGGAACTTCGGTATTTTTCGTGAAGTTCACACCGGAGTGAACGGCAACAAATGGATGCTATCTGCGTATTTACTTATTACCATAGACAGACTTTCCCCTGCCTGGCGGACATTTGATCACTGTAACGAGCTTGCAAGCTTTAGTACCCGGCTAACTTCCTTATAAAATACCTTATAAAAAACGACCATGGGAGTAATTCACATAATCGTGGTCATGATGCATTGGCATTGCACCCCATCTGGATGAAATGGATTAATAACTAAATCAGCATATCGGAACAGCATCTCAATTCCCGATAAATCATGACATGCTTTTCTGTTGATGAAAATACGGAGACCTCCATCTGTGTCGTTACAAAAATACAGATTTCCGTAAACGTACGGAAGAGATTCACCCGTGCATTCTATAACTACCTGGTTGGCTTCTCCTGATACCTAGCTCGTGAAAAGACAAGTTTGCCGGAAAAAGTATGATCCATTGGTGCACGAAGTCTAACTCATTGACTCAAATCCTTTGTACACTCACGTCAGATTTCCTCGTGACAGGGAGACCACTCTCTTGGTACAAAAATTGGTACATTGTGGTGATGTCTCTCCCCTCCTTCCCCCCAATCCCCCTGTGCACATGATGGGTGAAATTGTTGTGGGAATGCCTTCTAGGGGGTAACTTTGCATAGTGTAAAGATAGTTATTTCCATAATGCATGTATCAGCATAAGCATGAATCAATTTATTTGTGATATAGGGTTATTCACTGTTATAAATATAGAAAGCTGCTGTCTCCCTGCTCAGGATGTGTGTCCAAAATACAGTAGCTTTCCACTTGACACCTTTGTCATGTTTTATCCCTTTGTAATCTGTCCTAAATGTGCTTTTAAAAGACCCGACAGGCTATCGGCTCAAGTTCAGGCAGGAAAAGCCACTATCACTATGATAAACCCAAAACCGTGCCATCAAAGTGGTGAGAGGTCAGAGTGGGATGCCTTACCCATAACTGGGTGACCGAAAATGAACGAAGGAAAGTGACCAAAAGAAACGCTTCGCGTCCAGAATCGTGCCGCCAGAGAACGTGGCCATCGAGTCGCTCCAAAGGCAATAACGAAATGCACCCAAAGCCGAAAGAAAGACACAACGAGCGAGCAAAACAAAAGGGAGGACAGACAAAGAGCACAAAGGACTCTTACAGGTGTGCGAAAGGGAAGACGACCAAACCCCCTCCCTCCCCCCCCCCCAACCGTCTATGGGAGGAAGCCGCTGCGGCATGATGGTAATTGGGGGATACATGGGTGTCAGGCGTTCATTTAACCTGCTTAAAGTAGTTTCGGGGAGAGGGGGGAGTGTCTGTGAGGAGAATGCACTCATTGTGGCAAGTGGCTTGTAGAAAAAGAAAATGACACATGGGATTTCCAAAGTCTACACAATCGCAACGCAGACCTATTAACAGACTTCAGACAGTTAAACTAAACAGTATACTTCACTACGAAATAACTAGCTTTAACTATGTGAGGAACTCTTTGGGACTCCGCAAAACCATAACAATACCATACCCATGGAACAGCCCACTGGACCCAACACTGCCTCGGTAACACAAAACGATCTCCTACAGTAGAGAACACTGATATCCTTGCATGCATCTTTAGCTCAGGTCACTACTGTAAATGAACTTGGGTTCATCAGATGCACAGCTCCCATTACTCGATCTGGAGTGCACCAGGTGCTCTCCGAAGTCTGGGTAATTGTCTGGCTGAATTTTAAAGGCAAGGGCGAATGTTATAAATTCAAATGTGATTTAATGTGATTCATGTGTTGTTTGAACTAGAAATCGGTCCAGATGTTAATGTATATTGTACACCCTTCCTTCCCAATTCAGGTCACAGAGAGATTCACTTCCCTTGCAGTGACATTCAGTCTCTGCCGGCTGTGAGACAGAGGTCAAGAGACGTCTGGGTCGGGCCTAGGGAGTCATGGATCCAGCTGGATCATGGTTGTGCGCTGCCGGGTACCTGTGGGAGGACGAAAGTCCGAGTTTCAGGTCCTTGGTGCTTCCAGTCTTGGTCTATGGATGCGGGACTTGGACTTGACAAGGATCTGAGATGGGAGACTTAATTCCTTGGTGCCAGGGTCTCTTTGGAGAATCCTTAGCCTCTCCACTGGTCGGATTTGTGTCCAACGGAGCAGTTGCTGAGAGAGACTTCAAATGAGATTGTTACCTGCATAGTCCGTGAGTATCAGCTGCGGCTGTATGGACATGTGGCTCGTTTTCCTGACGCTGATCCTGCCCACGAGATTCTCTCAGCGAGAGAGCCTCATGAGTGGAGGAGGCCAATGGGCCGACCACGTGCCTCGTGGTTGCAGCAGGTTGATCAGCATCTCAGGGAGATGGGGATGGGTCAGGCATCTGCCTGGGGGATGGCCAGACAGAGGCCCCTGGAGTGGGGGCCCCCCAGACGTAGGCCCCAGAAAGTGGACGCAGCGACGTGCTGCTCCGGCGCATGCTCCCATTCCTGACCTGACCTGACCTTCCCAATTCCATATCCAGGTGATGCATGATGTCATCGCCAGGCACCAAAGGATGGGAGTCTCAGTTTTTACTCCGTTTGTTTTCTTGTTTGTTTGTCCAGGAAATATCTCAGCAACCCTTTGAGCTAGAAAGCTGAAATTTGGCGACAAAAGTGAAGATGTGCTTTGGAAAAAAACTGTATTTTTTGGCTTTTGGATTAATCAATTAATTGATTATTTACTTAAATATTATCGATTTATTAATTCCTTATTTATTTTCTTTCTCATCTGGGAAATAGCTCAGGCACCTTTTGAGATTGGAAGCTGATATTTGGACATGACAGTGAACATGTGATTTGGCTATAAAGGATTTTTTTGATTTATTGATGAATCAATTAATGGATTAATTATTCATTTTTAAATGAATTACTTAATTTTCAACAGATTCGGATCAAACATTGGTGGTTTTGGTGTACCATTAGGCAATTGATTGAGAAATCAATTATTTTACGATTACTATTTGTTTTAATTACGCATTAAAATTGAGAAATCAATTACGCAAATAAAATAATCAATCAATTGTACACCGCTCCACCTCAAATCCGTCTCCATATGCTGCAAGGCGAGTCGGTATCATTTGTAAACATACCTCAGAAGTACATTTGTCCACATAAACGAAGTATTATTTGTACATATTTATCTCAGAGGTGCACCACTCCCTCCCAATTCCACCTCCACATGCAGCACGGCAGCCTTCGGCACACTGGAGGATTTGTTGTCGCGCACTGGAGGATTTGTTATTATCCCCGCCAACCAACGAAGTTGGCGGGGGATATAGAAATGGGTTCCGTCCATCCGTCCGTCCG
>CM068963.1:43796029-43810252 GCA_035128595.1 Eptatretus atami | reverse complement strand
GGTAATGGTTGTACAGTTGCTGCATATCTGGATGTGTTGGTTAGAGTTGGACAGAATGGCTTTGTATATCATAAAGTCCAAGTGTATATCATAAAGTTGATGATTTCAGTTTCCTTGTGTCTTGTACACCTTTCCGTGTAGCAATGTACCAATCAAAATGGGTTGTAATGTCTTTTCATTTCAGATACTTAGATTTGCAAGAATTTGTTCAGTAAAGGATGATTTTGTGTAACGTGCTGAGAAGTTTTTTTTCCATCATGTTAAACAAAAGATATTTGGCCGATTGTTTGATCAGGTCTTGTGAGAATGTCTTTAGACTCCATCGTCACCTTTTTAAGTTTGGTTGGTTTTTCATGTTAACAAGTTCCCATTGCATTGCATTTGATATAACAATATTGAATCAATTATTTTAGTGAGATAAATTATTTAATTAATATTGTCACGGCCCCGTCGTCACGGGGGAACCATGAGGGAGGGGCTGTTCCTGGTTCCTCTCCGGACTCACCGGGAAACGCAGGCCATCGCACACCAATAACTTTGTGTCGCGGCGGGTCACAAGTCAACCGCAAACGCTAATAACTTGACCACGTGACCCAGGGTGCTCCATCTGACAACCGTTTACCTAGGAACAAGGAACACATGATTGAAGTTATTCATATGTCGTCATACTTTAAATAGAACTAATAATTAAATTAGTTTGAATAAAGATATTGCATTGTACACGACTTTAAGGTTCTGGGTCCATTGATGTTGAGTAATCCACTGGTGTGGACCTGTGACCAGGGTTGTGGATCTGCCGTTTGGAGAGGTTCTGGGCTGAAAGGATCGACACCTCGATGAAAAACGGTGTCCACATGATGATCCGGCAAGTTGGGAAATCAGTAAATTGCTTATAAGTTAAGGTTATAACTTCAAATAAATAGCTTTTGTAAGTACTTACCAGTACATAATATGTGTGTGTGTGTGTTGTGGTGGTGTGGTGTGTGTGTGGTGTGGTGTGTGTGTGTGTGTGTGTGTGTGTGTGTGTGTGTTGATGTCTGACTTCCTTCTTGGGACTATGGTGCAATATTGGTCTTCATTTTGATTAATAATGTCTCATTATGCTCACTTGAATTCACCTTTTCCTCTATTTTGACAGAGAAAAGAAAATAGTGGGTAGTTAAACTGGCAGGAGAGTTGTGGTTCGCTATAAGAAGAGTGGCTGCATGGACAGCTCGGAAGAAGGAAAATGGTATGTGATTGAAGACGACCGGGTGTGGAGAAAAAAAGACGTTTGAGAGAAGTTAAAACATTGATAAAGGATAAAACAGAATATAAGAAGCCATTGTAAAATTGCCACAATGTCATGGGCGATCCTGAAAGAGCTTCTACTTCGGGTGCGCAGCCACGAAACAGCAGTTGGCAAGGTGAGTTTAACGATTTCCTAACAATTTGTTGTTCATCGGGTTAATGTGTCAAAGTTTTGAGCCGATCCTCTTGTAATGTGTGCTTCTCATTTTCCGTTTTATCCCCAGGTCTGGCTTTCAATTGTTCTTATTTTCCGTTTGCTCGTGCTTGTGGTTGTGGCTGAAGAGTATTTGAAGATGAGCAGGATGAGTTTGTGTGCACACAAAGCAGCCTGGATGTGTAACTGTCTGCTATGATTATTTCTTCCCTGTGTCTCCAATCCGCTTTTGGGCACTTCAGGTAAAATGTTTCCACCCTGGCCTCTCCACTTTTTATTTTGTAACCAATTTCACCCAGCTAAGGCAGTACATGGAATCTTAAACACAGCAAAAGGCTGTTTAACTCTTCTTGCAACTTTGTTTGATAAAGCAGATCCAGGAATGACTCTACATTGAAAAATATAATCATCAAAATATGTCTTCTTTTTTTTTTCCAGGAATTGTGGGTGCAGTTTCAGTAAATAAAGGAAATACGTATTTTGGGGGCAACCCCCCTTACACCGCCTTAGACCCCGATTTTTCTCATGTCATGAAAAAACTTTGGTACATCACGGGTAATGAAGGTTGTAGTCAGGTTTCATCAGAATAGTGTGTCGTTTCTGAGAAGAAAACAAATTCCTTTTTCGGGGAGCAACCCCATATAAACTAACTCCGTAGACCCCGTCAGACCCAGATTTTTTTTAATGCTGTGACCAAGCTTTGGTACATCATGGGTGATAAAGGTTGTGGTCAAGTTTCATCGAAATGGTGTGTGTGGTTTGGAGAAGAAAGCAAATACATATTTTGAGGGGGCAACCATCCCCCCCCCCACCCATCGAACCCCTTATACCCAATTTTTTAATGTCATGGCCAAACTTTAGTACATCAAAGGTGAAGAAGATGGTGGTCAAGTTTCATCAGAATTATGTGTGCAGTTTCAGAGAATTGTCCTGAAACAACTTTCCTTTGCCTCTTGGAAAGCAAACCAACAGAGGGTAATCTCAGTTCCCCCGTAAAGCTCGGAACAAGTGTATATCTACTCAGGAGAGCCAGAAAACAACATCTTTCTCAGCTCAAGTCTGAACTTACAAACCTCTCCCCTCCTCCAAGTCCTGGTGGCGTCTATTCAAATCTGTTTCTGGTGTATGTTCCCCCTCCATGCCCTCCCTTACCTCAAATGGCCGCACTGCTGACACCGCACGTGAAAAGGCTAAATGCCTAAACTCTGTGTTTGCATCGAAATCTTGTGTCCAAACCCATCGCTTTCTGTACCCACCTTACCCAGTCGACCCACTGTCCCTGGACTCTGTGTCCTTTCTCCTGACAAGGTGGAGAGCTTGCTGTCAAACCTCGACTCAGATTCTGCAACCGGTCCAGATGGCATCAGCCCTCGTGTCCTAAAACCTGCTCTCTCTCTTGCTCACCCTCTCGCTGTTCTATTCACCCTATCATTTGCTCAAGGTCATCTGCCATCTGCTTGGAAATCAGCAAATATTACTGCCTGCATAAAAAAGGTGCAAAAACAGGTCCCTGCAACTACAGACCAATCAGCCCTTCTCCAATCATCAGCAAGGTTATGGAATCCATCATCGCTTCAGACATTAAATCCTTCCTCTTCTCCAATGGCCTGATTTGCGATCATCAATTTGGTTTCAGACTAGTCACTCTACCCTGGATATGCTGCTTCTGTTCTCCCAACAATGGATGGAGGTACTCAATGCCGGACATGAAATCAGAGCCATATCTCTAGACATATCACGTGCTTTTAACACGTAGTCTATTGCCTGGGGGGGTCCCCGTGTGCAAGTGATGTGCCCTAAGTTTCTCTTCATTTCTTCAAACTAGGCACCTAGGCACATCGGAAAAATGAGGGTGGACATTCTGAATCCTGGCACTACTCCACAATTGACGTTTGAAATTTGGTCCTGAGCGCCAAATCTGAGGCTGTAATTTGGGGTCGGGGAAACATAAAAGCTGATTTCTCCGGCAATATTGAAGATATCACAACAAATTACCAATCAAAATGTTTGTTTTTAATTGCTCTTTCAGTCCATACAGTAATTTGACAATTTTTGGCTAATTAGGTCACCAGAGGTCAAAAGGTCACGAAAATGACCTATGCTTAAAATTTGACCTTGGCTACAGAAAATGCCATTTGAAGCTACGTGGATCAATTTTTTTGGAATAAATTGGCAGATTCTGATAGCCAAGGGACTCAGCATCAAAATGATATGCATATATTGTGTATTACCAATATACAATCTCAGTAAAAAAACGGAAAATGACTGTTACTTCAAAATGGCTTTTTTTCTAATGCCGCAAATTGGTAACATTGCATCTGAACTTTTTTGGACCATTCTACCTTGAGTGACTTCACAGTTACCTCATGCAAACATGGTAAATCAAGTCCTAAATTTCAGAATAGAGTGTGCTTCGCCAAAACACTGAGTATTTCTGAAATCAGTCCAAAAATGGTCAAAATATTACAATCTAAGAATTACATGACCCAATTGGATTTTTGCAACATATTTCACCATCTGTAACGTGACACTTGCAAAATGTGCAACAGGGCAATTTCTTTTGGCGACAAGAACACCATCTTTTCAGTCGCAATTTGCCACAATTACAATGGATAGCGAATTCCTCTGGTATTGGCCTGACACCTCTAACCGGCACTAGCGTTTCATCATCTTCCTCAAAGCCATAGGAGAGAGGATGAGTGGGTCTTCATTGAGACTGAGAATATTCGTCATCTCATGTGTGGCATAATATGCCCTTTTGATATGATACTGAATGGCGTGACTAGTAGGGGGCAACTCGTGCAGGGATAGCCCCTTGCTATGATGGTATTGCTGGTCACGGAGGCTGTCCATACTGGTTAGCGTTGTCCCCTTTTTCATCACTTGGACCAGATAGCTTTCCGCCTTTACCATATCCTCCTCAGTTGTCCATTTCTGCTGATCCCAAAGTGTTCCAAAACCAAAGGATTGGCTTTGATTGCTGCAGGTTTGGTGCCAACTTTACTAGTGTAGTCACATCCTGTCAGGGTGTGAACTGCAGGAAGCACCTTGCAAAGATCAAGACCTATGCGCGAGGCCAGCAAATGAATGGGAATGTGTCTTGTCGAATCACGGACACCGGCTTTCATCCATAACTCAAGTAAACCTTGGACTTGGAGAGTTTGCCAATAGTACAGAAGGAGGACGAAGATATCAGTGTCTGCCGAAAGCACAACTATTCTCTCTACTCCATGCTTTACAGCATGCAGTGCATGAGGTATGATGCGACTGTCAGCCTCTTCAATGTCAAGCAGAGAGCTCAGAAACCTCATCAGAAGAGCCAGAACAACAGACATGCAAGGTTCATCAGAAACCCGCTCACTACTATCTCCTGATCAGTTGGTTTTCCTTTGCCCTTGATATGGCTTGCTGGGCAAGCAAGAGTTGAAGCTTGTGCTGTTCTCATATGCTTGGCCAGAATCTATCCATCTCCACTGGCAAAGGGTATCCTCGCTGACTAGATTCAATTCAATGGCTGATGTCCTTCCCGCCTCTTTCTTTCAGAGTCCTTTACTGACAGATCTATATATGAGTCAAAGACTAAATCAATCTCTGGGCATGCTTTGATGAATTGGAAACATAGTCAGAATGGCACTGCAGTATTCTCCAAAGGTGTTGTGTTCTTTTGGACTGATCTTCCTGACATTTGCCATGGCATCTACAATGTAGGCTGTTCTTACTGAGGGTTCGGTGAAATTCGGCTCCTTTTGGTCTTCATCCTTTAGATTACTTTCCAGTTCATTCATCAATCCACTTTTGATCGACTTAGACATCAGACCTTCTTCATCAAATAGATAGTAAGAAGCTGACAAATCATACTCTATTAACTCTCTCATAGACCTGCCCGTGCCCTTGAAATTTCCGCCACTCGATTCTTGAGCTTATCTTCAGGCTTTGTTTTTTGGGAAACTTGCCACCTTTCCTTGCCACCGATTTCTCATGAATGCTTGAAAAAGTCTTCAGGTTCATTCGGTGAATGGTTTTGAAGAACTGACAGACTTCTCAACCAGACGTTCTTGCCGGAACTTTTCATAGCGTTCTGTCCCTGTTGTTTCCACATGGAGCAACTGGTCACGAATCACGTCCGTCATGATGTTGTGGAGCTTGGGTTCAGGAACGTCAGTTCTGAAAGGGTTCTCCTTGTTCTCGATCACAGTGAGAATAGCTTGGATGTTCTTTTCCCCAATTCAGTCTCTGATTTGCTGAAGAAGAGTTGACATCCTGCTGATAGTAGCCTGATCTCACTCCACTCAGATCACGATGGAGATTACTAACACCTAACATTTTCATGATAGATGATGTCCAACATTGCTACATACTGTTTTTCTGTGTGCTACCAATTATCCCTGAGCTACTCTTCTTGACTATTGATAGTTTGCTCCAGCGCCATGTCTGCCCCAACAGCTTTGAAATTACCAACCGATCGCTTCATTGCAAATTCCCCATCTTTTGAATGCTTGGTGAACTTGTGGGTAGTTTTCAGGGAGTTTTCTCATGTCCTCTAGATACAAGCTGGACCATCTCAAATAGTTGGTAGAGTCAAACGCAGCAAACATTGGTAGCAATGCCTGCACTGCCTGCAGATGTAGCTCCATTGGCCTCACGGTCGCTTCTGATCAAGTTCTCCACATTTGAAGCCAAATTGATGAATGTGTCCCAGAACTTGAACGTTTCACTGGATTGTCCACCTTGAGCTGTGAATGCTTGAACGATGACATGAGATCAGCGCTGGATGCCTGGAAGTCTTCTTGAAGACGAACGCTGTCCCCAATTGCCTTACTCGCTACCTTTTCCTTTAGCGCAACAAGTCTCACTAGCATGTCCTGAACCTAGAGCAGTTTATCATCTTCAGCAAAGAATGCACTCCACTGCAACCTGCACAATGCTTCTTTCAGGAGTTGAATGCCTTTGAGAGACCGAGTGTAATTCTTACCACTCAACACAAGAATCAACTACATTAACACCAAAGACACCACTCTCAACCAAGATATTCTCAGCCCCACTGCCTTTCAGAAATTTACCTATGCAACCTAGAGCGATTTTTGCCATGTGGAAGGTGCCAACAGAGGACAAGATTCTGAAATTCACCAGGACGAATGAGCTGGATCTCCCGTGCTATGCAAAAACACCTTCATCACAAGTAACGGGTAAGACAGACTGATCAAGAATACTGAAGGATATCCTGCAGGTTTTTCATTGCGCTATACACTGTATCATACTGCGTTACTGGGTAAGGCAGTACAGGAAGGAAAGCAACCCTTTTCAGTTTCGCCGATCAATTGTGAAGACGAGTTAGTGGCACTCCATGATGGCATCACTTGACACTCAGGCCTGATTTCAATGGTGTACAAAGAGTCTCCTTCAAAATCAATGTGCAATCTAGCCAGCAACCATGCAACATCTTTGGCCTTGACTTGGTTCATAAGATTGTCATCTACTGGAATGAGATCTAGTGGGACAGTGTAACTGCTGGGAATGTCTGGCTTTTTAGCTGGCTTGAAGAACGCTCTTTTCTGCTGACATTTAAGATCAATGTCCACCTTTGTAGTCATGTTTTACCCTAGTTTTCAGATACACGAGGTTTTGGCACTATGTGGCTTCTCTGTCATTCTGAAATAGGACTGTGACAGTATCATGACTGCCCCAATACCAGATAATGTTGCCTCGTTATGGTCAAAGTTGTCAAATGCTGCATGAGTGAACTCTGATCGACTGAAATGACTTGGGAATGGCACACCGTTTTCACTAGATATGAGTTGTACATTGCAAGATCAACATGATTGCGCATCACCTCTTGATAACTAAACACAAGCCAAAGCGATTGAAGTTGTGATCAAGTGTTGCACTTTTACAAGTGTCATAAATTGACTGACTGTTGAGAACATGAAGTGGGGTATTTTCCTACCACTATGCACACATAGAAATGGTTTGAAACAATGCTAGCATTTGTCTACACCTAGATTTTGACACACCCATTTCTGTCTCACATTCATCACCTTCTTCATCATCCCCCTGGAGCAAAACTTTACATGCATCTTCAAACGATTCAATATCAAAGTTGAACACAGTGCCCAAAAATTTCACACAGGAATTTGGATTCGCATGGATTTCCATGCTTGTTTCAGGTCATTTGCATCACAGAAGCGATCCTGGAGTCCAAAGTCATAGTCCATGAGGCATTGGCGGATGACCTCTCCACATTGGCGAATTGGATCTGTATCACGAATTGTCTCTGCATGTTTTCTGCCGTTACATTTTGTCCAAAGAACATGAAGGATTTGTTTACCTGTTTTGGGCGAGAAAATGTTATTCTCTGCCCAAAAATAGTTCATAAAAAGAACAGCCACCTCCCTGTTTGTTACACTGCTACAGTCTGATTCCATGGCTTCATTTAGGCAATCCCTACATAACTCAACTCGAAGCCCTTGCCTTCATTGATACCAGTCTCTATTTGAGGGATGAACTGATGCCATGCCCTGTGCTTTGGACTTTGGACTGGTTTATCTGCACCATCTTCACGTTTTTTCATGCGTTCATATTTGACCAAGTAATTTTTTATGCAAGCATTGTGGCAGTACAGATCTGCCCCGAAGACTGCTGTGACGCTTTGCAGGTCACAGGTTCGACAGTAGACCTCATCCTGGAGGCCAACAGTAGCCTCCAGGAATTTTGGCAGCCCTCTCCATTTCTGAGATTCGGTACTTTCGGTAACACACCCTGTTTTTTTGAACAGCCACAAACAACACACTTTTGCTGATAAATGTTTATGGCTGGGCTAGGACCTGGCTAGGCATAATGCTGGACTCTTGCTTCGTGAGGACCCTGCATCTTTAGGGTCTTCAACCACTCAAACTAGGGCGATTCCTGATTGCATCTAAAGTTTTTTATGGGTGTACTTTTTATAAACAATCATTGTCCATGTGATATACAAATGGCTCATCATCTCCGATTCGTCTAAGCCTTTTAGCAACCTTGTCATTTCGCACATCTGCTGCATCACGGATCCGCTTCCGTCCGTTGGCTTCACTGGAAGTCGCTAACTGTGTACAGGACTGGCAAATTATGCATTTTGCCATGTCGACGGACTCCTCTTCACTCTCTCCACCCACTAATTCAACACCTTGGCCTTGCATTTCGAGCCCTGAGGGATAATCTGAAATAAATGAAAAGTGCATGTGTGAGCCTATAACCTTTTTCATTGATGTACATGTACATGCAGGTATTACCTGACTGCATCCTATATTTACAGGCTTATGAAAATCATGAAAATTGTCACTATCGAAAATAGTGTTACATACCATTTATATCATCATCGGTCCCTAAAGGGTTTAATACACAATATATGCATATCATTTTGATGCTGAGTCCCTTGGTATCAGAATCTGCCAATTTATTCCAAAAAAATTTGACCACATAGCTTCAATGGCATTTTCTGTAGCCAAGGTCAAATTTAAAGCATAGGTAATTTTTCGTGACCTTTTGACCTCTGTGACCCAATTAGCCAAAAATTGTCAAATTACTGTATTGGATCTGAAAGAGCAATTAAAAACAAACATTTTGATTGTAATTTGTTGTGATATCTTCAATATTGCCGGAGAAATCAGCTTTTATGTTTCCCTACCCCAAATTACAGCCTCAGATTTGGCGCTCAGGACAAATTTCAAACGTCAATTGTGGAGTTAGTGCCAGGATTCAGAATGTCCACCCTCATTTTTTCCGATGTGCCTAGGTGCCTAGTTTTAAGAAATGAAGAGAAATTAGGGCACATCACTTGCACACGGGGACCCCCCCAGGTCATGGATTAACGGTCTGGCACCCTGCCCTACTCACCAAACTCTCTCGTATGGTATCCAAGGCCATCTCCACTCATGGCTCGCTGACTCCTCTCCTGTCGCAGCCAACGTGTGGCCTAAATGGAGTTCTTTCACCCCTCTTCCTGTCCAGGCTGGAGTTCCTCAAGCAGCATTCTGGGCCCTGTTCTTTTTCTGGTTTCATCAATGATCTCTCCGACTCCTGGAAAATCCTATTTATCTCTTTGCTGATGACTCCACCCTCTGCCGTACCATCTGTCATCCCTCAGACCGGCAAGCAGCAGCTTCTTCGCTCACTGCAGATCTGGGTAAAATCACAAACTGGTCCAACATGTGGAACATGTCTTTCAATCCGGAAAATCTCACACTCTTACTATGTCTCTCCGAAAGGACCCTTTAGAACCCCCCCCCATCCACTTTCTCAAAATCCTCTGGAAGAAATCCTTTCTTTCAAGCTTCTGGATCTCACGATCTGCCATGACCTTTCCTTGGAAAGCCACATTTCCAACCTGGCTTCCAAAGCCAGTCGCGACTGGGAATCCTCCGTCGGGCAAAGTTCTTCTCTGCCCACCTGAGCTCCAGACCACTTACAAAGCTTTCGTCTGCAGCCTGATGGAGTACTCCTCTCCCCTCCGGGCTGGTGATCCTGCCTCCCACCTTTCTCGGCTTCACGTTGTGGAAACCAAGGCATTTCGGATTATTGGTATCTCCGCGATGAGGCTGAGTCTTTGGGCCTCTCACTCTCTCAACGCAGGCAGGTCGGTGGTCTTTCTGTCTTCTCCCGTCTCGCCCCCTCCTCTCTCTGCAATTTGTCCCCACCACATTTCCGCAGGGCGCTCAAGGTCCGCCAACAACCCCCTTCTGTTAAAACTACCAAAATCACGAATCACTGCTCACCTTCACTCTTTCATTCCTCTTTTTTTCCCACCTTTGGAATAAACTCCCTCACTCTGTTCAATCCCATTCTTCCCTCCAGGCCTTAAAACAGCTGTTCACCACCACCTCTTATCATCCCCCATCCAAATCCTCGATCTTTTCTACCCCCTTAATCCACCCAAGCCCACCCTTCAAATTCCCTGCTTTCCTTCCTGAAAGTCCCTGTATTGTCCATCTTGTATTCCCCATGTTCCCCGCCCAATCCTCTCCCTCCCACAAATCTCCTAATGCCTCTGTTCCCCACTGTTTTGGCCTTCTCACTCCCGCCCTTCTTGTCTCATGCCCCCCTTGCTGTGGCTTGTGTTGTTAGCTCTCATACGAGCCTCGACAAGGTATAACAAAAAAAAAAGAAGCAAATACATATTTTTGGGGGTAACCCGCCTTACACCACCTTAGACCCAATTTTTCTCATGTCATAAGAAACTTTTGGTACATCATGGGTGATGAAGGTTGTAGTCAAGTTTCATCAGAATAGTGTGTCGTTTCTGAGAAGAAAGCAAATACCTCTTTATGGGGGAAACCCCACTGTAACATACTCTGTAGACCCCCTCACACCCCGTGTGTCTTTTAATGCCATGAACAAACTTTGGTACATCAGGGTGATGAAAGTTTGGGTCAAGATTCATCAAATTTGCATGCGTGGTTTCTGAGAAGAAAGCAATAACTGTACTCTTTAGGGGGCAACCCCACTGTAAACTAACTCCGTAGACCCCCTCAGACCCAAATGTTTTTTTATGCCAAGAAACGCTTTTGTACATCATGGTGATAAAGTTTGTGGTCAAGTTTCATCGAAATGGTGTGTGTGGTTTGAAGAAGAAAACAAATACATATTTGGGGGGGGGTAACCCCCATCGACCCATTAGGGCCTGATATTGTTTAATGCCATGAACAAACTTTGGTACATACACAGTGATGAACGTTGTGGTGAAGTTTTCATCAAAATTGTATGTGTAGCTTCAGAGAAGAAGTTGCAAGTATTTGTGGAGGACGGACGGACAACGTGCCATCCCATAAGCTTCCCGGAACTATGTTCCAGGTGAGCTAAATGTGCAAAACTGGATCCCCTGAACTACAGACAATGAGCTCACTTCCAATCATCAGCAAGTCATGGAGTCCATCATCACAGTTGACATAAAATCATTCCTTTTCTCCAACAGCCTCATCTCAGATCATCTTTGATTCAGACCTGGTCACTCTACCGTGGACATGCTGGTTCTCCTTTCCCAACAATGGTTGGAGGCTCTTAATATCAGACAAGAGATCAGGACCGTCTTCTGGACATGTCTCGTACTTTTGATACAGTCTGGCATCCTGCCTTGATCTCCAAACTCTCTGCCGAAAGCATTCAATAGCAATATCAAACATGGCTTACTGACTTCCTCTACTCTCATAGCCAAAGGGTGGCACTCAACTATCCTTTCATCTCCTCTCCTTGTCTGGCTGGAATGCCCAAGCAGTGTTCTGGGCCCAGTCCTATTCTGGATCTTCATCAGTGATCTCTCTGGCTCTGAAAATCCTCTTTATCTCTTTGCTGATTACTCCACCTCTACCGTACCATCTCTCAACCCTCTGATTGACAGGCAGCAGCCTCTTCACTCTCTGCAGACCTGGATAAAATCACAAGCTGGTCAACACTTGGAATATGTCTTTCAATCCTGCAAATGTCACACCCTCACCATGTCTCTCTGAAAGGACCATTTAGACCCCTACCCCCCATCTACTTTCTCAACAATCCCCTTGAAGAAGTCCTTTCATTCAAGCTTTTGGCCTCACTATTTGTCATGATCTTTCCTGGGAAAGCCATATTTCCAAGCTGGCCTCCAAAGCCAGTCGCCGACTGGGCATCCTTCGTCATGCAAGTCCTTCCTTAGCACACCTGACCACATTCAAAGTTTTCATCCGCAGTCTGATGGAGTACTGCTCTCCCCTCAGGGCTGGTGCTACTGTCTCTCACCTTTCTCAGCTTCACACTGTGGAAACCAGGCTTTTAGGATCATTGGTATCTCCCGTGATGAAGCTGAGTCTTTGTGTCTCTCCTCTCTCAACACGAGACAAGTTGGTGGTCTTTCTGTCTTTGCTGTCTCCTCTCCAGCCTTGCCCCCCCCCCCCCGCGCCACCGCTCTGTCTGTGATTCTATCCTCACAGTTTTCTGCACGCATATACAGTTCACAATCAACCCTTCTGTTGAAAATACTTAAATCCAGGATGACTGCTCACCTTCACTCATTTGTTCCTCTTTTTCCCCAATTGTGGAACCAACTTCCACATCTCTCAATCTCATTCTTCTCCAGGTCTTAAGGACAGCTGTTCACCACCCTCTCAGATCATTCCCATCCAAAACTTGTCTACCCTTGTTAACCCCTCACCCCCCAATCCTCCTCCTTCAAAATTTCCAGTTTTCCCTCCTGAGTGTTTCCTTCTGTATCCATCTTGTTCACTCTATAATCCTCTCCTGCCCCATCGTTTGTCCACCTCCTTCTGTCTTGCCTTCAGCTCTGTTGTTGTGTTTCCCCTCTCTCTTCTTCCTTTTTGTCTGATACATTCAGTGTACTCATACTAGCTCTTCCACGAGCCTTGAATATGTCTCCAAAACAAACACAGGAAAATCCATGCACTCACTCTGTCCATCCACAAGGATTTGCTTTAATCCCATCCTATCTAATCTACTTCTCCGGCTAACCCTGAAAGAGGAGGTGTATTCACTGGAGCTCCTAGGCCTCATATTATATACCACACACAACCTGTCTTGGGTGGACCACATTTCCAAAATGCTTCTAAGGCAAGCTGATGCTTTTGTATTATCCACAGAGTTGATTCGTTGTGAGCAGCTCAGAGCTCATTACAGTGTATGAAGCCTACATGTGACGTATCATATGAAGTATTGTATGAACCTCCCACTCTAGGGTGGTGCAGCTGCTTTCATCGTGCTCCCCTCGATGCAATCAAGTCCAAGCGCTCTTATTGTAATTGAATATTGAAGGAGGTAGAGTCCCAAGGTCTGTCACTTGATCACCTCATGCCATTTGGTGAACTCTGTTTTGCATTGCTTCACTGCTGGCCTCACTACTCCACTCTCACACTTCCATCTCCCCTACTCACCCAGGTAAACGCTTTCTTCCAGAATCCCAGACACTTTATCCTTCCAATTCCAAACTGAATACTCATCCATTCCTTCATCCCTATATTCTCTCATTTTTAGCCCGGTGTCCGGTGAACTTATGCCGACTTTAGTCCGGTGAGCTTATGCGATCGAGCAGTGTCCATAGGTAAGTCAGTCAGTCAGTGAATTAGTCAGTCAGTGAGTGAGCTTATGTAAACACTTTCAGTCATTATCGCTTGAACCAAACACACAATTTGATGAAACTTGGCACAAGCTTCATATATGATGCCTCATGAAGATGTATTGACCACAACAAAATCTGTGCTCATTGACGGGTTGAAATCAGGCCGATACCATCAAAACATTCCTGCCCTAACCTTCAGGCAGTGTTGCTATCAGCAGCAACAGCCATAAATGACATGTAACTTGTAATAAAACATAACCTGTAATACATTACATGGCCAAAAGTATGCGGACACCCCTTCTATTTTAGTGGATTGGCTAGTTCAGCCACACCCATTGGCTGACAGGTGTATAAAATCAAGGCACACAGCCATGCAATCTCCATAGACAAACATGGCAGTAGAATGGGCATACTGAATAGTCATTGACTTTCAACGTGCACCATTCAATAGGAGCGCCACCCTTTCCAAAAGTGAGTCTCGTCACTGCCCTGGCAACTTTAAGTGCTGTTATTGTGAAGTGGAAATGTCTTCAAGCAAAACAGCTCAGCTGCGAAGTGATAGGCATATAACTCAAAGAACGGGACTGCCGAGTACTGAGTGCATAGCATGGAAAAAATTCGTCTGTCATCGGTTGCAACACCAACCGAGTTCCGAACTCGACTCTGGAAGCAATGTCAGCACAAGCACTGTTCAATGAAAGCCGATCGT
>CM068963.1:43745252-43765675 GCA_035128595.1 Eptatretus atami | reverse complement strand
GATGACAGGCAGAGTCAACTCCACCTGGTATTAATTCAACAGCCGAGTGTGATTTCAACTCAAGATCCTAGGATCCCAAGCTCACCACCCTAACCATTAAGCCAACACCAGGCATAGAAATGCCCCCAGGTTACTTTTTCCATCATATGGCATGATGCGTATGATACGAAAACCCAGAGGCTACACTCACTGGTAACTACAGCTGGACCCGGCCTCCCATGTTTCCAGTCGCTGCCCCCATTGCCTCTGTCTGTACTCAAGGTTGATTTGCTATCTACCCCGTCCATTCATGGTGTTAATGGGTCCATCCCCTGTCATGCCAGTGACTCACACACCTCATTCCTCTCACACACACACCCCACATTCCCTTGTGCATGCTCACTGCTGGGGAGAGGCTGTGGCCTCACCTCTTTTTTCCTCTCTTCCATCTCCTCTTTCACACCATGTAGCCATGTTTTCATGTACTTATTTACTTCCTCAATCCACGGCTACTCCTCGTTTGCATCTTCTCTAACTCTATGAGCCATTTGTCGTGCTTTTTGAGGGACACATCCACATTAGCCTCCTATCCTCAATCCGTCTCTCTACTTTCTCCAACATTATGCTCAACTCCCTTTTTGCCTCGATCAGTTTATTACTTCCGCCACCGAAGGTGAAGGAGGTTATGTTTTCACCATTCTCTTTCTGTCTGTCTGTCTGTCTGTCTGTGTGCAAGATGTCTTAAAAAGTTGTAGACGGATCCAGATTAAACTTGGTGGACATGTTGGGTGTGTGACAAGGAAGAATTGATTCAATGTTAGTGAAGATCCGAATCCGGATCTGGATACGAGAATTATTTAAGTTTTAAAGTGATTCTTTCCCATTGAGAGATCGGGCCAAAAACTATATAGTACTGTATATACTGCATGATATTTAAAAATTGCATTGGGCCCGATATGTTTTCGTGGATCAGGCATTACGTGGCGGAGGTATGCACTCCACCGAGTGCCCTTCTCGTCTTATTCTGTTCTACTTTATGCTCTGTTTTCTCTTCCCCACTCAATGTCTCCTCATTCCTTTTAATTTTTTTACTGCTCCTATCTCCCCTTTTAAATCCCCCTGTCCATTTTCAATTTTCTTTTGTCTCTTTTCAAGCTTTCCTATTATTTCTCTACTTTCCACCATCTCTCCTTTCATTCCCCTCTGTTCCATACTCAACACCCTCATCTTGGTCCGAAGTCCTTCTATTTCCCCTTCCAATCTGGCTTGTCCAACTGCCGGCTACTCCACCAGTCTCGCCCCACTCATTTTTAATTCGGCCGTTTGGCCCATCAGTCTCTCCCCGCTGGCTTTTAATTCGGCCAATTTGGCTTTTATTTCACCTGTTGCTTTTTCCTGCACAGCTATGCATTTGTCCATTGCCTTTTCCTGTGCGACTTTCATTTCCTCCATGAACCTTGCCATCATAGTGATTAAACCTCCCGTATCTACGCCGGGGTGGGGGGTGGAGGGGACATCAGGTTGTTGAATGATGGGGCTGTAACCCTTGAGTTTCCCGGGGTGGGGTGACTGAATGGGGAGAACTGTCGTGTGGCACCTTCTTTTGTTCCAACTCCTTCATCCATTTGCTCCTCCTTCTCTGGTCAGGGTTCGCTCTCCATGGTGGGTTACAAATTTCCCTCAATAATGTTTCACCGGAATAAACTTTTTTTTTTCTTTTTACTCTTCGAAGGGCGATCGTTTAACAACAATGCTGCTTTGGGTCCGAATCCCACTCCTGACACCCATGTTATGGTCGCCGCATTCGGACCAGTATCCCGATCCCAATCCTGACGAACCAATGTTACAGTAGACTGCCAGGTGGACTTGAGGTCAAATGGACCTCCACCCACACGGTCACCAATTTAATGACGGATCATCAAAGGAGACCATCCACTGTCTGCCAGGAAAGCCGAATTGATCTTTACTTCTGTTTTCAGCATACTGATAGCTCGAATGAAAATCTGGCACTCTGTCTGGGTCACCCGTTGAAGCAGGATGGAAGCCCGAGTGGTGGCTTTGACAATCCGGCAGTAGTTTTATGAAGCCTCCTGTGAGATAATGACACCAATTTCCCACGATCATGCTTATTATTTACCTTATCCATTCATTTGGCAAACATCATGACATACCGGGGAAACAAAGACGATCAGAAAACCCAGAGGTAGAGCCTGGCAAGGTGTCTGGAGGCAATTCGGTTCCGGTCCCAGCAGGAGGCGACTGCTTGTTCTGCACATTGACCGCAGAAGGAACAAGGGAAGCAGCTTGTTCGGCGAGGTGCGTCTCAGTCACCCTCTCTAACTCTGCAAGCTTGGTGCATCCAGCAGCACCGAGGCAAAAACAAAACTCCTCATCAGACTCCACGGGAATTCTGCCAGCGATCTCTCGATCCAGCTGCTTTTTATCTACCAATCATAAGCGCATTATGTGTCGTCTTTGATAGAGCTTGTAATCATCTGCAGATCTTTATTTAACCGCCCAGCTCTGGATCAACAAACTCTTTTCACATGCCATAATGGTTTTTCCACCTCCTGTGGTAATGCCAATTACCAGCTTCAGCAGCCTCAAGATCATGTATGACCTTCAAAAGAAGCATTTAACGAAGAGATAACATCGGTTTGAAGGATCACAATTAAAATCTGTCGGGACATACTTCCACACGTTGTAATCTTGGCACACGAATACGGTACTCATATGCTGAAGATTTAATAATGAAATAACTATACTACATTACTCCCTTTAATCCCTATTGCAACCCCACAACATTATGCTGTATCATTGGGTCTTATATGCTGGTATATTTTTAATGTGGAGTGGGGATTACCTTGGACAAGTCGTACACGGAATCAGAGGGTGAGTACGCAACTTCTGCGATGTCACCTTTTCATACCGAGGAGCGATATCAATAAGGTCGGGGTGGTGGGACAGTGGAGGGAGTTGGCTGAGGACAGTGGGAAGTGGAGGAACATGGGAAAGGCAGGGAACCTCATCGCCGAATTATAAAGAGAAAGAGAAGGAAGACGAAGAATAAAAGTGATAAATCACCTTATTGGTTCAACCCATCATTGCTGAACACTTGGTTTCTTTGGAAAACGATAAAATCTGCAGTTGTGACTCCACGATTGGTGATTACAATCGGGAATGTTAACACTGTACTAACTTCACAAAGCTTTGTCTAACTCGGCCGTACGTTGTCATGCCAACGTGACGTCATCGCTTTGGTTCTCTTTTTGTGGTGTATTAGCGAACGTAGTGAGCTTCATACTTAACGCGTGCACATGAGAGAATAGGAAACGGAAACGGAAACAACAACAACACACAATACCATGGGCAATTTGGAATTCGTGCGTTGACTATGACCTTTTGCTTCGTGTGTTTTTGTCCGGTTTTTTTTTGTTTCCGGTTTTTGTCATGGGGAATATGCGTCCCTGGAGATAAAGGCATCGTCGGAGACATGAAATACCCAAATAATATCAGACATGGTGTATATTTCCTCCACTGATTTTAATAAAGATCTCCCGCATCATCAAAAAATAATTTTTAATCGTGTTACGTTATTTGATCGCTGATCCCGAATCCAGGCCGAAGTAACCGGAAATTGCATATACAGTTGTGAACAAGTTGTAGGTAAAGTCAGAAGCGAATGTAATAAGAATTCTACGTCGCTTCTAGTATTTATTTTTTTAAGATGAGATCCTGTTCTAGGCGGTGTAGTTGTCGTTGTGAAGGTAATGTTGAGGTAATATTTATTTTTTTAGATGGATCCTGTTCTAGGCGGTGTAGTTGTTGTGTGAGTAATGTTGAGGTAATATTTATTTTTTTAGATGAGATCCTTGTCAAGGCGGTGTAGTTGTTGTGTGGAAGGTAATATTATTTTTTTAGATGAGATCCTGTTCTAGTCGGTGTAGTTGTTGTTGTGAAGGTAATGTTGAGGTAATATTTATTTTTTAGATGAGATCCTGTTCTAGCGTGTAGTTGTTGTTGTGAAGTAATGTTGGTATATATTTTTGCAGATGAGATCCTGTTCTAGGCGTGTAGTTGTTGTTGTGAAGGTAATTGTAAGGTAATATTTATTTTTTCAGATGAGATCCTGTTCTAGGCGGTGTAGTTGTTGTTGTGAAGGAATGTTGAGGTAATATTTATTTTTGCAGATGAGATCCGTTCTAGGCGGTGTAGTTGTCGTTGTGAAGGTAATGTTGAGGTAACATTTATTTTTTTAGATGAGATCCTGTTCTAGGCGGTGTAGTTGTTGTTGTGAAGGTAAGTTGAGGTAATATTTATTTTTGCAGATGAGATCCTGTTCTAGGCGGTGTAGTTGTTGTTGTGAAGGTAATGTTAAGGTAATATTTATTTTTTTCATAGAAAAAGACTGTTAATTTGATATATTTAAGAAGCGAATGTAAGAAGAATTCTACGTTCGCTTCTGTGATGTCCGAGGTGCAGCGGGCATGGACGCAAGAGCGTCAGTAGGCAACTCTGCTTTATTGTGCATCCCGATGTACACTGAGCCACCCCTAGCGGGCGAGCCATGATATACGAAACCCAACCACGTGACACAGCACACTCCTTCCTCGTAATGACAAGTCAAAAAATGAAAATAAAAAAAATAAAAAAATAAAAAGAACACTCATAACATGACCAACCGAAACCACTCGTTATTCAAAATCCTCCAAGTACCGCGGCCGCCTCCTGACCCGCTTCGGGCGCCAGCCACGCAACGGCTCAGGCTCAGACGCCTCCCGGTCGGTCGAGGTGAACCCTCGCCGACTCGCCCCATCCGCAATAACAACCGCCCTGGCCGATCGGCCTGCTCAACGTCCTCGGGCGTCGGGACGACCGGCTCTGGTGAGCCGCGGGCGTCGGCACGACCGCCCTGGCGATACCACGTCTGGCACGGCGACATCACAGGGGGTCCACATCGCTAGCCACTGGGGGGGCGACGCCGAACAGCGATCATGCATTTGGTCCACGTGACGTTTCCACACCTCCCCACTATCAGTCCGCACCATGCAATTCGCCGGCCCCAGTACCACAGAGACACAGCGGCACCACTTGGAACCGTGAAAATAATCGCGCACATTACTCGCTGTCCCACATCAAAACGCGAGCAGCGTCGGGCGCGACCCGCCCCACTCGCCGACCCTCCAGGTCGCAGCAAATCCAGTCTGGACCGCATGCCCGTCCATAGAGACGAATGGCAGGAGAATCACCCGTGACAGAATGAACCGCGTTCCTGTATGGAGCAAAAAGACATCGCCACCGTCCTGACAGGTGCCCCCCTGCGCAACGCCCGCTTCAACATCTTAACGAACGCCTCTGCCTCCCATTCGTTGCAGGAGATACGGTGCGGACCGTAGATGTCGAATACCATTTGGACCATAAACTCATCAAATACACCTGCACGAACTGCGGACCGTTATCAGAGACCAGGACCTCAGTAATCCTTTATTAGCAAAGATCGTCCGCAGTTTCTACTGTAATGTTGCTGACGTATGCTGCATCACGACAATCTCCGGCATTTAGAAAATGCATCGATCACAATCAAAACATTCTGCATTAACCGCCCCGCAAAATCCACATGGACCCTCTGCCAAGCCCGGTCTGGGGCCGCCATAGTCCGAGGCTCGACGCGGGTTATCAGCATCTGTTTGGCACGTGGTGCAACGTTTAATCAACAGTTCAATGTCTTTGTCCAACCTGGCCACCACAAAAGGCTACGAGCAAGACTCTTGGTCTTCACGATGCCAAGGTGACTGACATGCAGCTCCTCCAACACCGCTGTCTGAACTTCGTGGAATCACCGTTCTCATTCCCCACATAACGCATCGTTGGACCCAACGACAGCTCCGATGCCAGATGTGAAAGGCTGGAATGCCGGGTAAGGTTAGATCGCTCCATTCCCCGTATAAATCGCCTGAACGACACGGGCGAGCACTGGGTCACGAGCCGATTCCACCGCGACTGTTTGGCCGTGATCGCCCGCTTTGGACCTGCCAAGTGCGAACACATCGACCCGTCGGCCGACTCAGACGCAGCTGGACCTCGTGCACGGCAAGCGCGAGAGCCCGTCGCAGTTAGCATGCTTCTCGGTGCTCCGGAACTGAATACGTAATTGTAACCAGCAAGAAACAGACACCACGCTGTATCGTGCGGCCGCCACACCGGAACCCGCGTCGGGTCTAGGATGACTGCAGCGGCTTGTGATCCGTCTGCACGTGAAATGCCGCCCAGCAGGTATGATGAAATCTCCGCACACACCAGACGAGGTGAGAGCCTCGCGCTCGATCTGAGCATATTCCCGCTCTGCTGCGGACAGGTCCGGGATGCAAAACAAACAGGCCGTCCGGAACCATGTCCATCCTGTGGGAGAGCACTGCCCCGATGCATATGCCGAGCTGTCGCATGCCAATAAGAGTGAACGCGCAGGCTCGTAGTGCACGAGGACGTATCCTCCGTGAGCAGCCGCTTGACGCGGTCGAACGCCGCCTGGTGTGCAGGCCCCCAAGCCAGCGCTCGTCTTCCTGATGCACCGCATTAACGGCGCAAGCTGCGAGCTGAGCCGCGCACGAACCTTTGGTAATACGGGCGGCCATCCAATGAAGGAGCGTAGCTGCGTCTTGTCACGAGGCGGGCATGCGCTGAATCGCTCCACCTTCGAGGGCCTTTCACCAGCCCCTCCGGCGTGATGATGTGCCCGAGGTATTCAAGCGCTGCTTGAAGAACGCGCACTTGTCCTGTTCAGGCGCAGGCCGCACGCTTCTAGCCTCGTCAGCACTTGGGAATTGTTCGCAAGGTGTCGTCTGCCGTTTTCCCTGAATGAGCACATCGTCCAGGTAGGTCTGAGCGGGCAGGCCAATGCAACCTGGTCCATGGCTTTTCTGCCACAGGCCGGGCCGAAGCATCCCGAAACAGAGTCGGGTGTATCGATAGAGCCCTTGACACGTGTTGATTGTCAAAGGTCGCTACTCCCGGATCATCGGCGGTGAAATACGCATCACGCAGATCAAGCTTCGTGAAGTATTTACTCCCCGCAATCGTGCATATATTTCATCGATTGACGGCAGCGGATATTGGCTCACGCTGACCCGGGGTTAACGTTGACTTGAAGTCTCCGCACGTCGGACGTCTCCATTCCGTTTCAGCACCGTGACGACCGGGTGGCCCAGTCTGAGTACGACACTCGTTCGATCACAACAAGCCTCAGCCTATTCAGCTCACCCTTGACCTTGTCCGCAGGGCATACGGTACCCAGGCCGTGGGTTTACAAAAACGAGGAACACCCCACTCCTTCAGGAAGACCTTTGCCTCCACGCCCTTGATTTCCCAAGGTCGTCGCAAACAAACCTTGATGTCTTTGAAGATCTTCTCCAACTGATCCTCCCATTGGCTCGGCACGGGTTGCACAAGGTTCAGCGAGCCCAGTCGAGCCTGATGCGGGTCAGCCAGTCTCGGCCGAGGAGAGATGGTCCCCTCCCCTGCACGACGTACAACCGAAGCGTGGCGACCTGGCCTTGGTACGCACAGACACGTCTGCCATCCCGACTGGCGTTATCTTCTCGCGGGTGTAAGTGAAGTTCGAGGTCGGACCTGATAAGCTTCAGGCCGTTGAGTCTAGCGCGGTCTGTTCGCCATGATTGACACAGCTGCTCGTATCAACCTGGAACGTGATGGCGTTTTGTTCACTCGACTCCACCGTCATCGGGCGCGCCGCTGCAGGGCCAATTGAAAATAGGCCCACCAAAGGCCGCTCGTTCCGGCGCCCGCGATCCCGCGTGGGTCCCGGGCCATCCGGCACGCTGTGCCGGTGATAGCCCGAACATCTCCGCGGAGTCTGCTCGCTGCCGTAGCCGTGTCGACCGCCGAGTCGAATGTAATGGCTTCACTCTTCAGCGTAGAATCTCCGAAATCATCTCCGCGTCTTGCAAACCAGCAATAAAACGGTCCTGAGCCGAGCTGACGTTCCTCTGCCGTGAACCTGCACGTTACGGAAGCATGCTTCACTCGCACCACGAAATCAGAAACGCGCTCCCCTGCCCTCTCGAGAGGCGATCGAACTGGTATCGAGCGAGCTGTAAAGACTTCTCCGGCGCCACGTGCGTTTCATCACCCGCACAACGTCCCGAAATGACAGCTCGTCATCCCGGGCTTGCCCGGCGCCAACAAATCACCAGCAGCCGATAATGCTCCGCCGACAGCGAGGCGAGCAAGATCGACTTCCGCTTGCTCTCGTCGACACATCATTTGCGTGGAAATAGCATTCCAATTGTTCCGCGAACAATCCGAAGTCGCCTCCGACGAACACGGGAACCCGTCCGTGTACGTGATTCGCCGAATCATCCTCGTCAGCCAACTGTGATGTCCGAGGTGCAGCGGGCATGGGACGCAAGAGCGTCAGTAGGCACTCTGCTTTATTGCGCATCCCGATGTACACTGAGCCACCCTAGCGGCGAGCCATGATATACGAAACCCCAACCACGTGATACAGCACAGCTTTAGGCTTTGCCTATTCCATATTTTTTTCAAATCCGATTTAATCTTTTTTTGTTATTGTACGGGTGCAATACCCGAGAGAGAATGTCACCTCCTCAGCCATTATTGTGCTCGGCACGATGACTTATCATCAAGTCTGTGGATGAAGAAACGGAGATTCTGCGATCCCTCGATCTGGTACTTTAGCGATCCATTTTGACGTCTTTTTCATTCTTGTTAATTATGAAAACGTTCGAGAAGAAAAGCTTATGACTTCACCCTGTAGTCGTTTTATCGTATCGTTTTGTAGGCCTACACTTTTATTGGGCGGCCATTTTTTTTCCCCGTGTCATCCCTTTACATATGGAGTATTACCGAACTCCATGATACTACTGTACTCACTACATGATACTACTGTTACTCACTCCATGATACTACTGTACTCACTCCATGATACACTGTAACTCATTCCATGATACTCTGTACTCACTCCATGATACTACTGTTAACTCACTCCATGATACTACTGTACTCACTACATGATACTACTGTACTCACTCCATGATACTACTGTACTCACTCCATGATACTACTGTACTCACTACATGATACTACTTGTACTCACTCCATGATACTACTGTACTCACTCTCAATGATACTACTGTACTCACTACATGATACCGCTGTACTCACTCCATGATACCGCTGTACTCACTCCATGATACTACTGTACTCACTACATGATACACTGTACTCACTCATGATACTACGTACTCACTCCTGATACTATGTACCACTACATGATACTACTGTACTCACTCCATTGATACTACTGTACTCACTCCGATACTACTGTACTCACACATGATACCGCTGTACTCACTCCATGATACCGCTGTACTCACTCCATGATACTACTGTACTCACTCCATGATACCGCTGTACTCACTCCATGATACTACTGTACTCACTCCATGATCACGCTGTACTCACTCCATGATACTACTGTACTCACTACATGATACTACTGTACTCACTACACATGATACTACTGTACTCACTCCATGATACCGCTGTACTCACTCCATGATACTACTGTACTCACTCCATGATACTACTGTACTCACTCCATGATACCGCTGTACTCACTCCATGATACTACTGTAAACTACTCCAAATGATACCGCTGTACTCACTCCATGATACTACTGTACTCCTCCATGATACCGTACACTACATGATACGCTGTACTCTCCATGATACCGCTGTACTCACTCCATGATACTACTGTACTCACTCCATGATACCGCTGTACTCACTCCATGATACCTGTACTCACTCATGATACCGCTGTACTCACTCCATGATACTACTGTACTCACTCATGATACCGCTGTACTCACTCCATGGAATACCGCTGTACTCACTCCATGATACCGCTGTACTCACTACATGATACCGCTGTACACATCACTACATGATACGCTGTACTCCTCCAGATACCGCTGTACTCACTCCATGATACGCCTGTACTCACTCCATGATACCGCTGTACTCACTCCATGATACCGCTGTACTCATACATGATACCGCTGTACTCACTCCATGATACCGCTGTACTCACTCCATGATACCGCTGTACTCACTCCATGATACCGCTGTACTCACTCCATGATACCGCTGTACTCACTCCATGATACCGCTGTACTCACTCCATGATACCGCTGTACCACTCCTGATACCGCTGTACTCACTCATGATACCGCTGTACTCACTCATGATACCGCTGTACTCACTCAATGATACCGCTGTACTCACTCCATGATACCGCTGTACTCACTCCATGATACCGCTGTACTCACTCCATGATACCGCTGTACTCACTCCATGATACCACTGTTAGTACTGTGTAACAACACATTTTGGAATAATACTCTTACAGAGCGTTGGTGCGACCAAAGCAAATTTCTTGGAAAGTGGGCGACATTGGGTGGTTTGCCAAGTTGCCTTCCAGCGTTGTTTGTCCATGCTCTATAGTCTATATCCTTTTTAAATGCCGAGTACCAAGCAAGGAAGCAACATGTGCACCACTTTTAAAGTCCTTGGTAAATGACTCAATCGGTTTGAACCACCAACTCCCCATAGACTCAAGAGGAGACACCTTCCTTATACCCACCATTACACCACCGAGTCTGAAGTTCAATCATCTCGTCTTAATGCGAAGGTTAGGATGGAAAAATAAATTGTATATATATAATCGAGGATTATCGACCATGCAATAAACAAAGATTTTCAGGAAGAATTTATTTGACTGTCGATCAAAATGGTAGTTCCGCGTGGAACCCAAGTGATGACATTGAATAATGAAAGGATACAAAAGTCGAAAGGATCTTGTGACAAGGCCACAGTGGTCACCGCACCATCTTCAACAAGCTGCTGTTGTCATGACTCCTCCTTCATGTTTCCTGTATTTCCACATACCAGCAAAGTACCCACCCATCCTATAGAATATAGATGATCTTGTTCAAAGTATGCAACACATTCTTCTGATGTATACTTTTATTTGGGTTCTGTATAGGCAACTGACAACTCGGTGTCGGGAACAATAAATAACCCAGGTAACGTGCAAGAAGCAAAAACATACCTACTGCTTGTAATTCAAGACACCTCACTGCACTGGAAAATGTGGGGACAGGAATTCTGTACTGTACTGTAAATGGTGAAGACTTGTAATACCCTCCATCTGGAGATGGCACGACACGATACACATTTACATGCAGAATTTCCGTGCCCTCCCCCTCCCCCGGCAAAGATAAAAACACCCCTATACATTAATTGGGGTCATGTTGATGCTATGTGGCAAGTCTGGATGTAATTGGCCAAGATCTGGAGGAGTCGCCGCGCGACAAATACCCAAACACCGGTCCATGAATTGTCGTAAGGATTCTACCATCGAGCTCGCTGTGTTGAAGTGTTTTCGATGCACGGGAATGAGCAACGTTACAAGTTGTTAATAAATAATTATGGAATATAAATTAATTGGTTCCACAACAGATGTGAGACGGGGGGTCAAACAAACTTATATTGTCAGGATGTGTATTTCATCTGTTAGGACTTGATGTGTGCAAAGAAAGTCTTCTTCACAGGAAGAACTTCTGACTATAAAAACAAGTTCCATAGCCTCCAGTCGAGCGACTGTGTGACAAAAAATTCATCATGAACTTGTCACAAGCACACAGTACTCGGCACGCCCTCTTCACCTGCAAGCAACTGTTGGAACAACTCCTCCCTCACCTTTACCTGTGTTTCCGCATATTCTTCAGGAACAGGTAAGAATGGACGTTCTTCTATTACACATCAATCTGTAAGATAGGGATAATGATCTTGATACGTGTTATATAAGACAAGATGTGGAATTATTGATTTCCTTCACATCTCCTCCAATCCTCTCTTCACTTTTACCCCCCACCTACACTCCCAATCCTGTCTTTGCTTCTCCTGATTTCACCCATTCCTTGATTTTTCCTCAATAGCTTTGCTTACCTTATATATCTTTAGTTTGTGAAAACAAACATAGGTTTAAACGGGCACTGGCAAGGATAAATGCTGTTTCTTGATTATACTGGTACTCCGATTGAGCTTGCTGTGTGGAATTAAGTCTGTGGGTGTAGAAATAAATCAATAAGTTATCAACATAATTAATTATGGGAATATAATTTAAATTGTTCCACAATATATAAGAGGACAATTCTTCTTCTTATCCTCCTCTTCCCTTTACGAGGGGTGAGGTCCAATGGCACCAAGCTTCTTCCCTGCCTTTCCCACGATACTCCTCCACTTCCTCGTGTCCTCAGCAAACTCCCTCCACTCTCCAACCACCCCCAGCTGACTGATATCCCTCCTCACACACTCCTCCCATCTCACCCGCGGTCTACCTCTTTTCCTCCTGCCTTGCTCCTTCAACCTATCCGCTCTTTGCCGTTCTCTCATTCCCCATCCGCACCAAGTGTCCAGCCCATCTCAGCCAGCATTTCACCAATATGGAGTCAAGCTCATCTGCACACCACTGTCCTCCCTCAGTTCATCCATCCTCCTTCTATGCACCCTCTTCACTCCAGCAATATTCCTGACCCAATTGTTCTCACAAACCTGCAGTCTCTGTTATCTCTCTGTCAGTGCCACGTAGAGGTAGACCGGCGTTACACACAATATCAGAACCTTCCTTTTGAATTTCCTTGATATCTTTCTGTCTGCCATTACTCATCCACCCTCCTCCACACAATCGTACCCACCTGAATCCTCCTCCGCACCCCTGCATCCGAATTACCATCCCCTCCATCCATTGGTGGGTGAGTAGAAGCAGCATGTCCAAGTTGGAATTACCTGGTCTGAAACGAAATTGGTGATCTGAGATGAGGTTGTTTGGAGAAAAGGAAGGCTTTCATATCAACTGTGATGATGGATTCTTTGACCTTGCTGATAATTGAAAGTAATCTCATTTGTCTGTAGTTAAAGGAATCAGTTTTTGCACCTAATTAAATGGCATCAAAAATGAAATTTAGCAAAACACCTTTAGAAATCCGATCCCGATGTACCTGACTTGGTGTTAAAGAGCATTGGTTCTGCAAAAAACAGTTTTTTTTGACCAGGGTCATGCTGAGCAGTTTGCCACCCCTCTCCGAGCGGTAGTAAGGGCAGAAATTTGGAATTTATTTCAAGGTGCCAGCAATAACTCATCAACTCTTTCACAAGGACACCATGGGGTCTTTAACGTCCACTACTCCACTAACTAATGTCAGCAGACAGAAGGGCAGTTTAACGTCCGTCCGAGGGACGGCACATATTGATGAATCACCTTGCCTGTGAAACATCGGAATGACAGTTTAGAGCTGGATTGAGATTCAAACTCAGGCTAGACGGCTTGGAAGTGAGTGTGCGTACCTCTAGTCGGCCATCTTTTCAGAACCTTCAGAAAGTACACATATTGAAACGATTGTATGCATCACTCAATAATTTGTATTCATTATAAGTGGAATAATATGCATGATCAGTGTTTTATTTTATCGACTAAATAATTTTAAAACGTATCATTATGCTCACTTGAATTCACCTTTTCCTCTATTTTGGCAGAGAAAAGAAAATAGTGGGTAGTTAAACTGGCAGGAGAGTTTGGGTTCGCTATAAGAAGAGTGGCTGCATGGACAGCTCGGAAGAAGGAGAATGGTATAGTGATTGAAGACGACCGGGTGTGGAAGAAAAAAAAGACGTTTGAGAGAGGTTAAAACATTGATGAAGGATAAAAGAGAATATAAGAAGCCATTGTAAAATTGCCACAATGTCATGGGAGATCCTGCAAGAGCTCCTACTAAAGGTGCAAAGCCACGAAACAGCAGTTGGCAAGGTGAGTTTAACGATTTCCTACAAAATTGTTGTTCATCGGGTTAATGTGTCAAAGTTTTGAGCCGCATCGCTCTTGTCATGTGTGCTTCTCATTTTCCGTTTTTATCCCCAGGTCTGGCTTTCAATTGTTCTTATTTTCCGTTTGCTCATGCTTGTGGTTGTGGCTGAAGAAGTATTTGAAGATGAGCAGGATGAGTTGTGGTGCAACACAAAGCAGCCTGGATGTGAAACTGTCTGCTATGATTATTTCTTCCTGTGTCTCCAATCCGCTTTTGGGCAATTCAGGTAAAATGTTTCCACCTGGCCTTCTCCACTTCTAATTTTGTAGCCATTTTCACCCAGCTAAGGTAGTACATGGAATCTTAAACATAGCAAAAGGCTGTTTAACTCTTCTTGCAACTTTGTTTGATAAAGCAGATCCAGATGACTGTACAATGAACCAGAGAGTTGGTGTTCAAAGCCACCCAATGCTCGCCTGTTTATACATTTATCGCTTTTAAAAGACTAGTCTAATAATATTTTTTATAAAACATTGCAGTGAAGTCTGATCCAAATAATTTTAAAGCAATACATGTTTGTATATTGTAATCAGTAAAAAAATAGTGTGGTAGATAAAACATTAGAAAGGAAATAACTTGCACCAAAAACTTTAACATTTTCACGCTGACAGCTGACGCTCACGCCGGGGGTATCGCTATAGCTCTCTGTTCTTCGAACAGACGAGCTAAAAATATAATAATCAAACAAGTAAAAAAGATGTAAAATGTCATAGCTCCCATTGTTTTAGTAATTTTGTTGCACGGAGTTAAAGGGCGAGCCCATATTTTTGTACAACTAAAATGGCCACCAGTCTACCAGTTAGCCATCTTTGATCAGATTGCAAAATAAAATGCGGGGCATGTGCATGCCATCCATGTACTGTGCTTGTGCCAAGTTTGAACAAAATCAGACTGTGCATGTGTGAGAAATGGTTGGGGACACATTTACGAAACAAAATGGCCACCAGTCGACCATCTTGGATCTGATCTCGAAAAAAAATGACGTGCTTATGTAGGCCTTCATTCCTTATCAATGTGCAAAGTTTGAACAATATTGGTAAATGCTTGTCCGAGAAATGGTTGAAGACGTGTTCAACATTGGGTGTTTTTTTTACAACTAAAATGGCTGCCATCATGTGTTGTCTTTGTGCCAAGTACGAATAAAATCGGTCTGTACATGTCCGAGATGTGGTTGCGGATGCACGCACGCACGAACACGAAAATTGAGACCAAATCCATAAACCCCCATTTTGGACCAAGTCCAACAGGGGCTAAATATGTTATTGTTTTCTGGTAGCCACTACATTTACAGCATTCATGTTAGAAGGCCCTTCTCATTTCTTGTTGCTGATGTCATTTTATTCCCTATTTTATCATCACACGTCACTGATGGCTTTCAAATTCCATTTATTGTTTGGGGTTGTGTGCGTCACTGCAATAAGCCTACTCCACCCACATCACGAAGTCGTTGTGACTGTCAAGTGATTGATTTTTGTTGACAGTCAAGGCTTGCCATTCACATTCCTTTGATTTTTTTTTGTTGCTTTTTACTTCAATCCATGTAAAGCCACAAATATTGAAGATATATGACTGGTAAGTATTAAGATGTGACTTGCAATCACCAACCAACTGGTGGGAAACTAACACCTTTGCACAAAGCCTACAACCATTGTGCATCATTCCTTCACAAAGCCAGACCCCAAATACAAGCTCACCTGCAGTCAAACCCCTCAGGTCTCTCACCATCCTCCAAAACCTGATAGCAGCTGTTCCATTATCTCTCCAGTACATATTCCTCTTCTGTATTTTCACTCCTCAAGTATTGAGTAGTGACGGATACTCCTCGAGAAAAAAACTGAATATCAGCACTGTCTTTACTGAATAGGCCAATATTCCCAAAACCTCCATTTCCCTTTCTTTTCCCCCAAAACAAACTGCTCTCTGCAGCCTGTGGACTTCTCGCTGACTAAAGTTGAGAAACTCCGAGACAATCTTGACATCTGCTCTCCAACTTGTCCCAATACCAATTACAATGTAATCCTCAAGAACGGTCAACAGTCCCTATCTTCTCCACTTCCCTTACTCCTCTGCATATCTTACTCAGAATGTCTGCTGCTTTCATCTTAGAAAGTTGCAAACAATACCCCTAGTCACAATAACAGTTCCAAGTTGTTTCACATAAATACAGATTGGTCAGACTTCTCTCTACAATAATAAGTAAAGTGATGGAATCCATCATTGCTGCAGACCTCAGGCATCATCTTCCACTCCATCTCTGTAATATGTCATCATTGGTCTGGCTTCTACACACCCATTCATGATTGCTTGTTTGAACTCAACAATGCATGGATGCACTAAATTTACAAACAATGATCAGAGCCATCTCTTGAGTTTTCATTACTGTCTGGCATCCAGCCTTACTTTTCAAGCTCTGTTTTTTGTATGCATAGCTGAGGCTCGTGGAAGAGCTAGAATTAGTACAATTAATGGATCAGAACACAGCAGGACAAAAGGAACAGTTGAAAGAGGGAAGAAACACCAGCAACAGCCAAGATAGAAGCAGACTTATGCACAAACAATGGGTTGGGGGATGGGGATGAGGGATAGGAGAGGATGCAGAGGTTGGACAAGATAGATCCAGGACTAAACTCTCAGAAGGGAAAGCAGCAAATTCTGAAGGAGGAGGGATTGGGGTGGGGAGGGGGGACAGGGGTTGAGGGTAGAAAAGATCATGGTTTTGGATTGGGATGGTCTGAGATGGTGGTGAACTGGCTTGAAGACCTGGAGGGAAGGAGATTGAATAGAATGTGGAAGTTTCCACAGGTGGGGGGGGGGGGAAGAGTAACTAATGAGTGTAGATGAGCAGTGATCTGGATTTAGATAGTTTCACCAGAAGAGGGTTAAAATGGTGGACCATGCTCAGAAACCCAGTTTGTAGCTTGTCCAGCTTCCTTTGACCGCTCCCTAGCTATCTCACATGCTGTCTTCAGCCATTCATGGTGGGCACTGACCCATTCATCCATGGTTGCAGCTTCTGATGATTCCAGTGAGGTGCCAGGTCCCAGTGTTATGTCCATCGGTATTCGCGCATCCCAGCCCAAAATCGGATAAATGGGGGGTACCCAGTGGAGGAGTGGACGTGGCTCTTGTATGCCAGTGTGAGTTAAGGCAGGCTGTCTCTCCAATGTCTCTTCTTTTCAGGTGAGAGGGTTTTTAAGCATTTCATGCATAGTTCTGTTCCACCTCTCACAGTCACCATTACCCTCCGGGCGATGCGGGATTGTATGACTTCTGGACATCGTAATACTTGCACAAATCCACGATGGTGTTAGATGCAAAGTTCCTCCCTTGATCTGAATGAATTCTGCCAGGACATTCAAAGTAGGAGAACCAATGTTTAATAAGGACTGCTGCCGCTGTCTGTGCCGTCTGTTGTCGAGTAGGTATCACCATGCAGAATGTGGCAAACATGTCTGTTACCACTAGAACATTCTCGAACCCATCTGACATGCATTCTAGTAGAGGTAAATCCACAGCCACTGCTTCCAATTGTGCTGTGAACTTCATACAAACCAAAGGCATGCGAGGATGTGGCAGGGTGTCCCTCACCAGAGCACACCTCTTTCAGTCCTGGGTCCATTTTTCTACATCTGCCATCAAAGCAACCAGTAAGATCAACAAGTGCACTTGCCCACAGTGGAAAAATAGGGTCCATAAAATTGTCACCTGAAACCGCAGTATGTATCCAACCCAAAAGTGAAGTCATTGTTAATGGGTTGTGTAAAACCGGTCAGTGGGGTAAATGTTATGAGGCTGTAGTTGAGCCTACCCTAGGTAGTCACTTACATGCAAATTTGTTTGTGGTTAAGGTTTGTGCCACTGCAGAAAAGGGAGTAGTCCCTATTTGAATGTTAAACTGGGGACTCACCTTTACGACTGCATCCTCATTTTCGTGTCGGAGAGCTGCATGCTGGTGGTGAGGTGGAAAGTATAGATGTTCACATCCAAGTTTATGGTCACGATGTTGAAGAAAGCCTTACCAGACAGAATACTGATGAGATGAGTAACAGTCAAAACAATGATAGTGTCCTGCCAGAGGTTAATCTCGGGGATGTTGAGTTGACTGATCAGCAGTGACAGAAACTTTGACGTCTTGTTGGAGAAACATAAAGGGGTTTTCTCACAGCACGCAAATGACCTTGGGCAAACTGATGCAGTTTCTCATCGTATCAACACTAGTGACTACGCTGCGGTCAAACAGAAACATTGAAGAGCGTCGCCACATGTTTTTAAAGAATTCAAACAGCACATCTTGGATCTGGAGGAACAGTGCATTTTGAAGAAGGGTAACAGCCCATGGGCTTCCCCAGCTGTTATTGTCTGGAAACCAGATGGGACCATAACGTTTTGCTGTGATTACCGTCAGCTAAATAAGATGATCAGGAAGGATGCATTCCCAATCCCTTGGGTAGAAGAATCCCCAGATGCTCTCAACAATGCTCATCTGTTTTCGTCACTTGATCTCACATGTGGTTACTTTAACTACCTGTCTCACTCTATCAGCTATAAGCCGAGCAATACCTGGTCTTGTAGCTGAGGTTGTCAACTCCTGAAAAGAGACATCTTTACTGTGCTTCACATATTCATACCCAATATTACAGTAACATTTTCTTGAAAAGGATTGTCCTGAACTACAAACACAGCTTGACTTTTGAGTGTCTTACCAAACACAGAAACATCAACCTCCAGGCAACCAACATAGGGAATATCTAAACCATTCGCAGCTCTCAGATGCAAAAACGTTACCTCCCTTGGCACAAGTCATCTCAGCTTAAAGCTCAAATTTTAAAATGTTTCGCTGATGGTAGTTACTTGGGACCCTGTGTCCAGCAAGCAATCTGTCAGCACACCACCGATCTCTACCATCATGAAGGGACACTTTCCAATTGTTCTGTCCCTAAAGTCATTTGCTGTATCGGTCTTAACGGAGCCTGGTACATTCCCTACTGCTTGGCTCTCCACAGTAGAGTTAATCAAAAATCCTGTGGCTTCGTCCCAAGTGGGCAGTCCCTCTGGATGTGCCCAGGATTTGAACATGTCAAACATAGTATCCTCCCTTGTTCATCTCTGGCTGGTCTCTGTCGGGAGGACAGAATGTCTACCCTCATTCCCGGGTTTGAGCAGATAAATTATTTCACCCTGCTCCTGTACAAGTTGCTTTCGTAGTTTAGTATGTCCGAGTTATCGTTAGTCTTTCTCAGTTTTCTGCACCCATGCTATCAATGGGTGCACAAAATGGTGTCCGGCCTGGACTAGATTTAGCACCACTTTCTTCTTCTTCAGACCACAATACGGCAACTGCATCAGGTCCATGAATGTTATTCCGGGAATTTTGCGCAATTTCATTTTCGACTCTCTTTGGACAGCCGAATCCCTCAGCCAATCAACAAATTACTCTTTTTGGGCCAATTCTGTGTTTGAAACTCGCCGTTCATCTCGCCACACAACACGTTGCATTCTCTCTTGCAAGTCGTAACCAGAGTCACAGATATTTTCGTTTAATTACTGGGTCCTCTCATAAAAGTCTTTCAGCAGGCCTCTTCCGGTTACTGTATCCCCATATATACCCTCTGTAGAGTCTCAAAAACTTTCAAGATGACTGCTTGGGCTACGTTCCAGCATAAATTTTACTGTTTTCTTGGCTTGTCCTCCAAGGTAGTTCAACACGACATCTGCTTGATCCCGGACAGGAACTTGCCATGTTCTGAAGGCAGTCTTCACTACCTCCATCAATTCCTCTACAATAGCTTGCCTGGGTTTCTCTGGAAATCCTGAGAAGATGGGTACTTTACGTTCTCTGGGGACATAAACAGCTTATGGTGTACTTATCCAGGCCTCCTGCTGTGTCAACTGATCTACCTGCTGCATCAATCACCATCAGGGCTAGTTCTTGTAGCTTGGCTTCCAGGCTCAGAGTGTGACTGGCCTCCGTCTTGGTTTACTTCTAGTCACTGCCCTTTTATTGCCTTAAATCCTGTCCATGATGCTACTTGTAATGGGCAACAAATTGGCCTTTCTCCAGTGTTCTTTTATCGAGAAATATACCGCAGGCGATATTTATTGTCCAACAAAAAGGGCAGTGACACACGTCTTTCTGTTCAATCAACCACAGTTACTGCATGTCATTGAAATGTCAAGGCAGAAGTACTGGTTAAACAACATGACCAAGCATACAGGCTACGACATGGTGTAAAGAAAAGAGACAAGTCTAACCGCCTTATTGTCATTTTAACAAGCAATAAAACCAATGTAAAATATTACTGTTCACACTAAGGAGTCAGGGACATCCTGTGGGAGGAAAGATTCTGTTAAACAGATGATGTCTGGTTTATCAGCAATGGCCTGGATCGAGAGATCTGTCAGGTGAGAGTGGGGATTTTGGATATTTGAGATCCACACAGTTAGAGATGGGGGGAGGAAGCAATGGGAGGGTGCAGG
>CM068963.1:43728933-43742100 GCA_035128595.1 Eptatretus atami | reverse complement strand
GGGGGGGGGGGGGTTGCCCCACCAAAATATATATTTGCTATAACATAGGTTCATTGGTACATTTTGCTGTTCCTGTCCCATGCCGACTTCCTCCTTAGCATCATTATTCTACCAGGTGAGCGCCCAGAAGTATTGTTGTGGGCCGGGGTTCGGTGGCGATAAACGACAACGAAGTGGAGCAGTGGAGTCATCTCCCACCGAACACCCGGAATTTAGGTTGTGACTCACAGATAAGTCCGAAGGTCACGTGTCCCTTAGCAGACTGTGGTCGCCAATACTTCGATGGCGTGGGGTAGGGTCAATTGCCCAATTTCAATATACCTAAGCACCCACGTCGTCCAACTACCGGGGAAAACCACACCCTCGGCCGACTCTGTCCGGACCGAGTCGCAGGTACCTTACGTAACTGAGCAGAGTTACCAGAGCTGCGCCGGTCCCAATGAACAATACACGGCACGAACGGCCCTACCAATTCGCAACACGCACCATGCTAGGCCAATGAGGAAAGCACAGAAAACGAGCTAGTACATTTAACACGGGGGGGGGGTTATTTTACAATAACAATCGGGGAGGGGAGACAGAGCAGAGTTATCACGAATAAAAGAAATGTAATTCACAAGCAAGAAAGCACTTACACAATTCTACTTAACACAAAATCACAAAGTGGTCCAACACGTGGAACATGTCTTTCAATCCGGACAATCTCACACTCTCACTATGTCTCTTCGAAAGGACCATTTAGAACCCCCCCCCCCGCCCCCCCCATCCACTTTCTCAACAATCCTCTGGAAGAAGTCCTTTCTTTCAAGCTTCTGGGTCTCACTATCTGCCATGTCCTTTCCTGAGAAAGCCACATTTCAAACCTCGCCTCCAAAGCCAGTCGCCGACTGGGAATCCTCCGTCGTGCAAAGTCCTTCCTCGGCCCTCCTGAGCTCCTGACCACTTACAAAGCTTTTGTCCGCAGCCTGATGGAGTACTGCTCTCCCCTGGCTGGTGCCCCTGCCTCCCACCTTTCTCGGCTTCACGCTGTAGAAACCAAGGAATTTCGGATCATTGGCATCTCCCACAATGAGGCTGAGTCTTTGGGCCTCTCACTCAATCACCACAGGTTGGTCGGTGGTCTTTCTGTCTTCTACCGTCTCCTGTCCAGCCTCGCCCCCCCCCTTGCTCTCTCTGTGATTTGTCCCCACCACATTTCACAGGGTGCTCAAGGTCCACCAACAACCCCCTTCTGGTAAAACTACCAAAATCACGAATCACTGCTCACTTCACTCTTTCATTCCTCTTTTTCCCGCCTTTGGAATAAACTCCCTCACTCTATTCTTTCCCATTCTTCCTCCAGGCCTTCAAAACAGCTGTTCACCACCACCTATCATCCCCCATCAAAATCCTCGATCTTTTCTACCCCCGATAATCCACCCAAGCCCACCTCCTTCAAATTCCCTGCTTTCCTTCCTGAAAATCCTGTAATGTCCATCTTCTATTCCCCATCCCTCTCCCTTCACCAGATCTCCTATTGTCTCTGTCCCCACTGTTTTGTCCTTCCCACTCCCTCCCCTCTTGCTGTGCGTTGTGTGTTAGATCTCACACGAGCCTCGACAAGGTATTAAAAAAAACAGACTGGGCCCACGGACACACACACACACACACACACACACACACACACACACACACACACACACACACACACACACACACACACACACACACACACCGAACCCTGTGGGTCTATCTCGGTCAAGCCGGGCCGGGGTACCTGTCCGCTTCGTGCGGCCACACCGACTCTGAAACCACCACGGTGGGACCCGAACCCACGACCCGAAGTCCACGGCCCACGAACGAGGCTGCTCAACCACGACCACCACTGTCTCAGACCGCTCCAGCCACGGCACGACCGTCTGCAGAACAGCGCGTCAACAACAACAGACCGCGCCGCAATCGCCACGATCACCGTTCTGCCGAACGCTGGTCCAGACAACCACACCCCTCCTCTTCAGGAGGAGGGGCTTCTTGATTGGACGGTGGGTTGTCAGGCGACTCGTGGCGGCCTCCCGATTGGCTGGGGCGTGCGTGTGGTGCTCGCCCTCGCTCATTGGCTGGAGGAAACGCTCTCTGCTCCTCCTCGGAGCGGAGCTTCGACTTGAGGCGACGAAGGGGCTCCGTCCACGTCCTCAGCCAAAAACACGTGCGTAATGGCGACCGGGTCGAGTACAGGACGGCGCGCTGTTGTCATTGTTGTAGTTGTAGCTAAGGATGTAATAAACCTGACTATACAATCATTCGTATTGTAGCTAAGGATGTAATAAACCTGACTATACAATCATTCGTAGCGCACACATGTAATTCCCATTAGACAAAGGGGGGATTCTAACTGCAAACACACACTTATCAAAATAACTGAGCTAACAGGGACCGCTGTCTGTCTGTGTGCAATGGCTTCCAGATTCGTAACAGTATTACCCCTATTTTTATGTAAATAGATATAAGAATTATGAGCTATTATTCTGGTTGCTATGCAATATTTATCATCATTTCTGTCCGTGGATGTGTATCTTCAGGTTGCTACTCGAGTGCGGATCAGTTGTGATATACTTGGAAATTTACGCCAAGGTTGGACTGGTTATTCCTCGACTCCTCAAATGTTCGGAGGTTCCTTGCCCTTCTCGTACCGACTGTTTTGTGCCTCGGGCCAGTGAAAAGACAGCGTTCTCCGGATTCATGCTTCTTGTTTCGGGGATGTGCGCCTTCGTAAACCTGTTGGAGCTCCTGTATATTTCTTATAAGAAATGTCGTGAAATAATGAAAAGCAGAAGTGAAATGACGAAAAAGACCATGACAACGAAGAATATGGAAGAGTGTGAAGAATTGAAGAAGGTGGAAAATGCTCCCAGTGAAACCAACAACAGAGAGGGTGATGATGCATGAAATGGGTGATATAAAAGGACGATGGAAAAGAAGTACATTTAGTGTAAATTGGCAGCATATGGACATGACAAAAAACGGTATTGAAAAATCAACTGAAGAAGTTGAGAAATCGTGTAACATATTGTTTAACACATGTGGCAGCAAAAGGTAAATATATAATGTATATATGTATAAAAGTAAAATATCTGTTTGTTTGTGACATTACTACTTTGAGCTCCCATGGTCAATCATTACGAAACTTTCTAGGATCAGATTTATGATCACGATGCACATCAATGGAGGGTTTAAAACAGTCATGAAGAGGTCATTTGGCCCGTTATTTCCATGTTGCATTCCAGAGTTAATTTCTTTGCTCCACCTTTAAACAACGATCTTGATGTTTTACGAAAGTGTTCGGGTACACACCTTGGGGTTTCCTTCCCTTTCGTGTATGTACGTTGTTTTTAGTGCCATACCCAGCTCATTTTCTAACGACTGCAACCCAATATTCGCGCTTCATGAGTATGAACGATTGTACAGTTCGGCTACCAATCAAATGGATCTTTGTCAGTTGGGGTCTGTGACTTCTGAGTGACGTTACAGTTACCACAACAACAGCGTAACGTTTTTGAAACTTGTATTTCAAATAAACAGATACAAAGTCAAATGAGGAAGTTCACCACGACATACAATGTCCAACGCCGATTCCCACGTTGAGTTGTTTCCGCCTAGTGTCCCTGTCCTGCCGGCTCAACTCACGAGTGTTCACCTCGTCCGTCAGGACTGTCCAACGATCGACACACGTCGCGTTGTTCTCTCTGGTGTGCTGGCTCGTTCAGGATGATTGAAGAGTTCAAAGGAATTCTTTCACTACACACAATGTTAATGAGTTTTAATAAACCCGGTTATAATCGACTCCACGTGTTAACAACCGCTCTGGATATTAACACCTCGTTCACTCATCAGAGTTAAATCGAGCACGGGGATGATCGAAACACATGTCACCCGTCTCTCTACACTTCCCTCTCACGGTTTTATATAGTAACACAGAATGATCTCATGCCTTCCAGCAAATGCGATTCTCGTCCATACTGGAAGTTACATCTGAGAACGTTCCAGCATCTTCACTCATCCCACCAGGCAGTTTTCAGTACAATTCTGCCATCCACAGTCAAAATTAGCTCATTACATCAAGCAGTTTATGACACAATTCACAGATTCACACCAAAAAAATTAACTTATCACATGTAACAGTCAATTTTAATCGTTCATTTATAGACATTTACCAATGCTTATCCACAAATACCACAACCAATGGTTACTGGCCATATCATCTAGCTTTTAACTGACAAAGTCAAAGTGACACCCTTGGACCTTTACATCCCTGAGACCCCATCATACACATTTAGATACTTTAGGGACCGATACTCCTTCTTTGACCTTTTACACACTTTTTGGACCTATACACCTTTTAAGACCCTTTGGACACGAAGACCCCTTTGGCACTTTGGACCTTAGACCCTTTAGATTTAGACCCATTTATACCCCTTGGACCCCTTAGAATCAATGGGAAAGTTAAAGCTGTGGCAATTGTTTCTCTTCTATCCTGTATTTCTCTCACCTATTCCCTCCACCCATCCTTGCTCGAGTATAAAAGGGAATGACTTGGGATCCTTGTGAGTGAAGTTCATTGAATGCTATTCCGTGTTCTTCCTCAACGTATGTGAATAAAGATTCTCCTTTGATGTGCCGACCCTTGGTGCATATTGAGTTCTTCCACGACAGTGCCAGCCAATCAGGGGCCAGGATAGGGCCAGCCAATCAGGGGCCTGGATAGGGCCAGCCAATCAGGGGTCAGGATACTGCCATCCAATCAGGAAACAGGATAGGGGGAGCCAATCAGGGGCCTGGATATTGCCAGCCAATCAGGAGCCTGGATAGGGCCAGCCAATCAGGGGGAAGGATAGGGCTGGACAATTTTCATCAATAGCTAAATGCTCGGGAGATCAAACGCTCAGTAGATCAAGATGCTCAGAAAGGCTGCTTCGATGTCTCTTGTTCAAGGTCTTCCACAAACGTCTTCCCGCCAAGGAGGTTGAGCTCAATCTGTTGTTTTCAATGTCCTCCCACTGTGGAGGTCAAACTGAGGTGGTAAATGAATGGAGGTGTAAAATGAATTGCTGTTTTTAGATCTAAAGATCCTGAGGATGATAAAGCTCACTTTGTGTATTTAAATCAGGAAACTCCTCATATAATATTTGGTGAGAAAAAGTCGGAACATTTTTTTGGCCATTTTCTCCAACGTTAAAAGAACTACAATCTTGTTCAAGAGTCCATGGAACCATTTTTCATTCAAACTTGATGTTCCCAACAAAACACATTGCATCTATGATGCTGGCTGGGATCCTGAGGTCAAATGCCATGTTATTTGCCCATTGTCTACCAATGACTAGCTGTTTGGATCCATTAAAACACACACACACTAATAATTAATCTATACTATAAAAGTGAAATTGTATACAGGACTTGTTTGTTTATATATGCTTCAAAAACTCAAAAAAAAACGACTGAACCAAATCCAACTCAATTTTGCATGTTGCATAAGGGCACCCCACTTATGGTTTCTGTCAGGGTAGCATATTTGGGGGAAGGGGTTGAAGGTGGGGGGAAGACCCCATTTCTATGTAAATATGTATCGCATGGTGCCCCCGGTGGTAGCCAGTATTACAAGTCATTTTCTTCTTATATAAAGAAACTTTAAACATCTTCATAACATGCATTTCGTTGATGTTGAAACGAGTGGGAATAAGTCGAAATTTTCAAAATGTTCATTTCACTCATTTTAAGCGGAGCTTTAAACCAAAGAATCCAACACAGAGCTTCACAGCATTTCCCTGCCCACTCATCCTCCTTCATATGCAGCACAAGGCTGCGGGTAGCATCATTGACTGAGAGCACGGCTGTGCCGCTGATGCAATGCCCCTATTACCAGTACACTGGTACTCATTTCACCGACCTCAGAAGGATGATAGGCCGAGTCAACCCCACTTGGTGTTAATTCAACAGAAACAGAGGTTTGTGGCCTGACGTGGTCACAAAAATGGTCCTTGGTCCACAAATGATGAAAGTTTTTGGGGAGACATGACAAGAGTGGCAGACAAACAGGCAAGGCACAGGCATGCATGCAAAGGAAAACAAGGCATAGGCAACATGGCAAACTGGGCTGGCAGGTGTTGCTGGCCGGCCTCTCGTGCCCGTAAATGAGGGGATGGCTGCGCCGGCCAATTTGATGAAGAGAGAGTTAGGATGAGTGGTTAAAAGTTTTTGCATGTTGTCTGAGAGAGATGTAGATGGCATCGTCACTGTGAGGACGATGTTACAACACACAGATGAACAAGAGGTAGGGGCATTGGGGAAGTCGCAGCCAGGAAGTGGTACTCCTAGAGAATGGGAGGTGTAAGATCAGTACATAAGATTAGAAATTGAGTTGTTGATGTAAAGTGCAACTCCATTGACGGGGTATGGTTCAGGCCTATCAAATTGGAGGAGACAGTAACCGGAGAAAAATACGAAGGAGTCGGGAATGTCCTGTGGGGGGAAGGATTTTGTTAAACAGAGGTCTGGTTTATCAGCAGCGGCCTGGATTGAGATAGTTTTCGTACAAATTGGACACAGATGAGTTTCGCATTTTGAGATGCTTTCTAGTTAACCAATTTGTGTTGGCAGGATCGAGTATCTGGATTGGAGCCCATGACCAGCTTTTCTTTCTCATTTGTGTTTCATTATTAAATGTTCTATAATTTCTCTAAAATTATTAATTTTATTAATAACTATGGCACATGACAATGTGCCATTGGAAACATCAAGTAGGAGTGACGTCAGAGGGCTCAGAGGCTCAACTTTGATTGGGTTAGTGTACCAAATGGCCCGTTGTGCATGGATGGGGAAGTGAGCCAATCCACAGAGAGTTCAGCTGGGGTTTTTTTCATGGTCTGAGACTGTAGGACGTGCTTGGAGGACAGCTGCACCCTGGTCCCTGAATTTGGTATGGGAGCCCAGTGACCAGGTAAAGAAATGCTGCACATTGGCTGAATTTCATACTTCCCGGGTTGCTCTTCACGAGATCACGCCCGAGAGACCCCCTCGGGCCTGTCATGAGTGGGGGAATGGCCGCCTGCACACAAGACCAGGACTATCCCTCGGCACCCCAGGCTAAGTGAAGGCCTTACCCCATCCACCCTGTCCCATCATCTTCAATCTTTCCTTTGTATTGTCTCCTCTCTCTTCCTGGTGCTCATGTGTAGTTAGGCATAGATTTAATATTTGGTGCATCCCGAATTTGTTGAGGTAAGTGGTTCTGCCAATCAGATTTTCTTCCTGTTCTTCCTTTTTGCAATGGCCCTTGACCCGTTTTTCTTATTTCTTAAACCTGTGTTCTTTTCATTAATATCCTTGCCATCAATGGATCGTGGGTGCAACCGCACATAACAAGTTACTCTCTGGAGCGAATAAATGTGCCAAATTTTGGCACATTATTTAATTTAGGAATGTTAAGCCCCCACGCACTCTCAACATATTTCACTTCCTCACTCGGATATTTTTAAGAGCATTTGCTCCGACAGGATCAGGTTTGAATCGGATTGACCGATCCTGTTACCACACATATATATTATTTTATGAGCTGCATCATACTCTTTGCACAGGGGTGATGCTGCCAAAGCTATTTCATGACAAGGGCTGTGCTGGGTGGTTTGCCATTACCTTCCTAGCAAGCAGTCAGGGCAAGAATTTGGAATTTGTTTGGGATGCCGGCAATAGCTTGCCTACCTACTCTTCGCGACGGACTCCGTTATATCTGTAACGTCCACCAACTAATGACAGACACACAGGACACACAGTTTAATGTACATCCGAGGGACGGCACACACATTGATGCCTCGCCCTGCATGCAAAACACCAGGATGACAGTTTACAGCTGGGCCGAGATTGAAGCCCAGACAAGACCACTCAACGGCAAATGTACATACATCCAAGCTATTGTGCCAGCCATCGACGCGAGGACGTATTCATAAATCTTAAAGTACAAATAAGCAACAGATGCAATGAAAATAATAATTTCCACATATTTTTAATTTTAGCAACAACAAAAAAAGATCAATGTGACAAACTCCATGATTGAAGAATAACTAGTAAGAATTGTTTTGCAACAAACCACGCAAACCAAAGATGTCAAAGAAATTATATTGATAAATCAGTGAATGAAAGGGGGTGTGAGGTGGGGGAGTGAAAGTTTTATACATAGCTGCCAAACTTTATAATTTCAAAAATCTGAGGTTATACCACTCAATACACCAACCAAAATCTGAGTACCTTTTCTACATACCCTAGCTCTGCATTCACAACCCCTCTTGTCTTGGAGTGAACAGCTAATCAACAGGGAAACATCGAACTGTACCTTTACAATGGAGATTAATTCATGCACTTTCACATTTGTGAGCAAATTTATAGTAAAAGAAATTTTTTATTTTTAAAATAAAAAATACATGCATTCAAACACAGAAGCCTTTCAAATGGAACGACTCAAGCTCAAACCCAGCAATGAGAAACCACACCGGCGACTACAAGTTCTACTTTACAACCTTTGTGAATTTACCACATTATGATATCGGAGTGTGAATTCGAGGAAATAAGGCAAGACTGCTTTAAACGACCTGTAAAGCAGTCTTGTTGTACTTCCTCGAATTATATTTCTAATCATTAGTATCATGTTTCGTTTCAATGAAAGTTGTCGGAAAAATTCCAGTGTTCTTACGATATAGAAGCACCAGATAATGTCACCCTAAAATGTATATTACTTGGTTACCTGCAACAAGAAAAGCTGACAAAAACAGATGCTTACATAAACCTTTTACTTATTTTGTCGGCAAAATTAATCTCACTTAAGATTGAGCAAAAAAAACAACAAAAAAAACAAAAATCACAATAATAATTATTCTACGACAGACAGAGTTAAGTCCTAAATAGAAAGGTGCAATTGTGTCAAAGTACAAGCCCAAGCTTGATATTTCAGTTACAAAACTTGTCCAAAGCGATAAAACTTGATAAGCTATTGAAGATGAGGTGTAAAAAAAACAACAACAAAATAAACAATCACATCCTAAAGTGATCAGACTTTTGTAAATGTAGGCCTACCTGCTTAGAAAATGAGAAGAGGAAGATATGCCATAAGGAAGGTGAGAAAGGATGGATTACATGGGAATTAAAATGAGGAAGAAGGAGAAAAAAAAAGTTTCTAACATACCGAGTTAATAAACATTAAATGACCCTCAACACATCATGTCAAGCCTGGTATATCTAAACTATGAGAGAGATCTCTGTCTCTGTTGCCATTTCTCTCAGAGATGGCCAAACGAATCTTCGTCAAACTTTTAGAGGTCACCAGTGAGTGCCAGGGAGGGTTTAAGGCAAAAAACAAAGTTTTTAAAATTCAGAGAAAAATAGTTGGATTTTTTTGTTTTTAAACGCTCTATAGTGCCTAAGCCATTGTAGCTTTGTGAAAGGTAGTATTTAAATCATCCCCGACCTCGTTCCTTAGTAGGTATAGATAAGTGTTTTCGACCCCACAAGAAATTAATTGATTTCTTCAAAATGCCAACAGGATTAAAGCAGCCCCAGGTAACCCCTGCAAGTTTATAATCAATATGGCTGAAATCAGAGGAGATGCTGTCTTCTCCTTCTGTGTGCAGCCACATGGGTGAGCGTTTGCAGCATTGCAAGGGACCGCACCTGTACACCCGGTGGAGTTCCCCCTACATATTTAGATGCAGACATTTGTAATTTTAACCAGGATATTGAAATAACTGGTCTACTCTTCGTTGAAAGATACTGTACGATATTTTTACATCCATAAACTAATGCTAGCAGATGGGACACCCAGCTTAACATCCAATGGAGGAAGCTAGGTGAACTTTGTGGTGGAATGCCCTGCTTGCGAAGATGATCATGTTATACGTTAAAAGTTTACATTCACAATTTAATCCTTATTCGGGAAACGTTGTGGCACTTACAGATCAAAAGATATTTTGAAATGTTCGCACTCTTACAAGTGAGTGCAAGCAGATAAGACACCTGACTCGATGTCTTCTCGAAAGGGTTGTGTAATTTAATATCCTGCTGAACATCATTCGGAAGATAGATTTGAGTATCCTGTGAAGTGTCTGTTTAATACCATTATCCTGTGAAGCATCTTGCCAAGCACCCCTGGGGGGTCTCGCTCTTCTTGTCATGACGTACATACACTACCCCCTACTTTCCTACTGACCATTCCAAAATGGGTTTTGTCACTATAATACGATTTACGGCATTTTCAATAATGACTTGTAGTGTGTGTGTGTGTGTGTGTGTGTGTGTGTGTGTGTGTATACTGTATATGTACAACTTTGTTATGATATCAAATCCGTAACTGCTTAAACAACGAATGTCAAATCACCACTGGTTATTCAACGTATGCAGGGAACACGTACTGGATGTTTTCTTTCACAAATGTCTTTTTAGGTATTTTATAAAAGGTGCTGTTTTACATGATGTGTTGAAAGCCTTTTAAGGTGAAAGTGAAAACACGGACAAAAGGCAAACCGACCTTTGTACATTTGCACTCAATGTATAGGCCATCACATGCTATGCACAGTGGCAGACTCCTCGCTGTTGTTAGCCAGTGTTGTCTCCAGTTCAGACAGGACATTGGGTGAGACCTCCCAGCCGTGGGTGTTCACATGGCACAGTGTAATGAGTCGCTCAGCCATTTTCAGCAGCGCTTGGAACATGTCATCTTGAGTGCCACGAGCAGATGAAGCGGCTCTCATATGGCCCTGTGCAAAATTGAGCTCAGCGAGTGTTGGGAGACCTGTTTGGCTGAGCATCTCGAAGAAGCCCTTCCATGCAGTTGGAGACACTTCAGGGTTTCCGGACACATTAAGGACACGTAGACATTTGAGGTGAGAGTCCTTGATTGTTTGGCCTGAAAAAGATCGTTCAAATGGAAGAAATTTTAAAAAGAAGAAAAATCTGACAGTATGAAATGCTAGAGAGCTCATTAACCTTCTTATCCCAGCATTCATACATTCATCAGGTAGGGAGGGGACCACATTAGCAAAGGTCAACAGAAAACAAAGAGTACCAAAAATAGATAAACACAAGGCATGCCACTTGTTTTTAAGGGTAAAGGTATGATGGGACATAATATGAAAGTATTAAACAGACAATTAAAAATACTAAGACAGACAGATACCTATAGATGTAAATAGACAATTGTAATGGTAATTACCAAATGCTGCAATGTCCATATCTGTCAGCTGGCAGTTTTCAAAGCCCAGCATTTGCAGATTGCACAAAGTGAGTTGTTGGACAAACATGGTGAAGCAGTCACTCAAATTGTTCTCAGACAAATCCAGTTGGTCGAGATTGAGCATGTTAGGAAGGACGGTAGCTGCGAAAACATCCACAGAATGCAGATATCAACACAGTGATTCAAACAAGGACCGTGATAATACTGTACGAGCACGACGCAAAGAGCCGATTCTTGATGAACACATATAATTAATCAGTGATGTTTTTCATACATTCATTAATAAACTCTTTGCAAGTGCTATACTACAAAATTACATGTGAAAACCATTTCACAAGATTGCACAAAAGTCAAATAAATAAATAATAATTCCTGGTCCACATTTGAGTTTCAATGTCTTAATTTTAGTTTTTGTCCAGGATCCAAGGCTCATGGAAGAAAACACAAAGGTGGGGAGGTGGGTGCTTAGACACGGACATTTTGGGAGGGGAGACGAGAGGAGCTCCCGAAAACAGACTCGACACTGGTCATCCACTTGTGTACACGTAACTATTTAAATAATAATTATAAACTAAGCCCCATTTTCACCCCTAAATATCCATAACGATGTATTTCACATTCAAGGAGAAAAAATAAATCAGCTTCTGGTTAAATCAATTTGACTTTGTTGAACTGTACTTATGGCCGCTTGGGGGTGACGCAGAACACGCGCAACTCGCCTGTGACATCACTTTTCTCTCTATAAAAATAAATATTTTTAAAAGGCCTTGGTATGGTTCAGCCAGGGTCAAAATCAAACCACTGACCGCCTCGACTCAAAGTGGACACTCGGACCATTATGTTACAGAGTCTGGTAATATATTTTTGAAAAATAAAACTCCTTAAAAATTTTTGAATGAACACAAATGTATACAAGCCATCTACAGTAGCTGAAGAATAATAATAATAATAAACCTATTCATTGATTGGATACTGTGAAGTGTGACTATTTTGGTTTAGCCTTTGTGGCAAAATTGGATGGAGGCTTTTATCCCTACCAGATACTCCTTCGGCATTTACTGTAGCTTTAGATGGATGGTTGGCTTTGACATATAACAGTCTGTTTGAATTAAAAATGAAATTTAAAGATCACTAGTCTCTTGCGATGAAGCCGAGTCTATGGGCTGATCACTTTTCCACCGCAGACTAATCAGTAGTCTCTCTGTCGTCTACCGCCTCCTTGCTGGCATGGGGTGAAACTGCAGAACTTTTGAAAAAACAGAAAGTAACGAGCAAAACGACTCCTTACTAGTTGGGTCCAAGGCCATGCCCCCCATAAAATTTGAAAAAGTGATGTCAAAATATGCATTTTGGGAGTGATCCTGTCAAAATTGTAACAAAACAAAAAAACAACAATGCAAATTAAAGTGATATTTGTGGTAGAATTTATTTCACCTGTACATCTACTGCTGGGAAGATTATTTTCAGTTAGTACAGCATTTTGTTATCATAAATAAATTTTGCAGGACTTTTAATACAAGTGTTTTCTAAATAGAGGGTAGGGATGTCACGCGTCACATAATGGAGCGGTTTACCGGAACCACCCTCGCTCCAGTGTAAACCAGAGCATTTACTACCCCTTTAAACTCATGCATCATGCAATGGAGCAGTTTACCTGACAGACATTTGATCACAGTAACGAGCTTGCAAGATTTTGTACCCGGCTAACTCCGACAAAAAATAGCTTGTAAAAAAAACAAAAGCTACCACGGGAGTAATTCACATAATCGTGGCCATGATGCGTTGGCATTGAACCCGATCCAGATGAAATGTGTTAAGAAATTAATCAGCATATCGGATTAGCACCTCAATTCCCGATAATTGCGACTTGCTTTTATAGGCGCCCTACATATACAGGGAAAAAAACAGTCAGTACGTAA
>CM068963.1:43715568-43728923 GCA_035128595.1 Eptatretus atami | reverse complement strand
TGTACCTTGAAAACGAAAACACATAAGAAAATGTGCATGTGTGATTAATTTGTTTATAAATTGGCGCCTCTTCATATGAACTTTTCACGAGCATTAGTTGGTTCCTCCTAAGAACACAAGGGGGGTACACAGCATGCACATGAGATTGCTTTTGAAGGTGCCTCATTTTCTATTGTTTGGCATTTTCTACAAGCCATGGAATGTTCCTTCTTTTCTAGTTTGCCACATGGCACATTCCCTCCATCCATCGGGACCACACTCTGTGCAGAGTGTTGGTGCTGTCTAAGCAGTCCTCTTGGCTATTGGGCACAATCCTGGACGGGTCGCCACTCCGACGCAGACATACCATGTAAAGGGCCTTTTCTACGCCCCTGGCATTTTTCTCAAGATGAAAGTTAAATCTTCAACGTTTTTTGAAATATTACATACACAAGCCAAGTTACGGAGATGGTTGCCATGGCAAAATAATTCAGCTAGTAACGCCGTGATCTAATCAGGTTGAGATAATGTCATGAGGAATAGATATCTGCAAAATGAAAGCAAAATGTTCAACGGTTTTTGAAATATCGCGTACACAAAAGTACGTGGACAGATGATCGGTCGGAGCTCATTTTATTGTCCCCCGTCTCCGACCTTGTCGGAGGGGCGGGAGACCAAAAAAAATACAAAAGGATAATGTAAACACTGTCAAACCTTGATAGCAATCGACATCTCAGGCAGGAAGTCTAATTCTTGCTTTTTAGCACATTCTGCAGTCTTTTTGAAAATATATCACTTATTCAAGATATCTATTATACACTATAATTTATACTACTACTCCTTTAACAGCCTCAATTATTCCCACAATCTTGTTGGGTCGGCCAGGGAACGTTTTCGGCCCAAATATTTCATGATTCGGCCGGCCAGGCCTGACATCCGGCTGAAGGTGGTACGAGTTTGTAATTTGACCACATTGCCAGTGATAACTCATCTACACTTCACGAAAGACACTGTGGGATCCTTACCTTCCACCAACAACCAGTGCTGGCAGACGTGTCATTAAGCCTTCCCACTTAACATCTTTCCGATGGACAGCACACATTCTAAATGTCGGTTGTTGGTTGCCAAACTATGACTTTTTTGTATACATAGTCAAGGCTTGTGGAAGAGCCAGAACACGAAACAGATCAGGACGTAACACGATAAAATGAACTTGGACAACAATGGGGTAGGGAGGTCAACAGGATGGATACAGAATTAAACTTCTTCCTCCCCCACCGAATCCTCCCTCGCCTCCTCCTCTCTCCCCATCCCTTCTCCCTCTGTCCCCTGCTCTCTCACTCCCTCTTTCCCCTCCTCTCTCTCCCTCCCCTCCATCCTCTCTCCTCTCTCTCCCCCACTCCCCTGTTTCTCCCCCCTCCAAACTCCCATGCCCCTCCCCCCTCTCCCCCACTCAGACTGGGTGGTTTGTCATTGACTTCCCAAAACTAGTTCAGGCAGGAATTTGTAATTTGGCCACGGTGCCGGAGATAACTCGCTCACTCTTCGTGAAGGACACCGTGGGGATCCAAACGTCCATTAACTAATGTCGGAAGACAGGACGCCCAGTTTAACGCGTAGGAACGACACATACATTGGCGATTCACTCTGCCTGTGAAACACCAGAATGAAATTTTATAGCTGGATTGAGAATCAAACCCAGGCTAGACAGCTTCGAGGCAAGTGTGGGTACCTCGGGGTCATCCTGTCAGAGGTTGTATCTTAATGCACTTAAACAAACTGCGATTCCATGTTGTATGTCTATGTTAAAAATGGAATTTGGTAAGAACTTGGCCAATAAAAATACCATCCCAGTACAATTTCCTTAGTGAGCTGCTAAAGGGATTACTTTGACAAGACAAGACAATGGATTGTGATTGTTGCGAATTAGGTTGTTTTCTCACCAAGAGCTTGAATATCGCTTCGGTGAATCTGGCAACCCGAAAGGATAAGGCAGTGCAAATGGGGCAAGCTGGACAGGTCCCGCATCAGAGGTGAAAAAACACCAGCCAGAGAGTTCCAGGATAGGTCGAGTTTTTGGAGTTTTTGGAAAGAAGAAATTGAGGAGACTGGAGGAGGGGGAGGACAAGGAGGCAGGGGAGGAGGAGGAGGGGGAGGACAACGAGGCAGAGGAGGAGGATGCCTCGGGGGGGGGGGAGGGGGAGGCGGTTGGAGAAATAAATGAGATAAGGATGAACAGTAAATGTCCATAGCACATTGCAGATACATAACTGCTATTTCACAATGAACTTGTATGTATGAAACAGTGCCGGAGAATAATGATGATGGACTTGCTTACCCAATGATGCGAGCTGAGATGTATGAAGTTGGCAACAGGAAAAGTTCAAAGTTTTTAAGTTTTGTAGCTTTGACAAACAATTCAACCCTTTTACTTCCATGTTGTCCTCATTTTGCTCTCCAGCTTGGTCTGGGATTCCTCTACCAGAACATCTAGTGCCAGACAAATCCAGTTCTTCAAGATTGGACAATGCTGAGAGGTCAGACACTGGGAGAAAGTCAGACAATTAGATTGACATGGTTGACAGCCCATTAACTGGGGTTACTTTGAACAACTTTTCAAAAAATATTTTTGTTATTCATGGTCAAATAGAGAATTATTTTTTTCTCATTCTATATTCAGTGTAATGTACACATACATTACGCGATGACGTTTAAATTGGTAAAAGTTTTGCTTCAGTGCATGTTCCCATGATTTCTGAGTAAAGTTCAGAGTTACCCTGGCAGGGTTCTTAAAAGAAAACAATGGAAATTTAAACATGTAAAATAATTCCCACTTGGGAAAATATTACTAACTCGTGGACATACCAGTTAAGGAAGGGTGATCAGATGATTGGAATTTGAGATGATGGAAGGTACATAGAACGATGACGACGCCATTAAAAATGGAACAAATGCAGACAACAATATATGACAGTTGAGCTTGAAATATCACCACCACCAACTCTCCTCCCCCTCAGGAATGTGGTGATGTCTCGTGATCCAACAGAACAAATGCTTTGACAAAAATCCACTCTCAACTGGGCTGAATAGAATTAAAGTCAGAAGTAAATTTATAATGCCGTAAACAGAATTGTCAGACATTAATTATTCCGACAAAGTTTTGTGATGAGACCTGAAGTGGTGAGAGAGGAGACAGCAATTGTGATACATAGAGGAATATATGGACACTGTCATAATATATGTATGTATGCATGTATGTATGTGTGTATGTATATATATATATATATATATATATATAGAATATATATATATATAATTATATATATATAATATATATATATATATATATTATATATATATTATATATATATACAGTAAGTCCTCGCTTTTCGCAAGGGTTGCGTTCCTGGAAAACCTTATGATAAGCGAAACTGTGTTAAACAAAACATATTTTCCCATAGAAACCAATGTGTTAAAGGGGGATGTGTTTTTGGCTCGAAATTTTTTGGACATAAACACAAATAAACAAAACACACTCCTCGAGTAGTGGCGACTTACCCGCGAGGCTGGAGGAACGGAGTTGATTGCGGTGGACAAGTCACACTTGCGGAGTGGCAGAATCGTCCCTCTTCACTTGACACTGTGCTGTCACTTTCTTCACCAGTGGGAACGGTCTCTTGGCAGCTGGTTGAAGGAGCATCCTGGATGGTGGATGGAGTTGGTGCTGCATCTTTTGGCTTGAAAAATGCATGGAGAGTGGGCTGGATGGCTTTCTTTTTCTTTGCTGCATAAAGTTCCTTGTAGCAACAAAGGGCCATCATTAACAACACGGCTAAAATCAGTGCTCCTTTTAAGATTTGGATCTTGCTCGATAACAAATTCTATGGCATTTTCAAACGAGCTGAGGATTTGGCTGAGGTTTTTCATGGTGAGATGCTTGGATGAAGGTGTCACAGCATCTTCTTCTTCCTCAAGAGCCCACTGCTGTTCCAACTCCATAAGATCTTCATTGCTTAAGGGTTCTGCATGAGACTCCAGTAAGTCATCCACATCCTCTTCGTCAACCTCTTCAAAACCAGCCTCCTGCGCAGGTCTACAATTTGACTTGTAATCAACGGAACATCAGCAAACCCCGTGAAATTGTGGACACACTCAGGCCACACTTTCTTCCACACAGCGTTCATGTGGAGGCACTCACCTCCGCCATGAATCCTTAATGTTTTCCAAAGCCATTTTTATGTTGTATGTTCGCCAAAACTCCTTGATTGATAGCTTGTCCTTATCAGTTTTTTTGATAAGCTGCAGCTATGGTATGCTTAACATAATAGGCTTTAAAGCAGCAATAACTCCCTGATCCATAGGCTGTAAAAGTGAGGTAGTATTTGTGGTAAAAATACTACCTGCACGTTTTCACACCAGTCTTCCATTTGCTGAGGATGGGCAGGAGCATTGTCTACAGCAGAAAAGATTTGTTGTCAATGTTGTTCTCCTTGGAGTACTTCTCAACATGATTGGAGAAGTAATTGATCACGTAATCGTGGGTCAATGCCCCGTCATCCAAGCCTTTGTATTTGACCGCCATATTACAGGAAGTTGTGGCTTGAGGCAACCCTTTAGCGCTCGTGGGTTTTCAGAAACGTAAACAAGAAGCGGCTTGAGTTTTACATCCCCTTCTGCATTTCCACCGAGTAATAAGGTCAGCCTGTCCTTTGCTGCTTTAAACCCTGGAGCAGTCTTTTCTTCTCGTGCGATGTATGTCGGAGGGCATTCTTTTCCAAAACAATCCGGTTTCGTCAATATTGTAGACTTGCTTCGGTGAGTAACCCCCTCCTCAATCATCTTCTTCAACTTTGCTGGAAACTCTGATGTGGCAGCATGGTCCGCACTTGCCGCCTCACCGCTACACTTCAGGTTGTGGAGGTTGGCGCGATGACAAAACCTCATGAACCAGCCTCGGCTCGCTGTGAAGGTCTCTGCGCCTTCACCCTTTCCTTCAGCTTCCTGTTTCTTCTTTAAATCGTTCCACAAACTACGCACTTTTCTTGTATCACAGCAAGAGATAAAGGCATGCGACGTTTAGTTTGATCTTCTATCCACACACATAATAAACGCTCCATGTTGTGCATGGCACCATCTCTCATTCTCGTTGGTGTCGTTGCACTCGAACTGGTCGCAATCTGTGATATTTTCTTTATCTTTGCCGAACTTTGAACGATCGAATGTACAGTCGATGCAGCGATTGCATGCGCGCGCCGATTTCCGTTGTCCCTTCACCTCCTTCATGTCTTTTAATGAAATCCAATTTCACCTTCAATGTGACAGCCTTTCGTTGTCTCTTGAAACGAGGTGTGCTCAGCAAAAGACTTGCGGGTCGCTTGGGATTCATACTGGAGGTATGCAGGCGAGCGTGAAGAGAATCGTACAGTACAGCGTACAGTACATGCGCAGAAAGGTGAAAGTGTGTTTATGCGCATCCTGTGTGATTGTTGTTTTTTGCAGGCAGTTTGAAACTTTTTTTTGCGTTTTTCCTTGCAATGACATTACGATAGGCATAAAATGTTTGCGATAATTGAAAAATTAGTCATTAAAATAAATTACGAATAATCGAAACTACGATATGCGAACTTCCGGTTAGCGAGGACTTACTGTATATATATATATATTATATATATATATATATATATTAAATATATATATATATATATATATATATATATCCATATCCAAATGTATGGAGTGTGGCGATCACTCCCCCGATCTCCATTGGACATCGTCCTACACCAAAGCGTCACCTCCAATCCGGAGACCTCGGCCCAGTGACTCAGTCATACAAAGATGACATGGTCAACATCAGATAAACATCAAACGGAGCAGCCTATCCGGATTTCGGGCTTATTTACCCTCAGACGGCATACCGATAAATATCTAACCAACGATGACCACATTCGTCGTCGTATCTTACGTACCTCCTGGCTGTTATGATGAGCATCAGCCACAGATTATGTATCACACGGTGAAACCACATAATCCGCAAAGAACAACAGTTCCTCTGCCACCGAGGATTGTTCCCGCTAATGCAAACCATTCAACCAGAAGGCACGTGATGTGATCGGCGGGTGAATCAAAATCTCCTGAAGTGATTTAGGGTTAATTAGGGAAAGGGTTTGAATAATTATTAACTCCTGATTTTCTCTGTTAATTCAAATTATTCACATTTTATCTGCATTTTTTTTTTTTGCTTTATCACTTTGGAGTAGTTTGTAAAGACCATATGTATTAAGTTTGATTTGAAAACATGAAATAAGCTCAGGTGGCATCAAAATGTGAAAACTTGGGAGGGGTGAATATTTTTGCAGGCCACTGTTTGCAGGTCCTGAGTTTCCTCTGTGAGTGTTCGATTTTTATGACAAAGTGTCAAACCCTAACATTTAAATATATTACAACTGTGAGCCATATTAATTCAAGATATCACAAATTAATAGAAACGTTTTTTTCTCTGCAATATTTCTTCATGAAAACAGGAGGCTCAGGATACTCCTATCAAAAGATAACATACAAGTAGATAGCAATGAACAGGCTGGACCGAGTAGCAAAATTAACTGGAACAGCACTCCGTAGAGCGCATACCTCCACCAGGCTAAACAGTTTGCATTTTGTATCCCACCGATAGGCCAGATCTGGATTCGGACCTGAACCAAAATTTAATCATTTCATCCTTGTTAACTACCCAACTCATCCACAACTTTTTGAACTCTCACACCATATATCATTTTTGGCCCTATTTCTCAATGGTGAAGAATCACTTAAAAAAAAAAATCTCATATCTGTAATCGGATCCAGATCTTCACCAAAATCTAATCAATTCGACCTTGTCACACACTCAACCAGTTCACCAAGTTTTGTCTGAATCCGCACACAACTTTTTGAGATGTCATGCTCGGATCCAAACAGACGAACAAACAGGGGTGAAAACATAACCTCCGTCCAGCTTCGGTAGAAGAGGCAACAAACAATGCAATTGTTTTGGAAGTCGCATTATTACTGTCCAATGACTTCCAATGTCCAATGAGTAGCTTCAGGAAGGAAACAAGTGGTGATGTAATCAGGTCCAGGTAAGTAACGTCCAAGTCTCAGTTTAAGATGCTGAGCCATTCCAAAAAAACAACTTTACAGTTTATTATACTGTATTTGTGCTTGTATCGCAATGTGATCCCTACCTGCAGTACTTTCTCCCCCAATAACCATCCCTTACCCAACCCTGTTACATGCAGATTACTGCGTTTTCTCCCATCCCCTCTCTCCTCTTTTTCTGTTCACTCCCTTGCTTGCTACGTCCACCTGCGGCCCCACTACACCACTGTCAGTACATTGCTGCTTTGTCCTACTTTGTCCTCTTCTATGAACCTAGGTTTTGTATAAAAAGAATGATCAAGAAAAAGGAGGAGAAGTTCCACTTTATGGAAAGGATAAACAAAAATCATATCCATATTCAGATAATATGGCTGCTGTAACCCTCCCACCCCATACATCCTCCCACCTCCTCATACTGTTCCAAAATGATTTGTCCTTAGATACAAAGCTAATAACATCATACATGTCGATGCTAGCACTTCTGAAATTATACTTGGAGATTCTGCCAATATTGGCCAAATGTCACACTCTTGGTACAATCTCATTCATTGAAGCAAAATAAAAAGCAGTTGGTGTGATAAAACAGTGCAAATAAATCTTACTAAGGCCATCAAGACCACGGGGACCAAGGATCATTTCTCGCAGACTGAGAGAATTGACAGTAGGAAGTGCCTTGAGGTGATCTGCAAGTCCGGTGTCTCCCAGGGTGAGTTGCGTCAGGGTAATGTGGGACAAAGCTGGATGCTGGCGAACCGCTGAGAGCAAGGGTTCAGCATCCGAAAAGGGACTCTGAGCTGATGGGAGAAAACGATGGAAAAAGGAAAGACATCAGAGCACGAGTGAAGATATAGATCAAGAAATCTTCTTAAAAAGAGGTTAAAGTTCATCAAAGAGTTTAATAGGAAGAGCATTGCAGATAAATCATTGATGAAGAGAGGCATTAATAACTTGAGTGACAAGCAAGTTCTAGCAAAAAGAAATAGTTAAAGTAGAAATGGTCATTAAAAATATAAAAAAATGCAGTTTTCAGAGTGAAGAAGAGTGAGTAGGAAGAATTAAAATTGGAATGAAAGAGTGAGGGCGAACTGACGGATGGAAATTTAGGGACGTACAAACATCCGAGAGATGACACACACACATTCATGAATCACCCTGCCTGTGAAACACCAGGATGACAGTTTATAGCTGGGTCGGGATTCAAACCCAGGCTAGGCAGCTCAGCGGTTGGTGTGTGTACCTCTAGAGTCTAGGCCAGTGTTTCTCAACCTTTTTGTCCCACGCCCCACTTTGATTTTCAAAAAGATCGTACGCCCCACCATGATTGGAGACACTACATATATACTACATATGTATTCAAAAGGCTTTATTAAAACTTTATTGCAAATTTTATTCCAATTGCTACTCACTTCAATGGGAGCCCTGCCCTTGACACTGGCTGCAGATTTGTTTGATTCGAGGAACCAATTTTGTCAGTTTCAGCCTTAAATCACCACGCTTCGTGATTTCCAGTCGATTTGTCTTAGCTTGCAGCAAATCGGTAACAACACTAAATCCACATTTGACTAAGTAAGATGATGGAAAATTTATCAATACTTCCCTTGCCAAAGGGAAAATTTGAAAGTGCAAAGCTATGAAAGCAATCATATATTGATTCATTAATTCTGAATCCTCATGCCCCACCAAAATATTGCCACGCCACACCTTGAGAAACACTGGTCTAGGCCATCCTGCCAGCCCACAATCAGCTCACATCCCATATAATCAGCTCAGATCACTAAAACAGTGATTAGTAATTAATTAATTTAAATATTAACTTGTTAAAAGTGTAAATGGAAACTTAAAGCAGAGAAATAGAACACTTTAGGAAGTAGTTAGGATTGCTGGAAGGGATATTTAAATTATGTTAAAATTTACTCTCAGAAGTTGGGGGGGGGACAAAAACATCATCCCTTATGGGTGCAGCTGTGCTGCTGATGCAGTGCCTCCTGAGGTTAAAGCAGGAATTTGGAATTTGGCCAAGGTGCCAGCGATAGCTCGCCTCCTTCATTAAAGTTTAAGAGCATTGTTTAACGCTCCACTTAACTGCTTAATGAGATTATCTGGAATAATGGAGCTTATGGACAATTTCCTTACACTCAAATGCCTCCTGCGAGTTAAATGTAAGCCCTTATATCATGATCATTAGAGATGAAATACCATTTTGCAAATGCTCTTTGAACGGTGAAGAAAATTTTCGAACAAAAATCAAATTGAGTGAGATGGGGTCCAAGTCCAAAGGTCTCAAGTCTGAGTCTAGATGAAAGCACTTGATGCTTCACAGGATAAAAGCAGAAAAATATTTATAAGAAGATCCAAAGTGAGAAAAAAAAGAGCCTTACCCTGTTTTCCAACGACCTCGATCTTCTCCAAGGCAGACATTTTGGCGAGAAGTGGTGGGCCCTGAGAGCCAACTGCCGAAGAGATACTTACGGAATGAACCCGTTCCACAAGTTCTGGAGCCAGCAACTGTAGATGGGCCTCACAGCAAGAAGCTCCGAGGTTCAATTTTACTGCTTGGCAGCCTGACAACGCTGAAGTTACTCGGGACCCTTCTTGAATCTGCTCAGCAAGCTTTCTTTTCTCATTCTCCACTTTCTCCCTCTCAGCCTCCTTTGCTCCCTCGGCATCAGCTGAATCAGCTTCACTGACTGGCTTATCGTTTTTCTCTTCTTTCTCCTCACTTTTCTTCACCTCACCAAATGGACCGTACCCAAGGTATAGTTGCAAGGTACCCAGTGAAGGTAGAACAGACCGGGCACGGCGGGACAACATAAGAAGTTGGCGTGAAATTGGAGGACTGACGATGTCACACTGGTAGAAAGAAAAGAGGTGTCGGTGGAAGAAGTAAGACAACACATCGAAAAATAACGCAAAGTTAAATGGCCTGAAATAGCTTAGGTTTGCTCATTTATAACACAGTGAGTTTGGAAAAGCCAGATGATCATGTGTGACATTCATGGATCAGAATAAAGGAAGTAGTAGGCCTACTATGCGGTCTTGACTGCCAATGAGCCTAACCACCTGAACCTCTCTTTTTCCAAATGCACCCTTCTCCAAGAACCACCATGATATAAATAAAAGATGTAAGGTCTGTGTCTTATATGAAAGAGTAGTTTTGAAAAAAAAAGTTAACTTGTAAAAATGAAAAAAGTTATTTTCAATTAATCACATTCTCAACAGTAAAAGGCAAATTTTGTTTCTTTTCAAAAATGAAATAATCTGATTGCAAGTGACATCACAATAATACAACTTCTGCATTACCTAACTCGATCTTCATCAGTCTTTACAATCCGCTTGGGCCATTAGTGCTAAATTCAAATGGACCTACTTCCTGTGTATGAAACAGCGAGGCTAACTTGAGATAGAAGTTCTAAAGACCAGGATCATTAAAGGCCAAATGGAAAAGGCACAATTCAGTTTAATTGTAAAACATGTAAAAATAATTACAGTTCAATGCTCAATTTTTCTGCAATGGTATTGTGTACCCTGATTTTCGAGAATAACAATGCCATGTCGACGTCAAACAACCTTTGAACCAGGCTCAGTGGTGTAATGGTTAGAACGTCCGCTCCGAGTCTGGGAGGTAGGAGGTTAGAACCCCGGCCAAGTCATTCCAAAGACTTTAAAATGGTACGTGCTGCTTCCGTGCTGGATCAGCATTTTAAAGGATAGAGTACGTACAAACAGCCATAGGTTTGCAACAATTGCACAGGCTCGATGGGCTTGAGGGCCTCCTCCTACATTGCATTCCTTGTAAGGTAACTCATATTTACCTTCGTACATTTGTAAATCAAAAGTTTTAAAGAGCGAGTTTTGAGCGGCAGTGAAAGAATAGATCTCATTAGTCTGGGGGAGATTCGGAAAAAGGTAAATGTTTGATATTCAAGAAACATTGTGATGTACCAACAGATTGTCACCATTACACAAACATATCTATCCCAAAACATTCATGCTGCCTTCTGCATAGTGTCTACAAAAACCCAAACTTCTGTCTCCCACTTACAAATCAGCACCTCTTTACCTGCAAAAGATGCAGAGTACGCTTAGAAAAGACAGCTTTCATTGCTGTTTGCAACTGGTCTTCACACTCGTCTTGATCATCCACTTTATGCATTGCCTCTTCAAATGCAGAGAGAGCAAGAAAGACGAGGTCCCTTGTGAGGGTGACGGAATGCTCATCGGCTGTGTTCTTGTTCCCTGTGAAAGAAGGAAAACAAAAAGGTTAGTTATGGAATTAATGACTGGGCAATGCCCTACCCTCATTAACCCTCCCCAAACATACTCATTCCTTTCCAGGTTGTTGTGTTTTCTCCCCTCTCCCTCACTCTCTTTATTTTTTTTTTTTATTCCATTTCTGTTCCATCCCCGGTTTCCCCTTCCTCTTCTTGCTGTTTTCGAGTTTGTATCCACCTTGTTCACCCCCTGTGTCCCTCCTTACAATCTCTTCGCCCAGTTTTCCTCCAAATGTCCCTGTGTTTGCCTCCTTTCCACCATGTTCTTTCTGTTTCATTAATGGTCTCTCCTAGGTTCTAGCTCTTCACTGAACTTTAACTTCATGTGTCAATAAATAAATAAATAAATAAATAAAGGTCCCTGTGATACAAAATTCTGACATGATCGAAGCAAGTCTTTTACAGGGTAGACCTTGAAACGGTTTTCTGTTCTTTGCAGGTTGGTAAGCAGGGATTGTTAGTTACTTACATCACCCAGATATCAACAATTTTGTAAAGAAACCTGAGTTTACTTTTGCACAGAATGCTGTTGTGGAAAAACAATTGTTCACATTTTCATACTTCATTGAACATCCTTAAAACTCAGATCCACCCAAATGGCCTCATAAACAGACAGAATGTTTGGTTCTGGTGTTCCGCAATTCCAGAACATTCAACAAGTAACACGGCAAAATGGCGAAAAGGAAATTATGATTTGTTGCGCCCTGTCAAGCCATGAGAGTATTGGTCTGGTATTCATCGAAGGGACCGTTTATAATTTGAGGAAGTACACAGGCAAAATGTTGGTCACATCAAACATGTGGTTCACAACAAATAAATCTCCAAATAATATTGTTCATAATTATCGATGAACAATACTATTATTTTATACACAACAAAACTTGTCAAGAGCAATTGTAAATGCACCACCTTGGGGGGCCTCCCAGTCCGTTCAACGATGTTTTTTCTTTCATTACCCATGAGAACGATGAGAACTGCGTGAGCATGTTTTAGTGCGTGCGTATGTATACACCTGTTGTGGGGAGAGAATTTGCCGTCACGGCAATGTGGTTTAGGACGGCGGCAGCAGGCTCCATGCCCTGTCCAGCGGTAAGAATGAGGAGGCGCCAAGAATTGAGCACAGTCTCCGGGTTGGATAGATGGGCGGTAAGAACAGAAATTTGACTGTTTGGACTACTGTGGTTTCTTGCTGCATGCCGAGCAGTCAGGAAATCGGACAGGGCAGAGTGGGCAAAAGTCAGGCGTCTCTCTGGTTGTGCTTGTAGAAGCCCTGATGCTAAAGCTTTAGTCGGATCAATGCCAGATTTCTGTGGGAAAACGTGAGAGTAACAATGGGAGTCAACCTTCAAACATCCAAATCAAACTACTGTACATAAGCTACTAACCAACAAAAATAAACGATTACTGAAGATTATAAAGATTGAATATGAGTACATTGGATACTTCTTCTACAACTTGGTGGGACACATCAGTAAGACTTCAATAAAGAAAGTGTGAGCCATAAAAATAGGAGCACGCATCTTGAAGCTCACCTGGATCAGTCACTCAAATCCCCCGCAGACTCCCTGAGATCCTGATCTTTCTTTTTAATGCCATGAACAAACTTAGGTACATCATGGGTGATGAAGGTTGTGGTGAAGATTCATCGAAATCATGTGTGCAGTTTTGAAGAGGAGAACAAATACTTATTTTGGGGGGTCAACCCTCCTCCCCTTCCGAAGACCCCTTTAGTGAGTGAAGATTTTGATGCGGTCAATAAACCTTCGTTTGGCATCACATATGAAGCTTGTGGCCAAGTTTCATCAAAACTGTGCATTTGGTTCAAGTGATAATGACTGACTCACTGACTCACTCACCTTTGGACACTGCTTGATCACATAAGCTCACCAGACTAAAGTCCAGGTGAGCAAATAAAAACGAATGAAGATTCAAGGAGAAGAGTGGATATATGTATGTATATATATATATATATAT
>CM068963.1:43692618-43706708 GCA_035128595.1 Eptatretus atami | reverse complement strand
TTTAGCACAGTGGCACGTGTAGTAAAATAGGCTAATTGTTATAAAGTGGCCTAGAAGAGCCCAGGGGTTAAATAGATATCGGTGTACAGCAAAAAAAGCATCTGGGGCACGTACCCCACGAGCCAGTGCCCAGCGACGTCCCTACCTCAAGCTACAATGGAATACAAAAGAAACACCGTGAAGCCAAATTCAAGAACTCAAACTCAATAATGCCTTTGTTATTCAATAAAACACCCACAGGAACCGACGAGTCCATTCCTGTCCTGCCCGAAGCTTTTTAAAGTGATTATTTACACACTGTACTCCATGTTTGTACTTGCTTTACTTCTCCCCTTTAAATTTATCAAGTTGGTGGTGGCACTGGAATATTCATAGGCGTGCCACTCACTGCTGTGGGCATGCTTTGGCGTGATTTATTTGTGCATCAGTTTTTATTCAAAAAAGAGATTTGCTAAACACCATTGGCCTCGTTTCATGTTCTCACCTGAACCTCTGGCTGATGATGGGTTGAAATCCCATGTGACTTTTTTTTTGTTTTGTTTACAGATTCAAGGCTTGTGGAAGAGCTTGAACAAATGAACAGATGAGGACGATTTTTTTAATTCAGAATTTCATATTGGGTCATTCCTGGTGGAACTTTTGGACATCTTTTTCCAACTTTGTTTTTGGGTGGGAAGCGTGGGAATTTATGATGGCATGCCATCGACTGCTCTACTATGCCTATTAGATTCTTCCTAGTAATAAACAAAACACCTAAGTCTTCCATACCTTGAGTAAAGGCCGTTTTTCAATCTCCTTCAACAGCTGCTTGGCAATGATCTCATCCTTCCCTTCTTCCTTGCCTACGGCACCACCTTCTTCCTTGGGCACGTCCTCCTGATTCCCTTCTTCTTCTCCAGCAGCCCCAGCCTTTGTGGTATCTTTTTCTTCATCTTTTTTCTCCACTACTCCAAAAGCAGATTTCACCTGTTGCTCCACTCCCTTAAATAAAAGATAAAAGATCCAAACCAAACTGCTTCTTCAATGCAATTCTATTGAAGGTCAACACAAACACAGTTTAGTTTCTCTTGTAAGGCCCTTATTAACTAATCCTAGATACATTTATAGAAACTTGGCATACATTTGCAAGCATGAAGTTGATAAAATAAAATAAATTGATGGACTCTCCATTCAATACGTTTCATAAGTAAATTCAAAATTCGAAAAATAATACACAGCATGATGGCAAAGCCTTCTTTGCTGTCGAGGGGACCATGCCCTAGCATTATAAACAAAGTAGTATTTTAAACAGTTCTTTTGCGATAATTGCAGAAGACATTCAAATTACACTCAAACTGTGTGTCTGAGTACTTACTTTCCAACTGAAGCCTGTCAAACGAGTCGGTTCAGTTACAGACAACCAAGGCACGTGAACACCAGGCCTCGAAGCCAAAAGAAGAGTGCAACGTGGCAGCGTAGAGCCAGAGAGTAGTCCAGCACATGCTGCACGGAGCTCAGTGCTTACATTGGCTCTCCCTGGTCTTCCAGTGGAGCTGGTCTCCCAATCGAGAAGAAACAGTAAACGGTCTTGCCGTGCACAGAGAGCATTGAAGAGCTCATCTGAGCGATCAGTGGGAAGTGATGGATAGAGGTTCTCTCGAATTGCTTCACCAAGTGACTAGAGAAGAATGCAAATAAAGATGATCAATATTAACACAGGTAAAGGCCACAACCCATCATGCCTGTGCTGCATCTCTACTGCTCCATTATGGTGGTCTATACCCTTGAGAGAAACGAAAGGCAAGAAAAGTTTTCAGCCCTGCTTTACTTTGATGAGAACGTTTATAAAAACAAGCAAATGTATCACGATGCTGTAATGGAGAGAGGGATGAGTTGGAGAGATGAGGATCAGGAATACACATATTAAAGTATCATTCACGGTGGAGCTATTTTCACAAAAGGTTCACTAAACATAGAACCATTCCCATTTCTCATTTTAAAACCTTGCCTTACTTCGGCTTTGTGCCCTACCAGAAATATGACACTTTAGTTTTCAACATGCCATTGGCAACGTTAGTCCATTCAATGTTGTTCAATCGCCATACGTCACAGAGACCGTATTTCACAGTTGCACATTATACTCTCATGAATTTCAATGCTTCTTCACAACAACAGACAAATAAAGGTTTGATTATAATCCACACCTTCAGAGGCAATTTCAAGATTTAGCAGAGAGAAAACATCTTCAAAAGATCATTTTAAAGATCAACTTTCTGAAATCATTAATATCTGTGCATTATCACGATTTTAGAGGAAACCACTCAAGTAACCACAGCTAGAATGTATGGAGACAGGAAAGCTTCATAATAAGATTATAAGTTAATTAATTTTGCCATCAAATGGGCAGAAAGTTACCATTTGTATATCTTAAGAATGGAACATTGTCGGGCCACCAACTTAGTAAATATAGTTGGGGGCCAATGGAGAATGTCATGGGGGGGGGGGTAACGATTTTTTGGGGGGTGAAGAACGGGGGGGGGGGGGGGAGAGGAGATCTTTAACGCTCATTAGTCGCAAACAAATTTAGCACAAATAATGGGGGACAATGGGGAGGAGATAGGGGTGTAATAATTTGTGGGGGAGGGGGGGAAATGCAGGGGAAGAAGAAGGGGGGGTTCTCAATATTGAGGTATAGCTATTCACATCAGCCCTATGGGTCACAATGCTCCCAAATGTGGCTTGTACATTGGAGGCCCCATGGGGGATTTATGGTGAAAACATTAAGTTATTACTTCCGCCACCAAAGGTGGATGGAGGTTATGTTTTCACCCGTGTCTGTCTGTGTATCAGCAGGATATCTTCAACAAATGGCCGCCAGTCTACAAGTCGTACATCTTTGATCAGTTTGCAAAATCATGTTAGGTCCAAGTGTATGCCATCGTGTACTGTGTTTGTGCCAAGTTTAAATAAAATCGGACAATGCATGTCAGAGAAATGGTTGAGGACACTTTTAAGTAACAAAATGGCTGCCAGTCAGCCATCTTGGATTTGATCTCAAACAAAAGTGACGTGCATATGTAAGCCATCATTCGTTATCTGTGTACCAAGTTTGCACAGCATTGGCAAAAGCTTGTCCGAGAAATGGTTGAGGGCATGTTCAACATCAGGTTTTTTACAACGAAAATGGCCATCAGTCGGCCATATTAGATCTGATCTCGAAAAAAAATGACGTGTTTATGCAAGCCATCATTCATTATCTGTGTGCAAAGTTTGAACAACATCGGTAAATGCATGTCCGAGAAATGGTTGAGGACGTGTGACATCGGGATTTTTTTTTTTTTACAACTAAAAATGGCCACCGGTTGGCCATCTTGGATCTGATGTCGAAAAAAATGACGTGCATATGTATACCATCATGTGTTGTTTTTGTACCAAGTTTGAATAAAAATCAGTTCATACATGTCCGAGATATGATTGCAGACGCACGCATGAAAATCATGGACATGAAAATCAAGACTAAACCCAGAAGCTCCATTTTGGACCAAGTCCAACGAGGGCTAATAAAGGTTCATGGGGTGGTGTATAAGGGTGTTGTTCAGGACTGCTTCTGGATTACTTCCTTCTTCTTCTTCTTCTTTCGGCTGCTCCCGTTAGGGGTCGCCACAGCGGATCGTCCGTAATGATCCGCATAGTGATTTTGGCACAAGTTTTTATGCCGGATGCCCTTCCTGACGCAACCCTGGTCGCCTCTTACGACACAGGGATAAGGTACACCTATTTTTTACCCGGGGTCATACACCGGGACCAGTACACTGGTACTCATTTCGCCGACCTCGGAAGGATGACAGGCTGAGTCAACCCCTGGTGTATTAATTCAGCGCCCAACGGGGCTTGAACTCAGGACCTTTGGATCCCAAGCCGCCGCCCTAACCACTGCGCCAACACCAGGCTTATGCTTCTGGATTACTTCAAGAGACAATATAGGATTTTTTTTTTTTTTAAAGATCGATAAAATCATTTTTTATGAAAATCGAAGTAATATTGAAGTAACACTGCACGGTTCGTCGTGTTCTATGAATCTCTATTTAACCATGCTCGAAGCAAGGCAATTTAATTAATGTTTTCATATTAACTTTATGACAGAAAGGCACAATAGGTTTGTATCAGAGGATTGAAAATAGGTTCAGGGACAGACAAATGAACTGGGTTAATGAAAAGGAAACAAGGAAGTGGGTTGGCTTGGGGAGGGCAGATGGACTAAGACCAGATGTAACCTTGTGATAAGTCCTTTCCAGATTCCTTCCAATAATGTCTCATGTTGCTGAAGAAAGAAACCTTATTCATCTTCCGGTGTCTAATATTTTGTCTTTTACTGTACTTCCCTAGAGCCTGGTGTTGGCTTAGTGGTTAGGGTGGCTGGCTTGGGATCCTAGGGTCCTGAGTTCAAGCCCCGTTGGCCACCGAATTAACACCAGGGGGTTGACTCAGCCTGTCATCCTTCCGAGGTCGGCGAAGTGAGTACCAGTGTACTGTTCCCGGTGTATGCCCCGGTTAGAATAGATGTACCATATCCCTGTGTGTCGTAAGAGGCGACCAGGGTTGGCGTCAGGAAGGGCATCCAGCCATAAAAAAATAACATTGCCTCAAGAAGGGAACCATGAATGCATGGAGCCCGCAAAAAAGTTAACCCCTGCTCAGCAGGGAAAAATGGCTGTAAAAAGGCTGTTTTACTGTACTTCCCTGGCAGAGTGAGGAAATTTGTCAGGATGATGTCCTATTTCTTTTCAAGAATATAATTTTTTTTTTTAATCTATACAACATTAAGGCTCATGGAAGAGAGAGCGATTACTTAATAACATTCATCAGTTAATCCCCAAATAATTTGCTGCTCAGTCATTTCTAAGCAAGGCATTTGTTAAAATATAATATTCCTTGAAAGAATATGAATTTAGATTTTATTTCATCATCAAATTAGATCACTGAAGGGTGAGGAAATGCACAATACATTGACTTGAGGTCCGTGAATTAAATTTGCCAGGACGTTGAAGCTGGACAGGAGAGTATTTCTGAATATTTTTATGCAACTTAATTAATAGCAAATAATCCCAATAGCATAAAATAATTTGCGTGCAGATGTATCATTCTGCAGGGGACCACAGACTTAACGTGCCTCCTCAAGGGAGTGCATTCCATATTGCAGAATCTCTTTCTGGCACGTCACTGGAGCAAGACGTCAATGGCACGTCACTCGAATGGCTCAATCATCCCAGCAAGCTGGTTCCAATTTTGCCAACCTCAGAAGGATGACAGGCTGAGTCAACCCCACCTGGTTTTAATTCAACAGCAGAGTGGGATTTGAACTCAAGACCCTAGGATCCCAAGCCTGCCACTCTAAGAATCAAGCCAACACTAGGCATACGCTGAGTCACAGTGTCTGTTAACTATACTCACAAGTCATAAGAAACCCAATAAGTTTTTGCAACTTTTATATTTCTACAACAACAAACCGTTTCATCATTCAGACCAACCTCGTAGCGACTCAGCGATCCTGCATCAAGCCATAATAGGAGGTCAAAACTATGCAGAGCTTGGCAGTCTCCTTTAAGCCATCGGGTTGCAATCCATTTCCACAAAGTAGATTTCCCAACTCCACATGGACCAACAAGGACGGTCCGACCACGAGCCTCAGCCAACAGTGCCTCAGCTCCACCTGCAAATGGTCCTTGCCAGATCAAACAGCCGTGTTCATCTGCTTTTGTGCATTCTAGTGAAAACTGAGCTGCAGAAGAGGATAGCAACGGTTGCGGTAGGCCTGTAGAGGATGAGGATGGCTTTGAGGTACGACTTTCATAAAGTTTTCGGGCCTCAGTCCACAAGGACAGAAAGAGGTCATCTCTTTTCTGATCAACTGCACAAAGAGAAACAAATATAAAAATGAATTTAAGGTGAAGGCAAATAACTATGAATGGTCAAAAAACTTGTAAAATGGTCGACCAGTTGAGTATTCCTACGTGATACTGTTCATGATATTGTGATCCCGGATTCAAATGTACTTCAACTACAAACACACACTACATAGGGTAGCGGCCCAAGGGGTGGGAGGGTCATGTGTTCGGCCATGCGGACGGCTGTGCGTTAATATTATTATTATCATCAGTCATTAATGGCCACAATTATCCCCATGTTCTTGTGGGGATAGCCATGAGAAGCTTGGACTAAGTCTTTCAAGAACCGGTTCGACAGGCCTGACGTTTGACGAAAGTTAGAGCAGGAATTTGTAATTTGGCCATGGTGCCAGTGATAGCTTGCCGACTCTTCACGAAGGACACCGTGGGTTCTTCAACATACATCAACGAATGCAAGCAGACAGAACACACGGTTTAACGTCCATGCGAGGGACGGCACACACCTTTATGAATCACCCTGCTTGTGAACACATTGGGCTGAATTTATAGCTGGGTCGGGATTCAAACCCAGGCTAGACAGCTTAGAGGCGCATGCGCATACCTCTAGGTCATCCTGCCAGCACATGTGTTAATATTATTAATTGTGCCATTGTGTTAAGCCTCATGTGTGGTGGAAAGTGTGACCTGAATGTGTCCACAATTTCATAGACTTTGCTAATGCTCCTGCTATTAGAATGCAAATTGAAGGAGGCTGGTTTCAACGAAGTAGGCAAAGATGATGTGGTGGACTTGAATGAATCTCATGGCGAAGACTTAAGCAACGAGGATCTCAAGCAGTTAGAACAGCAGCGGGCTATAGAAGAAGTGCTGATTGGATGGGGTGAAGGCTGCAACCAAGCCGTCTCTGCCAGGGATTCAGAAAGCACTGCAGGCTTGAGATATTTGGAGAAATCTGATCATGAATGTCATCAGAAGTCAGCCACAATTTTACCAAACTGGATAACTGGTTATAATATATTTTACTTCCGGTATGTGTGTGGACCAGCGCTTCTTAGCCTATACACTGCCCATGTGTAAGTACGTCCAATTTTCTCCATATTTCCCAGAGCCGAGTTTGAAACAATGCCAGCGACTGTTAGGAATGGGGTTATGCATCAAAAAAGGTGGCAATTGGGCCGTAAGGGTGTCGAAGACAACATCGCGCATCACGCTTTAAGCCATGGCCAGGACAAAAAAAAATCACACAGAAAACCCAAATAAATCACATACAAGACCCCAATATACAAGTTATAAAGAATCCATATGCAGTTCACATACAGTATCATCTGATAGCTAGAAAAATCAGACAGGCAACGGGATACATCATTCATGCATCTTTATGAGCTAACGAACATTGTAGCATAGCTAGCTGCCTACCTACAGGTCCAGCAAGTCGAGACAGCTCAGATCCATTGGACTGTGAAGGACACGATAAGCATAGAATCCCTCAAGGAAGTCAGGTTTCCTCCAAATGTATTTCAGTTTTGTGTTAAACAACAATAGCAACTGTTTAAAAAGGTAATCATACGTTGGACAAAATTGACTGAATACTGTAGTTGGTGGTTATAATAATTTTTACTTCTGGTAGGTGTGTCCTAAAAAAAACACATCAGCTGTTAATACACCTCAACACAGAGTTCGTCCAAGGTGAAAAAAAAACCTTGGGGAAGCGGCAAACGAAGTCGTTGCAACCTCTGCCGTGTGATCCCCAGTCCCCCTGGAAAGTTTGGTTTAGATTGGATAAGTCATGACTGAATTTATTGTGGTCAGACACCAAATTGCGTATTTTAGCATTATGGTCTTTGGAATTAGTGTAAGAGTACAATGATGTCTCCCAAAATCCTTGTTATGTGTGTACAAGCTTCTCCAGGAGCCTTAGACCATTGAAGAAGGAGGCTTGAATGAGATGGATGAAATAAGTTGAAAAATGGTGGTTGTACTCCAATAATAAAAAATAATTCACACTCCACTACACCAAACACCTTTTAATATTATTACTATGAAAGAATTTTAAAGTTGGCCTCCAAAGCCAGCTGCCAAATGGGTGTCCTCAGTCATACAAAGACCTTCATTGACACACCTGCACTCCAATCCGCATCCAAGGCCTTCATCTGCAACTTGATGGAGTACTGCTCTCCCCTCTGGACTGGCTCCTCTGCCTCACATCTTGCTCAGCTCGACGACATGGAAACCAAGGCTTTCAAGATTATTAGAATCTCCCGTGATGAAGCCAAGTCTGCGGGCCTATCATGTCACCATTGCAGACAGGTCTGTGGTCTCTCTCTTCTACCCCCTCTTTTTTGGTCTTGCACCCTATGCTTTGTCCCCCCTCCCCCTTCCCAAGGTAGTTGCAGGGCTCACACAGTCCACTATTAACCCCCTTCTGGTGAAACTACCTAAATCCAGGATGACTGTTCACCTCCACCCATTTGTTTCTTTTTTCCCCACCTATGGAACCAACTTCCACATCCTCTTCAACCTCATTCTTCCTCCAGGTCTTCAAGACAGCTGTTCACCACCATCTCAAATTGTCCCCAATCCAAAACCATCATCTTTTCTATCCTTGTTAACCCTCCCAAATTTCACTTCCCTCCTGAAAGTTTCCTTCTCTATCAATAATTATGTGCACCCCATCCTGCCCTCATTCCTCTCCATACCCATAGTTTGTCCCAAGTCTCCCTTTACCTTTGCCTTCAACTCTGCTGTTGGTGTTTCCCTGCTCTCTCTACCGCTCATTTTGCATGCGTCTCTGCGGTTCCTTTTGCGTCCTGTTTTACATCACCGCCATCGCAGACCGAAGCAGGGCAGAGGTTGTTTTCACCTTTGTCTGTTTGTCTCTGCCTATCTGTGTGCAGGATATCTCAAAACGTTGTGGACAGGTTGGGTGTGCGACAAGGAAGAACTGATTCAATTTTGGTGAAGATCCGAATCCGAATCCGGATCTGGAAATTTTTTTAGGTGATTCTTCACCATTGAGTGATAGGGCTAAAAACTATATATAGCACAATATCTGAAAAGGTTATGGATAGATTCAGACGAAACTTTGTGGAGAGGTTGGGTGTATGACAAGGACAAATCTTTTCGCTTTTGATTAAGATCCGAATCCAGATCCGGCCTATCAGTGGGATACAAAATGTAAACTGTTCAGCCTGGCAGAAGTATGCGCTCTGCCGAGTGCCGTTCTAGTTTTGTGTGTTATGTCCTGATCCGTTCAGTGTACTAGCTCTTCCACAAGCCTCGACTATGTATACAAAAAAAAACACAACAAAGCAGAGATGCTGAGCGTGACAAACATTGTGAAGATCGACTTGCCAAAAAAAATTATACTCCCGGAAGTGTATTATAATCAAATCATAATAAAATATGCCATATACATCATAGAAGTGTGGGAATGAATCCGTCCTTTTCTAGTATGAATAACTAGCAATCGACTGAAAGCTACTAGATGCCTCACCTGACTCCGAAGGCAGCAATGGCTCCTCTTCGTCAAGTTCTGCAATGAAGAATCATTACATGATCGATTGTTATCAATGAGAAAAATATAATAGGACGTTTGCTGAAATTGTGAATAAAATCAATATTGTACTTGACACAGTGATGTCAAGTTAGTGATGTCATCAATATTGTACTTGACACGTGATGTCAAGTTTAGTTAGTGATGTCATCAATATTGTACTTGACACAGTGATGTCAAGTTTAGTGATGTCATCAATATTGTACTTGACACGGTGATGTCAAGTTTAGTGATGTCATCAATATTGTACTTGACACAGTGATGTCAAGTTTAGTGATGTCATCAATATTGTACTTACACAGGTTATGTTTCAAGTAGTGATGTCATCAATATTGTACTTGGCAACGTATTGACATCGTGATGCCACAGATGGATACAACAAGCAAGGGATTAGCCAAGAACAAAAGAGGAGATCGGGGAGGGAAGGAAACACAGCAACCTGCAAAGAGGGAGGGTTCAGCGAGTGGGGTTAATAGGGGGTAGGAAAGATTGCAGGTAGGGAAGGGGAATGACACGAGATAGTGGTGGGGGGTGACATGAAACGGGTTTAAAAATACAAAACAAAGAACGCACGGGCTTGAAGGTCCTTGGCAATTGTCCTGTCTTCCTCCTCTGCAAAGCAAAGAAAAAGGTTATGAGCATTTTCTGATAAAGAAGAGGAGTAATAAAATAGGAGCAACGAGAAATAACATTCCTTTCATGCAAACTGCTTCCACTCATGAAATTGCATTTGAGTCGAGCGGTTTCTTTTTGTTTTACATACGGGTGATCTGGAAATCAGACGTTTTAACACTGGCGGAGTTTGACATGGTTCGTGTAACGATGGTTAATGGAGATCCTGAAAAGTATAAAACGAGGCCGTGCAATTGCATAACTGTTTTAATATTGGCTCATGAAAGAAAAGCAAAATAGTTTTACTATCAGAGGAGTTATTACACAGGTTCAGGGAAAGACAAATGAACTGGGTTCATGAAAAGGAAACATTTAAGGAAGAACTAGTGGGCTTGTTGGTCCTTTGGACCAAATTTTCAGTCGTCTTCACAGCCTTGTAGTATACCCGCCTGTCAAACTGCTTCAGCTTTAGCTTTCCTTTTCACCAAGCCAAGATGTGCTTGGGGTCATGGCGGAGATTATACATTCATTATTATTGACATACAACACTACTATTCTTCGTATTGTTGTTGTTAATATTATTATTATTATTATTATTATTATGTACATTAACTGAGGGGGGGATAAAGGTGGAAAAAGACTGATTTAATGTAATTTACTTCCAGGCTATAAGGCAACAAAAGGTGAAAAATTTGAAAGGGGGTGTACACTTTCGATAGGCACTGTATGCTTTGTTACAATGTTGTCATTGTTTTTAGCCACGTCTCGCGTAGCGAACGTGGCTCTAAGAGAGCTCCGCGTTGTTCTTCTTCTTCTTGTTCTTCTTCTTGTTCTGGTGAAGACAAAACCTTTAGGACTCGGCTCTTTTATATACAGGATCCGGATCTCCTTGAATACTAAACACCTGTGCACATCCTCGCATTGAGGGTGCCTTTTGAGAGCGTCTATCATCAACTTTTAAATATATTCGGACATTTGCTTTAAAGTTTCGAAAAGTTCACGTTACTATTTAAAGATTATTCCATTTAATGTGTTGTAATTTCGTAAATACACGATTTTCTCGTCATGAACAGGAGCCTCCATGACGGGTCTCGCTATTGGCTCCATCAAGGCACGTGACGAAATATCGGAAGTTGTTGTTGTTATTTATATATTTATCTTTTTTTTTAAATTATTATTAGCGGCGTCACGTTGCGAACGCTGGCTCTAAGAGAGCTCCGCGTTGTTCTTCTTCTTCTTCTTCTTCTTCTGGTGAAGACAAAACCTTTATGACGCGGCTCTTGGACACATTTGTCCTTGTTGTAAATAGAATGCCATGCCGTGGAAGGACCTATTAAGCTGCTCGATACACCTTAACATGGCGCACATCTAAAACATGGGAATTCTAATGGATTTTTTGTAGTTAATTAACCTAATCAACTGAGGAGATCATTACGATTATTTTGGTGCATCACACTCCACATCAGAAGGATCCAGTAGAACTCCATAAAAAGATGACACACACACACAGCATGGGGGAAGTGTTGTTACTTCCCAGGGCATTCTGGGTGCCAGTGACGTCACCACAATGGGTGCCGCCTTCATCGCCGCACTCAGTGGGGAATTTCCTGATGAGGAATTTCCTTCTCCCCATGGATGCCAACCTATAGGGATTGTCCGTGCTCCTATCCTAATAAATGCTGAATGTCAAGCAATGAAGAAGCATACTACCATTTTTAAAGTTATTGGAATGACTCAGTCGGGGTTTGAATCGCCGACCTCCTCGACTCTCAGCGGACGCACTAAACTTTATATTACACCACCGAGTCTGGTTAAAAAAAACGTACAATCTTAAAAATAATCACAATTAATACAAAGCAAATGTGTGTTCAGTGTTTTTTTTGTGACTTTAGAAAAGTCGTGCAAAGGTTGTGTTGTACACGATTACTTTGTTTTTCTGTAAACGCTGTCTATGCACGAGTGATATACACTGTCCAGGGACTCTAATACACGACAATAATTTTTGATTCCCAAATTCATGTGTATACCTATCCTGGTTATAAGAATACAGATTGACAACACACAAGCCAGAACACCCCCTAACACACAAACATTTGTTGACATCAAGTTCAATGGTAATTAACAACCACCACCATTAACTAAGTGGCTTTCATGCAATCTATCCATTAAACTGCACTTATTATTTTTATTTTAAATGTATCCATTAAACACTAATGCTTACCTGCGTTTTTGAAGCCAAGTTTACGTTTCAGAAAAGCACAGCAAACAAGTGCCAGTGAGAAAAATCCAATGGAAACCAGAATGCTCCAAAATGTCCCTGCACACAACCAGGTTCATTTGTGCACGCTCACCAATGTGTAATTCACTCAAAATCATGGTACGTACGGTACTTCGACAAATAATTTTCAAGATAAAACAATATGTTGAACTCTCACACCCTCTACATCCGCTTCTTGCACAATTTTAGCTGAAGAAGCATCTATACTGTATATTACTTGCATTGTGTTTGAAAAGAAATTTGTTTTAAGTGGCACAATTTGAAACTGCCACCACCCCCTCGACCACTTCCATCCCCTCTTTCCCCTTTCAAATAAATAAATAAATAACATCAGGTTTTACAAAGCACAACTGTTTAAAATAAATTTTATAACCTATCTTTGGTATTCATTAGAATTTTTGGAGTAAGACTATTGATGCGTCTTCAAGAGCCACCATTAATAATTCCCACCTTCTGCGGTTGGATGGGGAAACTTGTTGGCTGGGAAAACCGGTTGGCCCTGCCTGACGTTCGACTGAGTTGGTTTGGAACAGGAATTTGTAATTTGTTCATGGTGCCAGCGATAGCTCACCTCGCCTTCGCAAAGGACACTGTGCGATTTTTAACGTCCACAAACTGACCTATTGTCAGGTCAAGCCAGATCAGATCTGTGACTTGCTACAGGTGCCATGTAAACCTGTACTGACCTGTTTCATGGTCGAGTTGTTGGCGACTAAACCATTTCCCCCACCAGGTTTCCTGGAGAAGAGGGTGTACGGATATGGACACCGAGCAAGATTAAAAAACAAAACTTGTCAAAGAGCAGAGGAGCTCCTCGTGAGCCAATGACCATCCATACGTGGTGGCCATCTGTGTCTGCAGACATCCTCCCCTCCTGAAGCTGGGGTACCTTTTTCTATGAGGTTGGTGGCAGGATTTGCACTCCGACCATCGTAAAACACTTCATTCCACAAAACACACAAAAAAATGCAAAGAAAACTGAAAACCCACTCGGTGCGAGTACCTCCTGCACTGCCCTTTGCAGGGCAGCTCACCGGATGACAGAATTGGGGCAAAGCCTTCAGGACCCCCATTCTTTGACAGAAAGAAAAGCATGTGGTAACCTTCCTGGGTTGGGTTGTAGTTGTGTGTGCCGAGGTGTCATTCACCAGATGGCGGTCTCCTTGGGTTAACCTGAGACAGTCCCTTTGGGTGGGTGCCTGGAATGTCCTATCCCTAAGAGAGGATGATCACCTGTCTCTGTTATCATCTGAGCTCCATCGCTTGAAGTTCACCGGATAGTGGTGAGATCATTGCGGATGGTTACACCTACTACTGGTCTGGTCGCTCCGATGGTTACCATGCCCAAGGAGTTGCTGTAGCTGTGTCCAACAAGCTGACTCCCATGATAATTGTGGTAACACCGGTCAACGAGCATATTATGAGACTGAGGATTCGTCACTCTTTGGGTGTGATTTCCCTCATCTCCGTATATGCTCCGACTGAGGCGAGTGATCTCACTGTGAAGGACACATTCTATGCCATGCTCAAGTCTGTGGTTGATCAGGGCCCGAGGCAAGATACTCTTCTAATCTTGGAGGATTTCAATGCATCGACTGGAACTGATAGGGATGGTTATGAGACATGTGTTGGTCCCCATGGGTCTGGAACTGTGAACCGGAATAGCACCAAGATCCTTGACTTTGCAAGAATCATGGACTTAGGGTGGCGGGTTCAAGGTTTCAGTGCCCACAGGCTCATCGCTGGACTTGGTATTCCAACG
>CM068963.1:43679359-43692018 GCA_035128595.1 Eptatretus atami | reverse complement strand
GTCTCCCAAGGGACACTGGATACCATTGACCAGAGTTGCAGGGCCAAGCTTAATGGCATAGCTGAGCCATTCAGAGAGTTGAGGGATAAAATTGTATGTGCACAGAGCGTGGACAAGGAAGCCTAGGTGCGAAGAATCTGTGAGGGGGTAGAACACCATCTGGGGTCAAGTGATTCTCATCCTGCCTACAGGGGAATTTGTGCATTGCATTCCTCCAAGCCCATCCCTCAGTGGACTGCAGTTGGAGCGGAGGGTGGTGTGCTCTTGACAGAGGAGTCTGAAGAGAAGGCCCTTTAACAGTTACTTTGAGCGGCTGTAGCGAGCTGATGCACCAGCTGTTGAGTTTGATGTCAGGGGAGTTACTATCCTTATTGCTAAATCTCGAATCAACTGTGGTCCACCTTCATTTGTGGAAACACAGGCTGCGGTGAAGCAGTTGAAAGGGGGTAAAGCTCTGGGCATCTGTGGCATCCAAGCTGTACTTCTCAAAGCAGGTGGAAATGCTGTACACATGTCGTTGTATGCAGTTCTGTGCACTGGAGCACAGGCATCATCCCAACTAAATGGAAGAGGGGCCTTGTCCCTCTCTGGTAAGGAAAGGGTGATCACCAGGACTGCAACAACTACCAAGGTGTGACACTGCTCAGTGCCAGGCAATGTCTTTGCTCGGATAATTCTTGAAAGGGTTCGTCACCATTTGCTTGAGCACCAGCACCCAGGGCAGTTGGGTTTACACCAAAGAGGTCAACGATTGACCGTATCCTTGCTCTTTGGGTCCTCACGGAACGAAGACGAGAGTTTCATCAGGGGCTGCTTGCAACCTATGTTGATCACTGCAAAGTGTTCGATTCAGTGAATAGCGATGCCCTCTGGAGGATTCTTGATCTTTGTGGGGTGCCACCAAAACTGATCAATCTGATTTCTGAACTATACTCTGTACTGAGAGTGCTGTGAGGTGTGTTGGTTCCATCTCTGACTTATTTCCAGTTGTTACTGGAGTTTGTCAGGGGTGTGTACTGGTCCCCACACTTTTCCAGTGCTCGTTTGGACTGAATTCTGGGGAGGATGTCAGAGAGATCAAGCTGCTGTGCATCGTTTGGGAATGTCAGCATCTCTACCAATGCTGGATATCCTTATGGGGGCCCTCGAAGTGCTGAACGAGGAGTCAGAACTTCTGTGACTTCGGGTTTCTTGGGTCAAGACCAAGATACAGGATTTCAATGACATCATGGATGCTGCTATCTTGTCTGTACCTGTTTGTGGTGAAAATGTTGAGGTGACGGAGAGATCCACTTCCCTTGGCAGTGATATTCATATCTCCGCATGTTGTGAGCCAGAGGTCGATAGACATCTGGATCGGACCTGGGGAGTTTTGGATTCAGTGGGTCATGGGGTGTGTTGCTGTTGGTACCAATGCAGGAGGACGAAAGTCCGAGTATTTAAGTCCTTGGTCTTTCCAGTCTTGCTCTATGGACATGAGACTTGCACTCTGACCAAGGATCTGAGATGGAGAATCAACTCCTTCGGTACCAGGTCTCTTCGGCGAATCCTTGGTTATCGCTGGTCAGACTTTGTGTCCGAGCGTTTGCTGAGAGACCGAGATGAGATTTGTTATCTATATAGTCCGTGAGCATCAGCCGCGGCTGTATGAACACGTGTCTCATTTTCCTGACGTTGATCCTGCTCACCAGATTTTCTCAGCGAGGGAGCCTCATGAATGGAGGAGGCCAATGGGCCGACCATGGGCCCCATGGTTGCAGCAGGTTGGCCAGATGGGGATGGCCAGACGAAGGCCCCTGGAGTACCGAAGGAAAAAGAACGCAGCAACGCGCTGCTCCGGCGCACGTTCCCACACCTGACCTGAACTAATTCCAGCAGTCAGGATGCCAGTTTAACGTCCATCTGAGCGACGGCACACACACTTATGAATCACCCTGCATGTGAAACGCCGAGATGATAGTTTATAGCTGGGTCAGGATTCAAACCCAGACTGGACAGCATGGAGGGGAGTATGTGTACCTCTCGGCCATCCTGTCAGCCATCAGAGTTGGACTATTGCATTGTCATAATCTTTTCTTTTTTTTTTAAACACACATTTTACAGAATCTACAAGAAATATTGATTTATCAATGCTACTTTACTTTCAGATGGGTAAAAATAAATCATTCAAAATTCAAATTCACCTCATATCAGAAGCACTATAGATACTCTCACGTGTTAAGTCCAAACTCGGTGGTCAGTGCTGCCAAAGCTGTCTTATAGGAAGAGTTGTGCTGGGTGGTTTGCCACAACCTTCCCAGTAGTAGTCAGGGCAGGAGTTTGTAATTTGTTCATGGTTCTGGCAATAACTCACCGACTCTTCATCGAAAGACACCATTGGGTATTTAACATCGACTAACTAATGATATCAGTCATCACCAGCTTAACGTCCATCCATGGGACAGCCCACATGTTTGTACAAAGCCCCGTCTGTGAAGCTTCCAGACAACTTCCTGAAACTTGCAAAGAAAAGAGGGTCAATGTCAGAAAACAATTTAGACAAAGCTGTATTTTTCTACAACAATTGCGGAAGACTGGTTCACATCAAAAATTACACAAAAGAAAAAAAATAGAGAGAAGTTATCGCATCGGCATAATGTTCGAGTCCATCCAATAATTTGACATCCTATTGTGGTTAAAGAACAATTAATAAAAAAAATTGTCATATTGATCACAGAGGGTTTACCATTCCATGAGGTTGTTTAAAATACCAGGTTTAATGTCTGCAAAACACATATTTGGCCTGCACGCTTCGTGTCCAGTGCAATGATAGGTCAGGTAGGTCAAACTAAATTAAGTTCCTGTTGCTCATGTACAAACAGGCCCAGGCATGCATGCTCAAGTGCAACTAGGTTTATATTTCGAGTTGCTTCCCAATTTATCTTAACTCCCCGAACCGCAAGTAACCCAAAGAAAATTACTGTGACAATACTTGATTATTATTTTCTATACGAGACACCATACTAACTCACAACCACGTGAAACATGTATGCAACAACAGAACCAAGTAATGAAAAGTAGACCAACCGTGATAAACCTCACAGCTAAAGAACATTGCCCTCGGGGTTATTTTTGAAATCGGGTAATGTGCCATTATCGGGTAATAAAACGAACTTTGGCTGAGATGGTTAGGGGAAAAGAGTGGTATGGGCTGAGATGGCGATGGGCCAAGGAGGTTTGGATTGCGGTCGTTTGGGCCAAAATAACCTGGTATCCGCAACTCTGTATTCTCCGAGGGTCATGAATCTAGCTGGCCTCACCCAACGTCCTCAAATCAATGTCCAGAGGCTTAATGAACATGCATTACTCTCAGTGACCTAACTAAGCATGTGTTACAGAGCCCGTCATCGTAACAATGATGTGTTCACCAAGCTACAAGAATCCCCACCCCCAAAACCATTTATTTATATATAAAAAAAATATCCTTATCACCTTATACCATTAGTATGGCGTCAGCAGCTGATAGAAGCATGGAAGATTGGGCAAAGTCTTTTAACGAATCGGCGGGCTAAGCCTGTAGATGTCCGACAGTAGCTGGTTAAAATAGGAATTTGGAATTTCACCAAAGTACTCGTGATAATTTGCCTAATCTTCATCGAATAATACCGTGGGATCTTTAATATCCACCATCAATCATTGTTGGCAGACAGGTCGCAGGTTAACATCCCCTCCAACTGATAATACACTCATTGATGCAACGCCCTGCCTGTGAAACACCATTCTGACAGTTTCTTGTCAGGCCATGAATCAAACCCAAACTACTAGACAGCTCAACGGTAAGTGTCAAACCGTCCTGTCGGACTTTTTATTCATGACGATATAATTTAAAGCCTAAGGCAGACAAGAGTTGAGCTGATGTACACACTTTAATCATTCTGTTGTAGTCATCTGATAAAAAAACATAGTTCACACCAGGAAGTGAATCGCAGTACTAACAAGAAACAACGTAACCATTTGATAAAACATAATCAATAAGTACATCAAGGTTAATTTCTGGACCTGAGGTTCATACCTGACGACACATTTCAATATATACAGACTCAATATTGCAGATGGACTTTAATACAACATAAAATAGACAACAAGAAAGTGGTCTTACCGACTGTCAAAAATGCTTCGTTTCGTTCTTCATCTGCAAATAAAATCATTCATTGCTCATTATTAGTCAACACAGAAGGCTGAAAAGGAGAAACAAATACGTTACATGTAATATTGTTTGTACAGCGCGTTAATTGAGTGCATCATAAGCTTTGTTTAAGGAAACTATCAAAGTTTACTTCTTAATGAATGAATAAATGCTTCGCACTTCCCTTAGCTCCAGGTAAGTATAATACTACCATGAACCTTTATACCCTTGTGTGGAATGAGGAAGCATTGTGACAAATTGAACAAAATGGCCCTGTATATTTAAACGCTCGAATGCTTGTTAATTTGGCTCGTTAGAAATACTGACTGTACGAGTCACATTCATTGATCAGCAACTAAGTGAAATGAAACGTTAAACTTTTCACCCCACTGATGTGAATAAGTTCATGAAAGATAGACTTTAGAGTCAACTTGCGTCATTTTCAGTACTGAGGCCAGTTTGCCTTGCAGCATGTACAAACTGGATGAAATAGCCAAAGTTATCAATTAGGCTGATGATCGAAGCAAATACAATTAAGCACTCCGAGTGTGAAAGGCAAAATACCAGGGACGGGTGCAGCTCTTGCTGGAAAAGAGCCCACATAAAGAACGATAAGGCACCATATAGCCGCAGTGGTATGTCTTCCTCCCATCGCCATCACACTGGGAAGGAAAACAACAACAACAACCGGAGTGCTTCTTGAATACCCTTTAAAGACCGTCTGATGCAGTCACATTTATGATTTAAACAGAAGACGTGGGTCAGGATTGAACACAAACAGTTTTGGAGAGCATAGGGATGTCTGCCATTGTATGTTCACTTCCTGCTCAGTTTTCGATACGTTCTTTTTAACTCTCCTCCTAATGCAGAACTTTAAAAATACTAGTAGCCGGATCTGGATCCGGATATGGATCCGGATCTTCAGCAAAATCTAATCAGTTCGTCCTTGTCGCACACCCAACATGTCCACTAAGTTTCATCCGGATCAGTCCACAACTTTTTGAGATATCGTGCTATATATAGTTTTTGGCCCAATCTCTCAATGGTGAAGAATCACTTAAAAAAATTATAGCACTCTGATCTGGATCCGCATTATTCATCAAAATCTCATCAGTTCGTCCTTGTCACACACTGAACCTGTCCACAAAATTTCATCCGGATCCGTCCATAACTTTTTGAGATATTCTGCACACAAACAAACAGACAGACAGAAAGGGGTGAAAACGAGAGAGAGAGAGAGAGAGAGAGAGAGAGAGAGGACGAGATCGAGATGAAGAGAGAGAGAGAGAGAGAGAGAGAGAGAAAAATAAGTGGAAGAGACATCAGATGCTTCTAACTCAGGTTATGTGATCCGCAAAATTATTTTCAAAGGACACATGACCTTATCCCTTTGACCTTTTGAACCAAAAACTTTAATCAGTTCATCCTTGTATTACGGTCAATAGCTATGCCAACCAAGTTATTTTAACGACTCACAAGTTATCACAGTAACAGAAATTGATCACGAACATATGGACGCAAGGACAGATGGACAACCCAAAAACATAATGCCTCTGATGCCTGTTGGGGGTATAAAAACAAATTCGAACCGTATGAGGAAGTTACAAAGAACATAAACATCTCTACTTTCCAGTGGTTTCCTGGCTTACCAGCTGCAAGATAGCAAACATAAATTACATTTCAGATATGCAAGTAGTACATCGATGATTTAAATACATAGTCTGCCGTTTTCATACGTCTCCTTCATTCAATTTCTTTACGTCAAAACAATCATTTACTTTTGACATATTTACATCGAGTTGAGTTTGAACATATTTTACATTTTATTTTTTACAGACAGGGTGACAGTGAAAACTAAGTCGAAAACAAAGATGACAGTGCAAGAGATACAAGCATCCTGATAAGCTGAAAAACCACACAACACAAGACGAGACATGCCATGAACAAGGTCGGGATGCCTTAGATGCAATAAAAATGAGTTGTGTGGTTTGAAATAAAGGGTGACTATTGAATCCATGGGAAATCATTCATTAGGAAGTGGAAGACCTATCATACCACCCAGCCAGGCAAGCAGGAAACTGGTTTGGGATGGTAGAGATCTCCCCAAAAAGACTCATAGCAGTCATTGCTACAAAAGGTTCTTCCACCAAGTACTGATTGAAGGGACTGAATACTTTTACAACCAGTGAATTTTGATTTGTACGTGTTTTTTTCCAAGCATTTCTGACATGTAACCTCCTTCAACCATTACAGTGTTTAGTTTGATCTCTTCAGTTATGAATAAAAAAGTTCATTTGGAAAAATTGTTTCTTCACAATTCATCTAAATGTGCCATTATTGGTCGGGGGTGAATATTTTTTCAGGCCACTGTAGCACTGTCTTTCTTCGTGCCTTTAATCATCATCGCCATCCAAATCCTGATGTCTGTCTTCATCTTTCTTCCCTTGGAATCCTTAAATCCAACATTTTTTTATCATGTGTGTGTAACTACAGTGACAAAATCCCACATATCAGTACCCTCCCCCACATTATATTCACACATGGGTTACCCGACACCTGCTTCAGTCTCCCCCACCCCTGCTCAGATTCCTGAAACTCCATGTCCCTTCACCCCATGCATCTCCTGGTCTTTGCTTCCTCCATGCCCGACCCCATTGCTTCATCCACACCCCACTCACTCCTTGCTTCCTTCGTCCCGGGCCCTCTCTTCTTCCACGGCATCCCGTGCCCTCTCTTCTTCCGTGGCGTCCCGGGCCCTCTCTTCTTCCCCGGCATCCCAGGCCCTCTCTTCTTTCCCGGCATACCAGCCCTCTCTTCTTCCGCGGCATCCCAGGTCTCTCTCTTCTCCCGGCGTCCCAGGTCTCTCTTTCTCCCCGGCGTCCGGGCCCTCTCTTCTTCCCGGCGTCCCGGGCCCTCTCTTCTTCCATGGCGTCCCGGGCCGCTCTTCTTCCCAGCGTCCCGGCCCGCTCTTCTTCCCCAACGTCCGGGCCCGCTCTTCTTCTAGTGTCCCGCCCCGCTCTTCTTCCCCAGCGTCCTGGCCCCGCTCTTCTTCCCCAGCGTCCTGGCGCTGCTATCTTCACCAGCGTCCTGGCCCCGCTCTTCTTCCCCAGGGTCTCGCTCCCTCCACATCATATTTTAAATCCTCCTTTCCATGATCCCTGCCTCCTCCCCTCTTTTCCACTCCCAACCAATCCCTAACTACTCCCCCATCCCTAATGCTATGGACCTTGAAAATGTGAGGTCTTCGCTCCAATTTGACCAGATCTCTCAATCCAAGCTGCCATGGGTAAACCTGACAATAATCTGCCTAACAGGATCCTTCCTCCCATAGAATGCCCCTGGTCCACTCTGTCTCACCATGGGAATTATCTTTTCCAGTTTGACAGGCCTGAACCTCATTCCGGTGGTGGAAAATTTGCTGCTTATGTCAAGGGTTCCATTTCCCACTGTCCGTGTACTACGATTCCAACTCTCAACCCCCGGAGTACCTTTGACTGCGCTGTCCCTTCTGCAACTACCTCCTGTTTGTCTATGTGCTGTGTCATGTCCTCATTATAGGGACGACTCCATTTACATCTCTGTTTCTGCCAACATGGACCATCTTCTAACCACCTATCCCAATTCTCTCTTCCTCATTTGCGGTGATTTTAATTGCTTGCCATGCCAATTAGCTGGGTGTTGGTACCTCTTCAACCAGCCATGGCATTGGAGCAAGAGATGTCTGTGACTGCATGGGCCTTATCAAATCAGTAAACCCAAATACCCAGATTTCTCCCAGTAGCACATCCTCCATTCTGAACTTGGTCATGATGAATTTTCATTCAAATGTCTCTTGTTCCTCTTCTGCTCCAATAGGTTCATCTGATCATGTGCTTATGAGAGTCAACATCTCTCTGGCTATTGTCAGAGAGCTGCCTCAGCACTGCAGAGTCTGGAAGTTCACTCAAGCTGACTGGCAGGGACTGCAAGCTGCCCTCTTATGCCAAGACTGGTCCTTCATTTCCACCTCTCTTGATATTAATACTGCCTGGGAATCTTTCCACACAAGCTTGCTTTTGCTTATGTACAGATTTATACCATCTCGTCTGCCAAGAGTTCAATTTATCATCTGCCAAGACAAGCAGTTGCCTTCAAACAACAGGTTTTCTCTTCATGGAAAGCAAATCTGACCAAAGGCACCCTCAGATCATTCCACAAATCCCAGAACAAGTGTGTGTGCACTCTCAGGAAAGCCAGAAAGCAACTGGTAAACCTCATGGCTGAACTCTCAAACGGGTCTCCTTTGTCAAAGACCTGGTGGCACCTTGTCAAGTCTGTCTCAGGTGAATTCTCCCCCTCAACCCTCTCCCTCATTTCAAATGGCACCAAAGCTGACTCTGTTCATGAGAAAAGTCGAATGCCTCAATTCTGTGCTTCCTTCCAAATGTTGTGTACCAAACCCCTCACTCACTATACCTACCCCTGATCCCCTCATACCCAACTGCTCCTGGATACTGTCTTTCGCACCTGAGAAGGTGGAGAGGTTTCTGGCAAACCTAGACTACGATTGTGCAACAGGCACAGGTGGCATCAGTGAACCTGCTCTGCTGGTCTTGCTCATCCTCTTTCTGCTCTGCTCACCCTATCATTCTCCCTGGGTCCATTTCCATCTGCCTGGGAGTTAGCAAACATCACTGAAACACACAAACGAGGTGCAAAAACGGATCGTCTTAACTACAGGCACATTTGCTTGCTTTCCTTTACAAGCAGGGTTACGGAATCTATAATTGCAGGTGACATCAAACCCTTCCACTCCTACAATGGCCTGATATCAGATAATCAGTTTGGTTTCAGACCTGGTCATTCTACCCTGGACATGCTGCTTCTACTCTCTCAACAATGGATGTAAACCCCCAATCTGACAGATCAGTACCGTGTCTCTGGACATATCTCCACAGTCTGGCAGCCTACCTTGATCTCCAAACTCTCTGCTTATGGCATCCAAGACCACCCCCTCTCATGGATCACTGACTTCCTCCACTCCCTGTAATCAGCATGTCGCTCTTAATGTGATGCTCTCATCTCCTCTCCCTGTCAAGGGTGGAGTTACCAAGGCAATGTCCTTGGGCCCAGTCTTGTTCCTCACCTTCATCAATGATCTTTCTGATTCCCTTTCTGATGAAAATCCTGCGTATCTCTTTGTTGATTAGTTCACCCTCAACTGTTACGAATCTGGCAGCCATGAGCACTCAACATTCAGGTCCCCGTAGCTCAGTTATTTTGTTAAGTATATGTGTATAGTTAGAATCCATCCCCTGTGTCTAATGGGAATTAAGTGTACGTGCGCTACGGGTTATTTTATAGTGAGGATTTTTACACCACCAACAACAACGGCATCCTCCCTGGCTTCCTTCCAACATCGGCCTTTCTGATGCGCATACGTGCCGAGCGCCTGTGGGCGGAGTTCCATTGGCAACCGATGCATTGGCTCCGCTCCAGGGTCGAGCAAGACGTGTTGCCTTCAGCCAATGGGCAAAGCGCGAGCGACGTACGCCGCGTTCCGGCCAATGCGGAGGCACGTCGCCCGGAGAAGGAGGAATGCCTCTCAGGGGGGATGGGCCGCGAGGATGCTCGCCACACCCCCCGGACGAATCACGAATGGCGAGCGAATCGCCTGACACCAACCGGCCAATCCAGAGGCAAGTTGCGTCGCGGGGGGTGAAGAGAAGAGCGGGTGTGCGCGAGGAGGTCTTGTCTTTTTCCCTTGAGCCTATCCCACGGAGGATCGCCTGCCTGCGAGTTTGTCAGGACGAGAATCGCTTGCCTGTCTCCTCTGCTGGCGCTCGCTGTCTCGTTGCGTGCCGGAGGAGCGTGCTGGAGCCCGACGCTGCCCTCCGTAGCCGGTGCTTGCAGCGGCATCGAGTTGCGGGTTCGAGTCCCGCCGAGCCGGATCGTCAAGGGCCGCACGAGACGGGAAGGTCCAAGCTAGCATCCTTACCTCCAGCTCACCTTCCCTCCAAGCTGGGGGTATCAATAAAGGCCGCAGCAATCATTTATTTGGGGGGTGTGTGTCTGTGTGTGGCCCGTCTTCAAGTAGAATTGATAAGTGCTTATTTTGCTCATGTACATTACATTTCTTATTTGGATAACCTGCTCTTTGTGTGCTTCCTTTCCCCCCCCCCCATTGTAAAGAAATCCCCTCTTGTTGAATGTCCCAGCTCGTCCTTGTCCTTTCTATCATTGTGTTGCCGCGCTGCGAACGGGAATTAGGAGGCCTCATTGTTGCCGTAATCATGCAATTGGCCGGCAGGGTTCTGGTACTCTCGTCTCGGGGTACGACTCGGATCCGGCTCGGTAACGGCCCGGATCGCGCAGATCCTGCGAGGGTGAATTTCCCCGGTAGTTTGACAACGTGGGTAATTAGGTATATTGAAATTGGCAATTGACCCTACCCACGTGGTAGACCTATTGGCCAATCTCGGGTCCATTAGGGACCCGTGACCTTTCGGATTTATCTGAAAGGTACGACCTAAATTCCGGGTGTTCAGTGGAGCTGACTCTATTGCTCCCCCTAGCGGTCGTGCTCACCACCGAGAACCAGCCCCACAACACTACCACATTATTTCTCATCTTTCAGACAGGCAGGCAGCAGCTTCTTCCCTCTCTGTGGACCATGATAGAATCAGGAGCTGGTTCAACACTTGGAATATGTCTTTCAATCTTGACAAATATAACACTCTCGCTATCTCTCTCCGAAAGGACCGTCTGGCAAACCCTCCTATATACTTTCTTCACAATCCTCTTGAGGAAGTAAAGTCATTCAAACTCCAAGGTCTCACCATCAGCCATGATCTTTCTCGGGCAAACCACATTTCAAAGTTGGCTTCCAATGCCAGCTGCTGACTGGGCATCCTTCATCATACAAAGTCCTTCCTTGGCTAATCTGAACCTTCGACAACCGACTTGGCCTTCATTCGCAGCTTGACGGAGTACTGTACCCATACCTCACACATTGCCCTTCTTGATGTTGTAGAAAGGAAGGCCATTAAAATCATTTGGATCTCTTACTACTAAGCTGAGTGACTAAGCTCGGCCTGTTACTTTCTCAATGCAGAGGGGTTAGGTGTCCTCTCCGTATTATAATCACTTCCTTTTTGGCCTTGCTCCCTTTGCTCTCTCTTGGCTCTGTCCCTCCCACGTTTCTACAGAGCGCACACGGTCTGCCAGTAAACCTCTTTTTTGTTAATCTCCCAAAATCCAGCCCCACCAAGCCACTCGTTTGTTCCTCTTTTCTGTTGCCTGTGGAGCCAACTTCCCCCATCTGTTCATTCCCATTCTTCGCTCCAGAGTTTCAAGACAGCTGTTCACCAATATTTGAGGTCATCCATACTCATTGTAATGATGAATTTTCCTACAAAGGTCTCCTGTTCCTCTTCTGCTGCAATAGGTTCCCCATCTATACTCACGATCTCTTCTACCCAAAACTACCCCATTCCCAAGCACTCCCATTTTCAGGTTATTGTGATTGTTTTCCCCTCTCCCTCACCTCTTTTTATTTGCTAGTTGTCGATTGGTTTCTTCCTTTTCTGTTTCATCCCTGCTTTCCATCCTTTGCTTGCTGTGCTACAGCTTGTTCACCCCCCATGTGTAAGCCTGGTGTTGGCTTCGTGGCTAGGGTGGCTGGCTTAGGATCCTAGGGTCCTGAGTTTGAGCCCCATTGGCTACTAAATTAACACCAGATGGGGTTGACTCAGCCTGTCATCCTTCCAAGGTCAGCAAACTGAGTACCAGTGTACTGGTAGAGGGGCATCCCAGGCAAAAAGAACATTCATTTCCTGCAGAAATTCTCTGCAAACTACTGTAAGTATATGAGAGTACAACTCTCATAAACTATATTTCTAACTGAAGCATTTTGCCTGGCAGCATCAGCAACACAGCCACGCTTCCAAAAAACAATCGCTACCCAGCAGCCAAGCTGCCATATGCAAGAACCAAACAGAACCCCCATGTGTCTTCCTCCCCACAGGGAACACAGGTTCAAATCCTATATATTACTGTGCATGTATATAGATATATATATATATATATATATATTGTTGTGGTTCTGGAAACCACATGCCTCCCAAGGCAATGGCATCCATCATACAGTGGTCTACAGACAGTTATTCCATTAATATACGTACAGTTAGACCCTTCCCTCATGTCTAATGGGTCAAACGGGACAAAGTGCGTTGTGTGAATCTCACAGTTAGGTCTGATTATATCTCTAACTTCATTCCTTCTCTTCTTTTCCTCTTATTCCTGAAATAAACCAAGCAGGCACTGCACTCGGACAGCCACCTGTAAAAACTGCGGCCGTGCCTTTCACTGGAAGAATGGGTCATCGTGAAGGCCAACCATAGGAAAACAAACAACCTCGCAACGCAGTACAGGACGCATGTGGCGCATTCTTTTCAACCCATTTCTGAGTCTAATAATTATTATATATATATATATATATATATATATATATATA
>CM068963.1:43621706-43664628 GCA_035128595.1 Eptatretus atami | reverse complement strand
AGATGTTATTGAGGCTGATCTTAGTTTGACACAGGAAACCAATCCCAGCTACTTCCGATCCCAATCAAACCTTGATGCCCAAAAGGATTGCAGAGTCTCCGCGAAAGATGATTGCAACCCTCGTCTTGAAATCAAAGGTCAAGAGATCTTGGAGCATTCCCAAACGATCACCGCAACTTGATCTCGAATCCTCCCCAGATCCAGTCTAACACGCTGAGAAGTGTGGGGGTCAATGCCACAGCCTGACAACAAAGCTACAACGGAAATAATTCGAGATGTGGCTGACGATTTGGTAGTTCACGAGAACGGCATTTATGACCGGATGTGCAACTCAGAAACCTGGGACAAAGCACGGAAAGAGCAGAGGGTGCAAGAACCAGAAAGAGACACAGTGTAAGACAGAGACCACATCTTCTGAGAACAATGAAGTGATAGGCCCATCCGACTCAGCTAATCAAGGAGATTCATCAGAGATACCACAGAACGATTACGATTATCTGGAAGGCCAATCTTTTTTTGGGAAGAGGATGTATTGCAAGACATGGTAAACACTCCAATACGTCAAGAAATAAGGCCATTTAAAATGCAAATGATTAAACATATTATATATATATAAATTAATATAATATATATAACTATAAGAATATATATAATACATACACGAGGTTGTTCAAAAAGTATCCAACCTTAATTTTTCGTTGCGAAACAAATGAAGCTAGGGAGGCGTGTTTGGTGCACGTATGTAGCTCGATCCTATCATATGCGTGAATTAATTTTCCCCCTGCAGATCGTGCAGTCGCCGACTTAGACGCGAGAGTGAGAAGTGTAATGAGCGCGTCGGATTTTCGTTTTTTGACAAAATGAGGAAAAACTGAACAACGCCTATCCGCATCAATTTGTGTAAAGCTTGGCGATTCCAAGTGGAAACGACCGCAAGATTCAACAGCTTCGGAACGAAGCAATGGCACCCACCACAGATAAAAGAGTGTACAACGCTCAAAAGGTGCGTCGCACATCAGTGGAAAGTGAAGTCACGTTTGGTAGCCCTCAACATTCCCGAAATATGGAAGATAGTCATTGACAAGTGAGGACCCTGCTGATCAGATCGTCGAATCAGATCAGAGAACTTGCAGACAGGCAGGGTCAGCATGACTTCGTTCAAATTCCATTGTCGACTGAGGATTTGGTTAAGGAGAATCTCAGCGAAAAAAAAAAACGTTCGTGCCAAAGTGCTAACGATCGAGCAGCAAGAAACTCCGTTTGAGATCGCACAGGACATAGCTGGAGACTGTGAACAGCGATCCCCAACTTCTTCAACAAGTGATTACTGCATGACGAGACCACACTGTCTCGTTCATTTGGTCAAAAACGAAAATCCACGGCGCTCATTACACTTCCCACTCATCGGCGGTCTGGTCGGCGAACTGACAGCTCTGCGCGCGGAAAATATCGCAGCATACGAATTTAGATCGCCCTACATACGTCACCAAACCACGCCTCCCTAGCTTCATTTGTTTACCACGAAAAATTAAGGTGGATACTTTTAAAACACACCTCGTGTATATATATATATATATATTATTTACGGCTTGGAAATCGCAGACCACCATAAAGGCCTTAATCATTATGACGATAAGTAATTGTGTAGTGTATATTTCCCCATCCGTTGTTTAGATGGGAATTTCCGATTTTCACAGGCTGCGATCCTTTGAGATAGCCGTTTTTCTTTTCTCTATCATTATTTGACATCCATCCCCAACACCAAATCGCACAACCATCATTCCAACAATACAACTCCAAACACCACCACCTTCGGCCTCTTTACCTCCAAACTCCATCCCGCAAACATCCTTCACCGCAATTCACAACGCAGCCCCGCAGCAACCAAATGACCCCACCACACCGCTTCCCAAACCACACGCAGCAAAACTCACACCACCTTCGCCTTTCTACCAAAAACGTCGTGCCATGGTGTGAATGCGTCCTTATCGCCTCGCAAAAGCGGATTCAGGAATATCACGCCCACTCTTTCCACCAATGGCATGACATCAGTGATGTAGCCCCGCTCCAAACCGCTATATCCACAAATTTGCATATCGCCTCCTCCGCATATAAGCGCGGAGCACAAGCAGCTCGGGATCAGTCAAGTCGGTTCTGGAGAGCAGCAGCAAGTCGGTTCGGAGAGCGGTCAAGTCAAGTCGGCGTCGAGAGCGGCATCAAGTCGGGTCTGGAGAGTGGCAGTCGGAGTCGTGGAAGTGGTCTGGATGGGTCGGAGAACCGGAACGGACTCGAAATAGGAGGCAGACAGCGGCAGTGTCGGTGCGGCATGTCGGTGCGGAGTGTCGGGGGCAGAGATCGGAGACGGAGCTCGAGAGCGGACGGGAAAGCAGACGGGCCGATCGAGCGGGAGAAACTTCACCGACCACTAGCCAGGGGCACGAAGCCAGGCGCAGCTACGCTGACACGCGCTGCCCGCATCGCGCCACGAGGCTGCGGGTAAACCTTCGGTCCTCGTGACCTGCCGCTCATCCATCCATGCACATTTGTTTCCACAACTTCTTGCCACCCTTGCCTGTGAGTTGGCTTTTCCTTGCTTTGGTAAATCAGTGTGGCCGCTGCTTGTAAGTAGAAATGTCTAAGTGTGCTGTAAATAAAGACTTATCGGTATGTAACTCGCCTTTGCTGCTATTCACTGTATAACGGCATGATTTTCGTAGGCTGTAAAATACGTTCTTGTCTGAGGTGCAATAAATGTGCTTGTTGAACTTTCCCCGTCTCGTGCTCTCTTTCCCTTGTTTGAAGTCAATCTTGCATCCGGAAGTAATGGTCAGGGGTGAAGCATCCGGTAAATAATCACACTCCGTCGGGGCCGGCGATAACCGCTGCGTATCACTGGAAGCACGAACCAGGACCGCTTAAGCGCGTTCGTTCAAGGCCGGCCAGCGCGCGAGTACAGATCGCCGTTTAACTACCCGCAGTACTTTAGGTTAGGTCGATTGGCGAACAACCCTATCTGCGCGGGTGCCGATTGGCACGATTGTAAGGGGGTTCGAAAACCACCATGGACTACCCGGCGTAGTTCCAAGGAGGGTCATGACTGAATTGTCCTTCCGGTGAAAGCGCGTCGGATATAATTAACGGCCATGCGCATGCCGGCGCGACCGAAATTCTAAATTAATATAATATATATTCAAACTAGACACATTTCAAGCCACATAGGTGTAACAATCAGTATTCCAAAATCATCCCATAGGTATAAAGCTAAAAACATGTGCCTCTACTAAAAAACTTTATTTTCAAGTAATAATACAGTCAAAGCTTAAATGGCTAAATTCCTTTATCATACACTTAAAAACCATTAAGCATATGGAAGAAATTTAGGCATCCACACGTGGATTTTCTCCATGATGAATAAGCCTTCTCCCATTGCCTGTTTGGTTTATAGATGATCGCTGTGGATGTCTTCCCTCTGCGGGTGGCGCCATGTTCGTGACCGTGTGTTTGTTCGGCTGTGGAGTGAGGTCTGCGTGTTGCGTGGCCGATACAGCGCAAGAGGAACTTGTCAGTTGGCTACAGGCGTGCGAGGTATCATCACCGTAGGTTAGAAAAGGTCGGGGGAGAGGTTTGAAAGAGTCTGGGGGGGGAGCGTTATAAGAGAGTCGGGGGTGTTCGAAAGAGGAGTCTGGGGGGGGTGTGAAAAGGAGGGTGACCAAGGTTGTGGAAGAGTTTAGTCCATGTAACATATCTTACTTCCAGAAATCGGAAGCTTGTTGTGGGTCGATAAAGAGCAGGATTAAAGTCTGATTACTCCTACTATACAACTCCTATTTACGATGACACCTACTAATTTACGATTACTACTATACCTGCCACTTGAATAGCCCCAACCTCCAATGATTCCCACTTGTGGATCGACGAGCAATCCTTGTGCCAAATCTTGACAAACGAATGGCAGTCAACCGTCGCTGAAGTGGAAGGTTGTAATTTGGTTCAGAATGCGGCGATAACCATCGAGCGGCGATCCTACGCCATAAATTAATGCAGCAGACCACCTCCAGCGACGGCAGCGTGAAGAAGTAAGACGTCACATTTTGCCGCGCCCAATATTAGTCTGACGCAGGATTATGAGATGTTCCCTTCCAATAATAGACAGTCAGAATTCAATATTGCTTCAAAAAAAGTTGTTGTAGGCCATTTCGATTAAAAGTCGCAAACAAGTTTTAGGGTAGAGGAGTGCTGATTCAAAAAAATTTTTCCAGCTGAATTGGGTTTTTGACCACTCAAATTCCCAAAAAACAAATGAGCCACCATTTCCATATTATGCATTAACTCGGCTTATATGAATCACAGAGGTAAAAATTGACCAATACCCATGTTGTGAACTGGATTCCAGATATACTTTACAAGTACAAATTTGGTTTGTGCCACCAATCTTGAATTCCAAGATGGGCACGCAATTTAGCCAAACAGCAATAAATACCCACCTATAGAATAAGCAATAGAGGAAGTTGAAAAGTGCATGGAACTAACAGGTTTGTGAACCAAGATCAATATGTTCGCGAATCTAATTGATAACCATTTGGTTGCTCGCCATTTTTGAATTCCAAGAAGGCGCATTCTTCGCTTCTCTATTGAATTAATCAGGCCAAAGAAATTAATTATAAAACATCTATACCGTAAATACAATAATTACATAAGAATACACACCAAACACATCCACACACTAGCGCCCCCCTCCCCTCACAGACTCCCACAACACACATACACTCCAACCCCCCCCCCCACACAACACAAAGTTAAAAATTACTTAATTACTTAAGTTGTAATTGATTATAATAAGTTAAAATGACCATACAATACGTTGATATTTTGATTTTCTATATAAATAATAAGGCAGTGTCATGCGAAATCAATGGCTTGATCTGTTTTTCATCTGAATATTGTATCGCTTGAAAATGAAGTAAAGTTATTTTAATATGAAAAAAACTGTTACTTATGCTAAATAACATAACAAATGAAAAGATTAAATTCAAGAGTATTAAAAGAATTATAATAGAGCGTCTAACTAATGTTCATCAATATTAACCACAAACCTAATTTCTTCTATCACTACAATATTGTATACTCCGTGAGACATGGAGTTAGTTAATGAAGAGATCTGTGCATAAATTCAATAAGAAACAACATCTGTACATGTGCAGAAAAAGGCCTAGGACCAATTGTGAAAGTTAGCATAACGACAAAATTACGAGATTCAAGTACAAGGATACTTGATAGACTCTTAAGTCCTGAATGAGACGATCCAAAGGGAGATCCATTGCACAACGTCTATGTTACTACACAAGCAAAGAGACTGGTAGACTTAAAATGCATCTCTGAAAAGAGTGCGCCCTATCTTCTTCTCGACTCTCCGTCAACATCAAGAACCAGCAAATCCAGCCCCGCCCAAACGACTAAGTAACGTGCAGCCCACCAATTGGGAATTAGCTTGATCTGCCATCAGAAAAAGGCCAACATAAATTGTTTTTTTGAACTTGTCAGAGCTCGTATGAGACTAACCCAACGCACACAGAGGGCATGAGACAGAGAGGAGGAGTGGGAAGGACAAAACATGTGAACAGAACATAGAGCACTCGTGGAAGGGAGAGGATGGGAACGGGAACATGGAATAAAATGGACATTACAGGGACTATCAGAAGAGAAAAGAATGAGAAGTTGAGGTGGGCTGGGTGGATTATGGGGTAAAAGACGAGATTGGATGGGGATATGAAAGAGGTGGGGAACGCTGTTAAGGGCCTGGAAAGAATGGGAAAGAATAGAGTGATGGATTATTCCAAAGCCGAAAAAAGAGAGAATGAAAGACGTGAGGACAGTGATTCGTGATTTGAGTAAGTTTATAACCAGAAGGGGTTCGTGGCGCACTTTGAGCCCCTGCGGAAATTGTGTGGAGACAATCGCAACGAGAGCAGGGGGGCGAGGCGCGAGACGGACGACGAGAAGACAGAAAAACCGAACCAACACTGCGTGATTGAGAGAGGCCAAAGACCAGCCTCATTGGGAGATCCATTGACCGAAGCCTTCCGGTTCTATAGCGTGAAGCCGAGAAAGGTGGAGGCCAGGAGCACCAGCCAGAGGGGAGAGCAGTACCCTACAGAGTGCGGACAAAGCTTTAAGTGGCAGAGCTCAGTGGCCGAGGAAGACTTGCACGACGTGAGATTCCCAGTCGCGATGGGCTTTGGAGCGAGGTGAAATGTGGCTTTCCAGGAAGTCATGGCAGATAGTGAGACCCAGAGAGCTGAAAGAAAGACTTCTTTCCAAGGATGTTCAGAAAGTGGATGGGGGTTCTAATGCGTCCTTCGAAAGACATAGTAAGTGTGAGATTGTACCGATTGAAAGATATGTTCCACTTTGGACAGTTGTGATTTTACCAGATCAAGAAGTGAGCGAAGAACTGCGTCTTCCGTCTGAGGAATGACCGATGGTCACGCAGAGGGTGGAGTCATCAGCAAAGAGAATAAGGATTTTCCAGAGATCGGAAGATCATGATGAAAAAACCCAGAAAAAGAAACAGGCCCAGACGACTGACCTGTGGAACTCCCACCTGCACAGGAAGGGGGATAGAAAAGAACTCCATGCGCACACGGTGGACTGCGACAGGAGAGGAAGTCTGCGAGCCTGAGTGGAGATGCAGCCTTCGATACCATAGGAAAGGATTTGGAGCAGCGGCGTTGCCAGACTGTGCTCAAAAAGAACGTGAATTGGCCAGGGATACGGCCGGATTTCCTGTCTGGCAATATGGAGGGCTTCATCCATTCTGCGCGAGAAGACACAGCAGCAATATCCAGGTAGAGATTCGACCCTGGTCTGGAAACACAAATGATGTTCAAACCAAGCCATGAGAAGAGGAAGAATTGATGTCTGAACGATGATGATTCCAAACCTTGCTGATGATGGGAGAAGGCTGATTGGTCTTAGATGCAGGACTGTTTTGCAACCTTTTGTGCAGGCAATATGATTTGCTGATTATTGAAGCAGATGCAGATGGCCTTCGAGCAAATGAGAGGGTGAAAATAGAACAGAGAAGGTGACAAGAGCAAAGAGCAGGCTTTGAGGACACGTGGGCTGATCCGTCTGCGAACCGTTGCAGAATCTGACGAGCGATGTTACAGAGCTCCCACCTGTCAGGAGAAAGGACACAGAGTCGAGGGACAGTTGGGTGCGACTGGTAAGGTGGTAGAGAAAGTGATGGTTTTGGACACAGATTTAGCTGCGAAACACTGAGTTTTAGGCATTCAGTTTTCACGTGCGGTAACAGCACGTGCTGCCATTGAGAGTAAGGAGGGATGGCGCAGGAACATACACAGAAAAGATTTATTAGATTGCCACCGAGATTTGAGGAGTGAGAGCGTTGAGAGTTCAGACTGATTGAGAAAGAGATTGTTTTCTGGCTCTCCTGAGGGCAAATAACACTTGTTCCGAACTTATGGAAAGGAAACTGAGATTGCCCTCAGTAGGTTTGCTTCCATGAGGCAAAGGCAATTATGTTTTCAGGACAACTGCCTCCCACAAGCTCATGAACAGGCAGGTGAGGAAGGTAAAGACAACTGAAGATGAGAGGGGATTAAATCTTGCATGAGGGAGAGCAGTTCTTTGAAAATATCCCAGGATGAGTTTGATTGGAGAATGTAGCGATAGAGACCAAGTCTAAAGTTGAGGCGCTTGCAACCCTGCAGTCGCCTATGAGTGAAACCAGACTCGAACGGCGGTGAAATGGATTCTCTGATAAAGCCAGAAGATGTCCACTTTGACAAGACGTGGTCAAAAACCGATGGACAGGAGAAGAGCAGCAGATATGTCAGGAAAATTTTCAAAACAAATCCAGAAGAGATGAGTACCATGTTGAGATCCGGGACGGCGAAGTGCTGAGTCAGTCCCAATAGTCCAGAAAGCTTTGCTTGAGTGCATGACAGTTAAAGAGGGTAACCCACCTAGCAAACGCATATATGACAATGAAGCCACCACATATGAGGAAGAGAGAGATTTGATGAGAAGTATAGAAGTGTCATTTTTCAGATAGTGAGTGTAGAGGAACATCACTGTTAAGGTGCACTGACAGTACACATATAAACACTAGGTGGGATGAGGGAAGCCGTATCAGAGTATTCCTGTGGTGGGGAGTGAGAGGCAGTGATGAGAGGAGATAATAGAGGTCTTGATGAAGAGATCAACTCCTCCACAGGGCGAGGCCTAGGTCCGTCAACCAAGAGGGATAACTCAGGGAGAGATACGGGGTGCAGACACGTCTTGGGGGAGAAAGTTTTCGTTAGGGGCTCAGATTTTATGGGTTGCTGGGGTTGGTTTTCAGTGGCAACCTTAGGAAACATGAAAGGTTTGAGCGAGGCCCGATATATTGAGGTCCAACTTTTAATAAGAGGTAGGGAGGAGGCTTGGGTGCAGGGTGGGGATGGAGGGGAGGCTATTGGACGGGAGGGGGGGGAGGTTAAGAGTGTGTTGAAAGATTGGGGATTGCAGAATAGCTAAGGAGGGCGGCCTGAATGAAGGAGAGAAAAAGCTCTTGGTGCGGTGAGAGGTGACAAGAGAGGGGGAAAAGCAGTTAGGATTGAGGAGGGAGTGAAGATGAAGTAGAGGCATTGAAGGAGCAGCCTTGTGGATGGAGGGAGAGGGAAACTTTGGGAAGGATGAGTGAGGGGATAATGGTGGTGAGAAAGGTTGAGGGGGATTTGAGAGAGGTGAACGAGGCTGAGGAGAAAAGGATGTCTTGATAGTGATGGGAAGGAGTGATTTGGCACCAATACGACTCCATAGAGAAGACCGGAACCTCAGATCCGGGTTGTAACTTTATCGGGCTAAAATGACTTCTAAGAAGGCAGAGACACGATCGGATCCATAAGGGTTTTGAGAGCGAGTTCAACTAGTGTCATTTTCAACACACTGAGTTCAATCTCAAAAAAGTGCATATTCAAAGGTCAAAATACTGAATTTGTTTTTCTGCCCCACGTTTTTGTGCACTCATGAGAAAACTTGTAAAGTCAATGACAAAACTGATCATTGGCACCTACTGCAACCACTTGCCTGATTCTATCATGTTAACTAATGTAGTTTGTTTTTTCCCTTTCAGAAACTGTCCCGGTTGATGCACCTCACAGATCTTGTGTTCTGCTTTGTGACAATATCACGTCGTGAGGAACAGATGGACGCCTTATGTAAAGTCATCCTTCAAAAGAGCCAGAAGGGGAGAGAATTATAACTTGGTAATGCCAAATAAGAAAAGAAATCTAGGCTAAAGGAGATATATATTTGTGCACACATCAATGTGATTGGGTGTCGTTAGGTGCAAACGTACCCAAAAAAAAAAACCCCCCCCAATCAAAAATATTCTGTATACGAAATTCAGCTTGAAGCAGGTGACTCAGCCCACGCCCCAACAATCATCTCTACGTCAGAACAAGACTAAGAAGTGCCAGGCACGATAGGCGCAGCAATCCAAATCGACTCACTCTGGCTAAAATCAGCTCTATTATTTCCGGCATAACTCTAAAAAGACCAGAAAACCTTTACCTAACAAGAATGAGCTACTAGGACAAAACTGTCAAGCATCTTTCATTTCCAACCAATTCACTCACCTTGGATTCATTTTGAATCGAGTTAGAAAAGAAGATTGAGGTGCCAACGACTTTTCCTTGCAAAGAACAGCCTGCTCTCAAAAGGTCCCAGATTAGATCCTAACTACCATAACATCTTGAATGACAAGCCAGGAACATCTTCAGCTTGTAAATAAGCCAAGCTTGGTGAGAGAATACTGAGCACAACAGCTCCTCATTCACTCTTCGTTGCAGCTGCATCTTCGGAGAGAAAGACTTGATACGTCTTCTGCTAAATTTGCAGATGAACTTGGAAAAGTTACGGCCAAGCCCACAAGAAGCGGTACTTCACATGACTAGTTACATAGGTGCAGCTAAAATGTAAATTGCAAACACTCAATACTTAAGCATGACATTATGCCCAATCTATTTCTCTGATTGTTGCAGACAGAATGTACAACTTCCATAAATCCAGAAACGAAGTGAACTCATAGACGATATTACTCCTCAAGACAACTCACGATCTTTGGTCTGCACGATAGCCTTAAAAGCATTAAAGAGTTATTTGGCAGACACCTTTTCATAATAGGCGATAGCATAGTTTGGAGGAGATCATTTGATGAGAGAGGTACCGTAGGTCATCTGAAGTTCTAAGATAATTTGAATAGAAGTGTGAAGTGCCGATAAGGTCAATCCGTCTTTGTAATAATGCTATAATTGTAGACAAGAAATGCGTTGCCGATCTTAAATTTGCCGAGCTGTTACACCGTAGATGCCCCTTAAGCTAGTATTAAGCTGCATGACTAACTTTAGCTAACATTCATTGAACAGCTCAATGTCTACAATTAAGTGACAAAGGAAAGCTTGGAATGCTCAGAGGCAAGAAAAAGCTCTCCAAAATAAAAGACATAAAGAATAGTTTAAAGGCATAGTGTTGTACATCATATATTTAGTATAGATATATTGAAATAAAATCAAAGTGACAGCTTACACACTTGCATCTTATTAAAAATCAGCACCTCTCACCGTTTATATGACACAAAACGGAGCAAAAATACCAAAAATTCAGTAATTTACTTGAAAATGACCTTTGACTTTGAAAGATGACCTCATGTGGAAAATGAACATTGAAACCGCCGCCCAAAAACCCCTATATGGACCCGAGATGTCTCAGCCCGTCGAGAAGCAGTTTTAGCCCCGAGGATCCAGATCGTTAATCTCATGCAGACTCACAGTTACACACCCGAAGCATTGATGGGGTTCCATCTTCTCTATCAGGAGTACTAAATGCTGGCACATGAATTTGAATAAGAAAGAATGGTTATGAAAGCGAACATATCATTAGCAAATCGGGTTTAAAGAAGTTTAGGTCAGTATGCGATGAAACACATCTTGCTATGAGTGATGCAATAAAAGGCGAATTCAAGAAATGGAGAAAGAATACGCCTGTAGCAGTTGTGTTTTTAGGCAAGGTAAAAGGACAAGAGTCAAATGAGATGACAGTTCTGTTAAATAGAGACAGAGTGAATGCATACATGATACAGTAAAGAGTACACACACGAGTGTAAAGAGGAAGATGAAGGCATTATAAGATACGTTTTGTTATTCTATTATTAATGTTTGAGAGAGTTTCAATATAAATTAAAAAAGATATAAAAAGAATCGATTATTGAAACAAGAAAGTGAGTGTAGTAGAAAAAAATCGAGAAGAAGAAGAAGGAAGATAAAAGAAGCAAGAGAAAAGAATAGAATCAATAAGGTAAGCGCGTTTTTTATTATTATATTTAATTTAAGATAAGAAATAGAGGATTAGTTGGCGGGGGAGGGAGTGGGGGATGTTAAGAAAGTGGAAAGATAAGAAAATTGAAGAGATAATGGGAAAAAAAAACAAATAAAATCACGACGTACACCGGAGGGAACAAAGGTAGCCTCAAGCCAAGCAGCCCAGATAAGACAAGTCGACAAAATATCAGACAAAAATATAGGCACGATTTTTGAACACAAATACCGAACTAGGGGAACGACACACAGAGTAACATGTAGGATGAGAAAGTAAATAGTTAAAAACGGGAAGAGATAACGCGGAAACATTCAGGACCTTCAAGAGTCTATCAACCGTATCCTTGTACTTGACATCTCGTAACTTTTGTCGTTCATGCGTAATCTTCGACAATGTTCCCAGGCCTTTTTCTGACACATCGTACAGGATGTCTCGTCTCTCTTCTTGACATATTATGCACAGATCTCTTCAAGTTAACTAACGCATCCATGATCTCACGGAGGTATCACATATCTGTAGTGATAGAAAGAAAAATAGTTTGTGGTTAAATATTGATGAACATTAAGTTAGACTGCTCTAATTATAATTCTCTTTAAATACTCTTGGAATTTAATCTTTCATCTTGTATGTTATTTACAAAGTAACAGTATCATAATTAAAATAAACTTACTTCATTTATCAAGCATCACAATATTCAGATGGAAAAACAGATTCAAGCCATTGAATTTCAGCATGACCACTGCCTTTACATTTATATATAGAAAATCAAAAATTAATCAAACGTATTAGTAATGTCATTTTTAAACTATTATAATCAATTACAACTTAAGATAAATTAAGTAATATTTTACACTTTGTGTGTGTGGGGGGGGGGGGGAGTCTGTGAGTGTGTGTGTGTGGGAGTCTGTGAGGGGGAGGGGGGGCGCTAGTGATGTGGATTGTTTTGGTTGTGTATTCTGTAATGTCAATTATGTATTTACGGTATAGATGTTTTATAATATAAATGTCTCTTTGGCCTGATTACATTCAATACGAAGAAGCCGAGAAATGACGCCATTCTTGGAATTCAAAATGGCGAGCAAACCAAACTGGTTATAACTTAGATTTACGCGAGCATATTGGAAATCCTTGTATCACAAACCCTGTTTGTATACCATGCACTTTTCAAACTCCTCTATTGCTTATTCTAATAGGCTGGGCTCATTTATTGCTGTATTGGGCTAAATTATGGTGGCCCATCTTGGAATTCAAGATGGTGGCACAAACCAAACTAGTTGTAACTTAGGTAACAGTATATCTGGAATACCTCAGTATCACAAACATGGGTATTGGTCACAATTTTTAACTCCTGTGATATCATATAAGCCGAGCTATAATGCAAAATATGGTAAAAATGGTGGCCATTTGTTTTTTGGGAATTTGAGGTCAAAAACCCAAATTCAGCCCTGGAAAACAATTTTTTTTGAATTCACATCCTCAAACTACCCCTAACAAACTTGTTTGCCGACTTTTAACACGAAATGGCCTACAACAACTTTTTTTGAAGCACAAATATTGAATCTGGACCTGTCTATTATTGGAAGGGAACAATCTCAATAATCCTGCGTGCAACTTACATATTTGCGGCGCGGCAAAAATGCTGTCGTCATTACTTTCTTCCACCCTCGACCGTCGCTGGAGAGTCGCCGTCTGCTGCCATTAATTTATGGACGTCAAAGGATCGCACGCTCGATGGTTATCGCCGCATTCTGAACAAATTACAAATCCTTCACCTTGCAGCCGACGTTGACTGGCCCATTCAGTTTTGTCAAGATTTGGCAACAAGGAATTGCTCGGTCGATCCCACAAGGTGGTGAATCATTGGGGTTGGGGCTTATTCAAGTAGCAGTATTAGTAGTAATCGTAAATCTAGTCAGAGTAGTCATCGTAAATAGGAGGTATAAGTAGGAGTAACAGAACTTCAATCCTGCTCTTTATCGACCCCACAACAACATCCATTTCCTGGAAGTAAAGATACTGTGTAGCATGGACTAAAACTCTTCCACAACTCTCTGTACCCTCCCTTTTCACCCCCCCCCCAGACTCCTCTTTCGAACACCCTCGCCCCGACTCTCTTTCTACACCTCACACCCCCCCGCCAATCCCCGACTCTTTCAAACACTCTCCCCCCCCACTCTCTTTCTAACCTATCACCGGATGATGATACCTCGCACGCCGTTGTCAGCCAACCTGACAACAGCTCCGCTTGCGCTGTACTCGCCAGGGACCAATACAGCAGCACCTCACTCACACAGCCCGAACAAACACACGAGTCACGAACATGCGCGTCCACCCGCAAGGGAACAGCCCACAGGTAGCACTATAACCAGTCCATCTAACAACACACAATGGAGAAGGCTTATTCATCAATGAGAAATCCACGTGTTGATGCCTAAATTTCTCTCATAAATAGCTTAATGTTCTATAAGTTATGATAAAAGAAAATATTAGCCACTATTAAGCTTTGTACTGAAAGTTACTTGGAAAAATAAAGTTTTTACATAAGGCACAATGTTTTTAGAATTTATAACCAGTTAATAGAGATGTATTTGTGATACATGATTGCTTACACTTCTAGTGCGCACATGTGTTATTTTGATAATATATATATATTAACTTTACAATTTCGGTCGCGCCGGAGCGATCCCCACAGTACTCAATCGCGACCCGCATGCGTCCCACCGACGGACAATTCAGTCATGACCCCTCCTTACTACCGCCAGGAGCTAGTCCATGGTGCTCGTTTCAATCCCCACTACAATCGTGCTCAATCGGCCACGCCCGCGCAGGAATAGGGTTGTTCGCCAACTCGACCTAACCTAAGTACCTGCGCGGGTAGTTAACGGCGAATCGTACCTCGCCGCTGGCCGGCCTAGACACGAACAGCGCTTAAGCGGTCCTGGTTCCGTGCTTCAGTGATAACCGAGCGGTGTATCGCCGGCCCCCGACGGATGTGATTTATTTACCGGCATGCTTACACCCCTGCACCAATTACTTCCAGTGATTGCAAGATGGAACTTCAAACAAGGGAAAGGACGCAACGAGACGGGGAAAAGTTCAACAAGCACATTTATGTGCACAACTCAGACAAGGCACGTATTTTACAGGCCATACAGAAAATCTGGCACGTAACAGTGAATAGCAAGCAAATGGCAGAGTTACAACCGAATAAAGTCTTTATTTCACACTGCACTACTTAGACATTCTACTTACAAGAAGGCGGCCACCACATGCATTTACACAAAAGCAAGAAAAGCCAACCCTCACAGGCAAGGGTGGGCAAGACAGGTTGTGGAAACCAAATGTGGCATGGACCTGGATGAGCGGCCAGGTCCACGAGACCGAAGGTTTACCCGCAGCCTCGTGGCGCGATGGCGGGCAAGCCGCGATGTCAGCGTAGCTGCGCCTGGCTTCGTGCCCCTGGCGTGGTCGGTGAGTTCTCTCCGTCGATCGGCCCGTCTGCATTCCCGTCCGCTTCGAGCTCCGTCTCCGACTCTGCCCCACCGACACTGCCGCACCGACACTGCCGGCACCGACACTGCCGCTGTCTGCCTCCTATTTCCGAGCTCCGTCCGGTTCTCCGACCCCATCGCAGACCGCACTTCCACGACTCCAGAACTGCCACTCTCCAGACCCGACTTGACTGCCGCTCTCGAGACGCCGACTTGACCTTGCCGCTCTCCAGAAACCCGAACTTGACTGCTCCTCTCCAGAACCCGACTTGACTGACCCGAGCTGCGTTGTGCTCCGCGCTTATTGGCCGGAGGAGGGCGCATATGCAAATTTGTGGATCATCAGCGGGTTTGGAGCGGGCTACATCACCTGATGCTCAGCCATTGGATGGAAAGAAAAGTGGGCGTGAATCATTCCTGATCCGCTTTGCGAGGCGAAAGGAACGCATTCACTGAACCCATGGCACGACGTTTGGTAAGAAAGGCGAAGGTGGTGGAGTTTTGCTGCGGTGGTTTTGGGAAGGGTGTTGGTGGTGGCTTCGATTTGGTTGCTGGCGGGGCTCGTTTGAGATTGCGGTGAAGCGATGTTTGCGGGATGGAGTTGTGGAGGTAGAAGAGGCCGAAGGTGGTGGTGTTTGGAGTTGTAGTTGTTTGGGATGATGGTGGTGGCGATTTGGTTGTTGGGGAATGATTGGTCCAAAATAAATGATGAGAAAAGAAAAAACGGCTTATCTTCAAAGGATCGCAGCCCCTGTGAACACGGAAATTCCCTCTAAACAACGGTGGGGAAATATAACTACTTCACAATTACTTATCGTCATAACTGAATCTAAGGTCCTTTATGGTGGTCTGCGATTTCCACAGCCGTAAAATATATATATATATATATACACGAGGTGTGTTTTCAAAAAGTATCCACCTTAATTTTTCGTGCGTAACAAATGAAGCTAGGGAGGCGTGGTTTGGTGCACGTATGTAGGCGATCCTAATTCGTAATGCGTGGATATTTTCCCGCTGCAGAAGCTGTCAGTGCGAAGACCGCCGATGAGTGAGGAAGTGTAAGTGAGCGCCGTCGGATTTTCGTTTTTGACCAAATGAACGGATCAGTGTGGTCTCGTCAGCAAGTGAATCACTGGTGCTTTGAAGAATTGGGATCGCTGTTCACAGTCTCCAGCATGTCCTGTGCGATCTCCAAACGGAGTTTCTTCTGCTCGATCGTTAGCAGCTTTGGCACGAACGTTTTTTTATTTTTTTTTTCGTCTGAGATTCTCCTTAAGCCCCAAAATCCTCAGTCAAATGGAATGAACGGATTCAATGCTGAGCGCCTGCCTGTCTGCAAGTTCTCTGATCGTGATTCGACGATCCTGCATCAGCAGGGTCCTCACTGGTCAATGACTATCTTCCAATTTCGGGAATGTTGAGGGCCTACCAGAACGTGCTTCACTTTCCACTGATGTGCGACGCACCTTTGAGCGTTGTACCACTCTTTTATCTGTGTGGTGCCATTGCTTCGTTCCCGAAGGCCTGTTGAATCTTGCGGATTCGTTTCCACTTGGGAATCGCCAAGCTTTACACAAATTGATGCATAGGCGTTGTTCAAGTTTTTCCGTCATTTTTGTCAAAAAACGAAAATCCGACGGCGCTCAACTTACACTTCCTCACTCATCGGCGGTCTGTCGGCGACTGCACAGATTCTGCAGGCGGAAAATTAATTCACGCATATGATAAGGATCGGCGCTACATACGTGCACCAAACCACGCCTCCCTAGCTTCATTTGTTTACGCACGAAAAATTAGGTTGGATACTTTTTGAGACAGCACCTCGTGTATGTATATATATATATATATATGTTATAATCCAATTTGGCATTTTTAAATGCCTTATTCTTGACTGTAATTGGGAAGGTTACCAGTCTGCCAAGTAAAAACACCCTCTTCCCCAAAAAGAGATTGGCCCTTCCCAATATCGTTAAATCTTTCCTGTGATTCCTGATGAATCTCCTGTGATTTAAGCTGAGTCGAATGGGCCTAATCACTTCATTGTCTCAGACAGATCGGTGTCTCGTCTACACTGTGCTCCTTTCTGGTCTTGCACCTCTGCTCTTTCCGTGCTTTGTCCCCCCCAGGTTTCTGAATGGCACACGACGGTCCACCATAAATGCCGTTCTCAGGAAAATACCTAAATCCGCTCACCCACAATCTCCGACTTATTCCCAGTTGTTACTTGAGTTCGTCAGGGATGTGCACTGACCCCCACACTTTTCAAGCCACTTGTAGACCTGGAATCTGGGGAGGATGTCGGAGAGATCAAGTTTGGCGTGCATCGTTTGGGAATGTCAAGATCTCTGACCTTGATTCACAGACGATGCAATCATCTTTGCGGAGACTCTGCATCATCCTTTTGGGGGCACTCCAAAGAGGTGGCTGATTGAGGAATCGGAGTAGCTGGGAATTTACGGGTTTCCTGGGTCAATTACTAAGATCCAGGCTTTCAATAACATCTTGGATGCTGCCATGTTGTCTGTAACTGTTTGTGGTGAGGATGTTGAGAATGGAGAGATTCACTTACCTTGGCAGTGATATTCATGTCTGTGCTGGCTGTGAGCCAGAGGTCAATAGACGTCTGGGTCGGGCCTGGGAGTCATGGATTCACTGGTCATGGGGTGTGGCGCCGCTGTTGTACCTGTGCAGGACGACGAAAGTCCGGTCTTCAGGTCCTTGGCACTTCAATCTTGCCTTCCGGATGTGAGACTTGGACTGCTTTACTGGGATCTGAGACGGAGACTTAATTCTTTCAGTACCCAGGTCTTTCGGAGAATCCTTGCTATCGCTGTCAGTAGACTGTCTCCAACGAGCGGTGTGCTGATAGAGACTCAAATGAGATTTGTTTACCCGATTGCCATCCGAGTGTCAGCTGCAGCTGTATGGACATGTGGCTTGTTTTCTTCAGGGCAACACTGGTTTCACCATTAACCGCTCTTCTGGTGAAACTACTTAAATCCAGGATCCACTACTCAACCTTCTCACTCATTTGTTCCTCTTTTTTTCATTTCACACCTGCAGAACCACTTCCACATGCGTCTCAATCTCATTATTCGCTCAAGGTCTTCAAGACAGATGTTCTCGCCATCTCAGATCATCCCCAATCGAAAACAATGACTTTATACCCTCGTTAACCCATCCCTCCTCCTTCCAAATTTCACATTTATCTGCTGAAAGTTTCTGTCTGTATCCATCTTGTCCACACGCATGCATTCTCTGCGGTGCCCCCATTCTCCCACACGCGCATTGTTGTCAGCCTCCCGCATTTTAGCCACAAGCTTCTGCTGTTTGATGTCCCCCCCCCCCCCGTCCCCCCCACATCCTAGCTGTTCCTTTTGCAATGTGCCATCCTGATCCGTTCAATATACTAGTACTAGCTCTTCAGAGCCTCGACACGTATACAAAAAGAAAAAATTTGCAAAGGACATTCAAATTGCTGAATGTTGTTGTGCACTTCAATGCAGTCAATAAAGGTACTGATTCTGAAAAATAAATCCATGATTGATATAACTATTTGATACACGATGTTGTTTAGTCCAGGGAATAAGAATGGAAAAACTACCATTTTGTTTTGAGATTCACTTTAGAAACCAACAGCACCTATCCTGGGATTGTGAGCTCTGGGATCTACCAGCACGTTGGAGAGGCTTCTGCAGGAGAGAGTCGAGGTGGAAACGAGCTCCATGTAACCATAAGCATGGTGCACATGCTAAAGGCAGATCTCCTCATGTTACTTCACATGCTGTATTATATTGGCAAAGGCTTGGAGTTGGAAATGATCACGCAACTTGTGGAGAAAGAAACTACACCACTCTTTTCTGTTAAATGGGTACATAGCGATGATCTTCACATTTATCTTCTTTTCTCTTATGTACTTTTCCAAGTATTTTTTGGCTTCTTTAAAATCTCTGCTGTTCTTCCTCCACACCATCGGTTCAATCTGACTACATGCTTGTCAAGTAGACATTCTCTGGCTGTTATTAGAGAACGCATCTACGCGCATTGAGTCTGGCATTTCAGCTCAGGCCGACTGGCAGGGTCCTCAAGCAGCCATCAAACTTCTCGGACTGGTCTCCAATCTCTACTTTCTCCGACATCACTCGTCCTGGGAATTCGTTCAATGAACTTGCTCTCTCTCATGCACAGATGATTATCCCATCTCGTCTTCAGTTGTCCTACCCTTCCTCCCGCCCATGGTACACTGAAGCTTGTGGTGAAGAAGTTGTCCTGAAAACAACTTGCTTCGCCTCATGAAAGGTAATCCCTTGAGGAAAATCTCAAGTTCCTTCCACAAAGCTCGGAAAAAATGTGTGTCCCCTTGAGGAGAGAAGGAAATCAACGTCTTTCTAATCTCAAGTCTGAACTTTCAACTGCTCTCCCTCCTCCAATCTTGGTGGCTTCTAATTAAATCTGTTTCTGGTGTATGCTCCCCCTCCATCCCCTCCCTTACGCTCAAAGGCCACACGCTGACACTGCACATGAAGCTGAATGCCTAAATCCATTGTTTGGCTTCTAAATCTTGTTGTCCCAAACCCATCACTTTCTGTACCCACCTTACCCGTTGCACCCAGGTGGAGACTCCTTCATTCCTCCTTTTTTTTTCGCCCGCCTTTCGAACAAACTCCCACACTCTCTTCAATCCCACTCTTCTCTCCAGATCTTCAAACATCTGTTCCACTCCACCATCTCTTATCTTCCCCATCAAAACCATGAATCTTTTTTAACCCGTTAATCCACCCAGACGCACCTTCCTTCAAAAAATTTCCTGCTTTCCCTTCCTGAAAGTCCTGTAAAAAGGTTTAAGGACCTGGAAATGATCAGGTGTTACCACCATGTACCCCAACGCATCACTACACCCTTCCCAGATCTCCTCAATGTCTTTTTCCCCACTGTTTTGTCCTTCCCTCTCCTGCTCCTCTTGTCTCCTGCTCCCCTTGTTGTACGTTCTGTGTGTTAGCTCTCATACGAGCCTCGACATTGGTATATAATAAATTAAATTAATAAATAAATAAAAAGGAAAAGAGAACTATCTTGATGAAACCAGTGACATCGAATCCATTTAAAGGGTAGCTGATAAAAATAATCACACAAATTGAATGGTGACATCGAAGGTGAAAACCCAAACTTGGCTGAAAAGCTAAGACAGAGAATGGAAAGTCAAGTCAATGTCAATTGCCTGGGAAGGAGTAACATGACTGGTAATAAACATGGGTGTGCATTGAGATAGTATATGGCCAAATTTAAGGCAACTACTGAAGTACCTGTCCCTTCAACGGACAGTTAATTTTTCCCAGAGCTACGGATGGATCAATTCCCCGAATACTGGACTTTTGAAATGATGTATGACTGCTAAATGAGGCTTTTGCACAACACACTGTGCGTTTACACCCGATTCAGTTCTGCTCGCCAGGCACTTTTAAACCTGCCGATGTTGGTGAAAATGTATAATTCAAACTTTTTTCACAGGACATATCTAGGGGGGAAGGTGGGGGCAGGGGGGGGTGGGTTATGTACACACGTCCCTGCCACTCAGGCCTAGCATCTGACCCTACATGGTCAGTAGGTCAGTCGTTTGCAGTAACGAGGCGGGTTGCCCGTTCAGCGAAATGAGAACGTTCTGCAAGTCTTTGATTGTGCAGAGGCACAGTCCTTTCTCTCAGGTACTTTTCCAGTATTTTTTTGCTTCTTTTCAGAAGCTCAGGCAAGCGATCAAGTACAATCCTTATCCTGACACATAATCCATTTTATTTCGCCGCAACATACGCCAACTTTTGCGGCATATGATCATTTTGGGGGGTGGATACATCATTTGCAAAATGCCGTATTCGCTTCTTCTTTTTTTAACGACTTGCAAGACGCGCCCTTCTCACTGTAAGCGGTGGCTAAGCCATACATATTGTTTCGGATCTGGGGTTTGAGGCCTTGACACAAGTGAAAAGCACTCCGGGTCCCTCCCGAACGCCCGGCACTGGGTCGCCAAGTACAGATGACTCCGGACGCCGGCAGATTGCTTTAGCGACTGACAACGCGTCACAGTATTTAAATCCTTACTACAATTCAACTGACCGGCGTTTGTGTGTGTGTGTGTTTGTCCATGCGCTACTCCTGCAAGTTCTGGGGCTGATTACATCAGACTTGCGCTACATAGGATCAAATGAACCCCAATTATGTACGGGATGTTTTTATCTTTGCCATTGGTGTTCTAGGGGCAAGGGGAGGGGTGCAAATTCTTATGTAAATGTGGTATCGTGTAGTGCCAAGGCAGAGGATAATTACAAGTTCGCACCATTTACAGCATACAAAATTCCTGTCACCACGTTTTCCAGTGAAGTGAGGTTGTTTTTGAATTATAAGCAGTAGGTTGTTTTGCTTTCTTGCACGTAACGGGTTTATTAATTTTTTTGTCTCCACAGAACTGTAGTTGCCTGTACACGTCGCCAAAATAGGTATGTGTCAGAAGAACGTGTTTGCATACTTGGAAAAAGAATCACCCATAGGCGGTTACTCCGCTAGTTTCATAAAATATAAAGCTTAATGTTTTTTTCATGTCTGAATACTGTTCCTGCCATTTTCCCAAAACCCTTTGTGTGGTTCAATTATAGTGATCAAACATACACTCAGGTGATTTCCTTCCTTCTATCTCCTTCCTGCCCCCTAAATCCATTTTATCGTTTTTAATTCTTTTATTCTTTCCTCCTCCCCTACTAATCATATGTATACATGGTGCTATGTCACTCTATTGTCTGGTGGCAGAGAATGTGTGATTCAGCCAAACTAGATAGCAAGGGTGTTACACTGTGTTAAATCGCTGTGGCAGAGTTTAACAAAGCGTATGGATTAGTCCTTGATGTTTTTTATTCCTGTTTCTACAAACATTTCATATTCAACAAGAATCTTCTTGCCTTAATGTCATCCTGAGGAGTCTTGTCTGCATATTTCTGGGAAACCCTCTGCAAAACCTGTTTGTCATGTGAAATTTCAATCAAAGCTTTACGGAACTGAACTTAATTACTGACACTTTAAACATTACTCCAATCAAAAAAGTGATTAGCAATGAGATATACATCAGCACTCAAACAGGTTAAAACGGTCCCTATGCAGTCTTTGGCTTTTTAAGTTATGCAAGCAAAAGCCTGGTGTTGGCTAGCGGGCTGGCTGGGACTTGGGTTCCTGAGTTCGAGCCCCGTCGTCCGCTCGAATTAACACCCAAGGTTGGGGTTGACTTTGCCTGTCATCCTTCCGGAGGTCCGGCAAAATGGAGTGCTAAGTGTTCTGATATAGGGGCACGGCGTCAGCGGCACAGCCACGCCCCAAAAAAATGACAGCTACCAGGACAGCCAAGCTGCCCACATACAAGAAGAAGAAGAAGTTGTGGCAACTTTTTGTAACCGGGAAGGTGAAGTGGGGGATTAGACCTTTTGTAAAACTGGTGGCTGCACATGTGTGTTGGGGAATGTTACTAGCGTGCAGTGTCTACAAAAATTATTTCAGAAGTTTTTAAGCTCTTAAGGCACATGCATGGTTAAAAATAAAATTCAAGGAGCATATTGAGAATTGTGACAATCATAAATAAGTACATTAATAGCCAATTTAATAATTCTATTTATTTGGTGCTCTGCTAAATGACTACTGTAATCAAATTGGCTCGATGAACGATTTGTGTGGTGACCACTATATCATAACTAATGCATCATGGCATCGTTTGTAAGATTATTCTTTTTTTTTGATGATTTAATGGCCTGAACTGCAGGATATCGTAAGAAGTGGCTGGTTGACCTGCAAGCAAGAATGAACCCAACTCGACGCTATGATTCTGCAAACCATTGTTTACTAATACTTTTCGCACAAACACAGTTTTATTAAAATAAGATGAACAAACCTGGCAAGCAAACTTATTAGCAAGTTTAAAAACAGATTTACCGGAGAACGGAGGGAGAAGCAAGATTATGGAAGTCATGGAATGACGATTAGATTATATAGCTAGGAAATTTTAACCCATCACTTTTTCCTCATCGTCATTTGTCGCTCCAACCTCTCTTCATGTTGTTTTCTTGCTTTCCATAGTTCCTTCACCATCTTCTCGCTCTTCTATACTTTTTAACTTCCCCATCTTTTCCCGACTCTTCCATTTTGTACAGTGCCAGCACGTTTCAGCTCTCTCTGCTTTTCTTCCTTTTCACTGTCGCCCAGGAATTTGCCCCAGGTCTTCAGCCTTTCCTCACGCTCTCTACCGTTTCTTCGACCTGCAGGAAAAGAAGATGGGGTTAGAAAGTTGAGAATGGTTGCCTGGAATTGGAAAGGGAGAAGAAGATGAGGAGTTGGTTGAACCTTTTCCATAACAATCTGACAATTTATTCATAGACTTTTCTCAAAGTAGGTAGTTTTGTACTTTTTCCTTTGCTTAAACCTCCTAATCAGTCTGTGGGTTACAAACAAAAAATAATTTGGTCGCAAGCTAAGTGGCATACAGTAGAATGGTAAGATATACAGTGGCCTTCAGAAAGTGTTCAGACTCTCGACTTTTGTCACATTTTGGTGTTTACAGCCTGAATTTAAAAATGAATTAAATTAAATTTTTGACACTGACGATACAAAATAGCCCATAATGACAAAGTGAAAACGTATTTTTAGAATTTTTCACAAATGATAATTAATAAATGAAAGCGGAATGTCCATTGAGTCAATAAGTATTTAACCCCTGAATCAAGAACATCGAAGAAGCACCTTTGGTAGAGATTAACAGCTTCAGTTCTTCTTGATGTGTCTGTATTAGCTTTTCAACATCTGGATTTGGGGATTTTCTAACATTCTTCTTTGCAGATTTTTCTTCTCTTCTTGCGTATGGCAGTTGGCTGCCGGGTTCATTATCTTTTTTGTTGGAGTGGCAGCTGGTAAACCCGCTGATGCTGTGCTTTCTATACCAGTGCACACGATTTCTGGCCAGACATAGCGCTCTGCAGTCAGGCCAAAGAGTTGCATATTTTTATCTCATCAACCACAGAATCTTATTTTTTTGTTTTACCTCATGCTCTCAGTGTCTTTCACGTGCCTTTTTGGCAAACTCCAGGTGTGCTTTGTCATGTGCCTTTTTCTCAGAGTGGCTTCCGGCTGGCCATTCTCCCTGAAAGCGAGATTTGTTGAAGTGCTGGCAGAGATTGGTGTCCTTTGGCTAGTTCTCTCATTTCAGCAAGGAACTCTGGAGTTCGTCAGAGTGGTCATGGGTTTCTTAGTCACCTCACTGACTAAAGGTCCTTATTGCTCAGTTGCTCAGTTTTGGTCGCGAATGGCGCCAGCTTCAAGGAAGAGTCTGGTAGTTCCATATTCTTTCCATTTCCTTTGATGGAGCTCACTGTGCTCTTGGGAACTTTAAGCACTAGAAATTATTCTATACCCTTCCCAGATCTTTGCCTCCTCACAATTATACCTGGGAGTTCTACGGACAGTTCCTTGGACTTCTTGTAGAGTTCTGCTCTGATATCCACTGTCAAACGTTTGGGACCTTCTATAGAAAGGTGGTGTTCTTTCTAAATGCATGTCCATCAATTAAATTGGCCAAAGGTAGAATCCAATCAAGTTGTAAGAGAACATCTCAAGGGATGAATAAAGGAAATTGGATGAATTTGGAGTGTCATAGCAAGGGGGTTGAATACTTATTGAGCAAGACATTTCAGCTTTTCATTTTTAATAAATTTGTAAAAAAAACTCGAACACATGTTTTTCACTTTGTCATAAATGGGGTATTTTGGTGTAGATCGTTGACGAAAAAATTTAAATTAAATTCATTGTAGATTCAGGAGGTAACAGAACAATGTGACAAAAATTGAGGGGTGTGAATACCCCGCCCTTTTGAAGGGCACTAAGTTCTAGCTCAAATGTTCTTGCATTCAGTACTAATTTGGAACATCGATTTGTATTGTAAATCGTATGGCAATCATCATTTAGCACAAGTTAAGCCAGAAGACCATTAAACTTCTGGTGGAAATATTGTGCAAGCAACAGTCTGCCCATGTGTCCATGAATCAAGGCTTACATAATCCTCACCAAGATGTTTGCCATACTTTGCATCAAGTAAACACTCAGGAAGTTGCCATTTATCTAAAGCATTAAAAAAATCAGTTCATAAAAAACTAAGTAGTGCACCACAAGCTGATTATCCATTGTTTGAATGAGGCAGCTCCCGCAGTGCCCATCGAAACTGTGCTCATGTTGACAGATTCCAGGAAATGAATACTCAAGGGGAAGCACTCAATCCTCAATAATTTGACTTGTTAATTTCGCAAGAGAGCGGAAATAGGAGTCGAGTCTTGACTGATTTCCAAGGTGTGTTTCAGTCTCTTGAGGCTGATAACTTCCTATTATCCCTTTACTGTCTTATTATTTCATATGTTACAAGATACTCTGTCTCACTTGTGAAGAACTATCAAGGCAGTAATCAGATCATCTATATAAAGTTAAAAGACCTTTCTATAGATTTTCGAAAGAGGTGGCTTCATAAAAAAACATTTTGTATGCAGCTTGTGGCTGCTGTTGCATCTATTCCTGGAGCTCAGCTGTGCCGCTGATGCAGCGCTCCCTGTAGATTGGCAGCGGGATTTGGAGGAATTTTTTTTATTGGTGCCTGGTGAAAGCTCGCATACTCTTCACAAAGGACAACCGAGGGATTTTTAATGTCCACGCAATTAATGCTGGCAGACGAAGCACTCGGTTAAACGTTCGCATCTGAGGGACGGCACACACACTGATGAATGGTCTCCTGCGAAACCCGGGATGACAGTTTATATCGGATCTGGAATTTCAAACTCAGGCGTCCGGGCCTGAGGGCCTTCCTGTCAGCCCCAATGGCCTTATAAGTTAAGACAGTACTGCCTGGGTTGGTCACATAAAGAGTTTACCGAAATACATAATGAAGAAAAAATTATAATAATCCAGCAGCAGTTTTATGTAGTGCTAATTGCCTGGCAATTAAGCCATCCGAAGGTTTTCCCTGTGCAGAGGGCCCAGCCTGTGCAATGGCTGCCAAACATATGGTTGTTTGTCCATGCTCTACCTTTTAAATGTAACGTGTCGAGCAAGGAAGCAGCACGTACCATTTTTAGTACCTTTGCTCGGACTCGGCCAGGGTTTGAAACCGCCAAGCTCCCAGACAGCAGAGCGGATGCTCACTAAACCCACTACCCCATCCGAGTCTGGTGCTTTCTTATAATTATTTATTTATTTATTTTGCTTGGACATCCACTGTTCGCTTCTGAAACGCACGTAATTGACTGGTCTAAAGCACAAAGGGCATTGTTTGTAGTTAATGCAAAACTTTTTGGCCAGGGTTCTCGCCCCTCACTTCCATGTGGACTAAAAGATACATAGATATGGTTTGCCTCTTCAACCCCAGACCACAGCCCCTCTCTTCCTACCAATTGTTTCGGCCCTTGTAAATGCTTTATATGCATCTTGAGAAGTGTCTACTCTTTGTGCTGATTCACTTCTGTTTCTCTTCCAATGTTCTCACGCAGGGCACCAGACATTTCTTCTTCTCACCTTCACTTTCTAAAATTATTTCCACTTCAATGGTTTTTCCCACTGTCTGATATAGTTGAAGCAAACCTCTTTAAAACCATAATAAATTTATAAAGTTGCCTTTTTAATTCTCAAAACCATCATGTTTATAAGGTTTTTCGCATAATACTTGAGCACACGACAGCAGAAAAAACTAAAAGGAATGAAAATGTCCTGAGTGTCCGAAGAATATGTTGTTACATTTGCAACATGACAGGTCTAATACGAAGCACGATATCTGTCGCGAGTCGATTACACTTACTCTTTGTGTGAGGTTCCTGTTATGCATACTGTGACCAGCATCAAATCCTGCGCACAATTCCTGCCCGCCCCTCTAGGGACACCGAGTCCCACCCCTCGAGGAACTTGATGCAATAACCGAGGATGTTTTCCTTTTTCATTTGTCTTCAGCTCGTGGTTTGTTCTTTTGTGGCTTTGGCCCGCTAATTAAGCCTTTTGTCCTCTGTCTGCTCTCCATGAGCTTCACACCGTGTATTTAAGGCATTAGGTCCAGAGAAGGCCACGTGAATCCTCACTGCAATATCACGGACCGGTGTTTGTTTTGTCAGCACTACTCCTCCTACAGTTCTGGGCTGATTACATAGTCTTGCTACAGAGGATCAGCATGACGCCCAATTAATGTATACGGGTGTTTTTATCTTTGCCAGTGGTCTTGGGTGAGAAGGAGGGATGCCAAATCTCCAAGTAAATGTGTATTGTGTAGCACCACTCCAGGTCGGGGAGGGTAATTACAAGTCTACACCATTAACAGTAGTTACAGTATTCCTTCCCCACTTTTTTCCAGTGCAAGGTATTGTTTTGAATTATATGCAGTAGGTATGTTTTTTGCTTCTTGTACGTCCGGAGTTTTTTTTTTTCCAGAAAGGTATTGCATAAACTCAAAATATAAATGAAAGGAAAATAAATTTACCTGGTAGTCCAGTAACTCCATCACCAGGTGCAGCCTGAAGCTGGCTCGACACGAACCAACGGCCATTGAGAGCAGCCACGCAGATGTCTGCCTGGTTAACATGCCAGGATACCTGAAGCCACAACCGCCGGAATCGTTCGCTAAGAATGGAAGGGCAACAGGTTACGCTATGGTAGAGTTCATATCATGAGTGATGGCCAGAATCAAAAGCCGACCGAGAGTGAGAGCTTACATCAATATGATGACTTTCTGACATTCCGTATTTTCACATTCCGACCTCAGTGGTCCTCTTGTATCTCATTCAGTACCAGAGGATGCTTCCTGGTGAAAAGAGGAAATGGAAACAAAAATAAACAGGAAGAGGTCTCTAATATGTTTGTGTTTTAAAGTTGGGGTAAGGGATTTACTTTCTCTTTTTGTGCATTACACACACCAAGGAAAAATACATTTCTATGAATAGCAGTGGGCATGATGGTTGGTCTCATCTAGTGGTAAAGATATTGGACTGACATCCCCAGGTTGTGAAACTGCCAATATAGTAATGTAAACTATTTCAATCCAAGCGTTTGGTAATGATTTTTTATCAGCTATGTACTTGCTTGCATCATCAGTACGTACCAAAAAGTTTGGCCTGTTTAAATCCAAATGGTTTTATGCTGGTAATAAATCTCCTTTTCAGGGTTTACATCTTCTCAATTTACATGGTGCTTCATCTAATACGACAGTTTTTCTGGAGTAGAACACTGTGCGACAAAAATTGCCAAAAATATACTACTACTACTACTACTGCTAACTACTATACTATTACTCCATCCATTGGGACCCATACTCCTGCAGAGCGTCGGTGCTGCGCTAAGCAGTTCGCTTGGGCGATTGGGGCAAATGCTGGACAGGTCGCCACTACGCAACACAGGATACCAACAAGCTGGCACTCATTTTGCCGACCTCGAAGATGACAGGCAGAGTCAACGCCCACCTTGTATTAATTCACAGCCAGTGTGATTTGAACTCAGGATCCTAGGATCCCAAGCCCACCTAACAATTTAAGCCACACCAGGCATACTACTACTATAAACCACTACTCTACTACTACTACGACATTACTAACTCAGATTATTTCCCGCTTTTTGTGAGATCGGCCAGGGAAGATGTTTTTTGACCCATAGTTATACCGGCTGGCAAGGCCCTCTGACATTCCGACTAAAAGGTGGCAGGATTTGTATTTGTTCTGGGGTGCTGGTGATAGCTCATCTCCTTTTCATGGACCACAGTGGGATCTATAATAATACTATTGCTAGCAGAGGGGAACTCAGCTTAACGTCAATCTGAGTGGCAGGCACACTTTGTGATGGCAACGCCCTGCCTGTGAAGCAACCAAGGTGACAGTTAATATAGTCGGATAGGGAATCAAAGCCAACTAGGCAGTTCCAAAGGGTAAGTGCACTACCTGTGTACCATCCTCAGACTGTAATATTGCCAAAATTCTCGAACTGTCATTGTGGATTTTTGCAGCATGAACCCTTGCACTTGTTAGTGTATTGTTTTGATTTTCAAAGCTATTTCTTCCTAATCTGTCCATACCCATCAGGCCTGTGAACGCATCCATGTTTTTACATGTACTGAAATGGCACACTGCAAATTTTGTGCCCAAATTATCCATTAATTCTTGTTTTCAACACCAACGGCATGATGGCTATACATGTCATGTCAAATAATATTATTATTTTACTGTTCTTATAATTAATTCATCACTTTCGTCAATTCTTTGATAAGTCCAGCAAGACTTTTTTGCAAGATCTATAATTTGTAGTGGAGCTGTCTCTGTCGTGTCTGTCTGTCTGTCCTGTGTGTCTGCTCTGTCCTCTCTCACACACACACACAACAAATAGCAGCTACTGGAGCCTTGGGGGAAGTGCCGTTACTTCCTGGGGTACTCTAATGTTTCAGCCAAGTCACAACATATGGCAAGCCTTTTCTCACCCACTCGCAGGGCATTTCCAGGTGATGAAGGTGATGATTCCATTCCATTCCCATGATGCCCAACCTTTGGGAAATTGTCCGTGCTCTTAACCTTTTTAAATGCTGATCATCAGCGAGGAAGCAGCATTGTAACGATTTTAAAAATCTTTGTTATGACGTGCCGGGTTTGAACTGCTGTCTTTCCAGACAGACTCGGAGGGCAGTCCGCTCTAACTCATGACACAGTTTTTCCCTTTACTGTCTTATTATTTCTGGTTAATGAATTAATGATTCATCACAATTCATTGTTTGATCAAACAACTGTATCACTGTTAGTCTTAACAATGTTTAAACTGAGCTTACAATATATTTTGAGCACATGGACATTTATAAATGTATATGATTAGGGTTTCGGGCAATTTCATGATCAATTTCATTTCTATACTCACTCTTTTATACACTGTCGCTTCACGGGTGGGAATATTACTGAGGGTGGGGTGAGAAAAGAGGGAGGGAGAGTGGTGAGGAAAGGGGAGCAGGAAAAGGGGGGGGGGAGAGCGACATCTCATCAAATTGTCGGCTATAACACTCGGGATGGGTTGGGAGTGAGGAGGATGGGGGAGAGAGAGGAGGAAGAAAAGGGAAGATGGGGGGGAGAGAGGAATGGGGTGTCGCAATCGCATTAAGGTTAAAGGAACTTGTGGAGAAGGGGGGGGTGGGGGTTTGCCTTACATCTGGTAAGGGGACTTGAGGGGAAAGTGGGGGGGGGGTAGTGGTCCATCTTTCGGCAATTTGTACAGGATTGAACGAAAGTGAGGTTTGGGAGGAGTGCAATGAGGGGAGGGGAAGGAAGGCAGCGTGAGGGGAAAGGGAAGGCAGCATAAGGGGAAGGGAAGGCAGCGTACCAGGGCAATAAAAATGCGCCCTAAACACGCAAACTTTTTCCTTTTAACTGCCAGGTTCCACATAGAAACCAGATTGGTAACATTTCAAACCCATGCTGTTACCTGGCAAAGGCTGCCTGTCTGCCATGCATGGTCGCCTCACTCCGAATCGGATTGGGTACATGCTAAACTCTGGGAAAGCCATTTTAAATTCAAAACTACTACCATCAGTCCTTAACAGCCCCCCATACCAGCATCCTACAACCCCCTCGCGTCCATGCTCCACTGTGCGATATACCTCATCCTTTCACGAGCATGGATTCTCGCTACCAGCCGCTTCAACTTCCTCACATCTGACTGCGCCACACAGGGGCCGTCGAGAGCCAGCAAAAACGGGCCCTGTGGCTAAACAACCTCGGGGCCCCCACCCCTCCTTTTTACAACTTTTTTGAAGGAACTTTCTTGAATGAAGATCCTAAATTAGAGTAGCAACGAGCTCCACAAATAAAGCAAAATCATAGCAGCAGCCTTTTAGCTCACAGTGTGTGTTGAAAAGTAAATAAATGAAGTATCAACAAAGTCTATTTATACAAGTTGAGTTGGTGCTGTCCGCGGACAAACTGTGAATTAAAAACAATAGCAGTGCATTTTACGAACACCGAAACTGGTGCACCTCATACATGTTGAAGAATAACGGAACATACAGTACCAGTCAATTGTCCAAAGCGTCATGGAATGGTCGCAGACAATGGCCGAAACAGTAATATAATCTAGAATAGGGCACTGCGTAGAGCACTGTCCGCTCCTCCACATAATGCCTGATCCATGAGACATATGCAGGCCCATACATTTTAGAAATATCTTGCTATACCAGTACGATATCGTTTTTGCCCCATCTCTCAATGGTGAAGAATCAATCAAAAATTAAATAATTCCGTATCCAGATTCGGGGTTCAGTTCTTCACCAAATCGAATCAATTCGTCCTTGCTAGCACACTCAACATGTCCACCAAGTTTCAACCGAATCTGTCCATAACTTTTTGGATATCCGTGCTATATATTGGTTTTGAGCCCGATCTCTCAATTGGTGAAGAATCACTTAGAAAAATTATCAGATCCGGATCCGGATCTTCACCAAATTTGAATCAATTCTTCCTTGTCACACACCCAACCTGTCACAAATTTTCATCCTGGATCCATCTAACAACTTTTTGAGATATACTGTAGCACAAACAGAAAAACAAACAAACAGACAGAAAGGGGTGAAAACATAAACCCCTTCACCTTCGGTGCAGAAGTAATAAAATGCCACAAGGACAAATTATTATTTATCCCGTGTCATTTCCTGAAATATTTTACCGAGAAAAAGATGATTCACTTTTATTTAGGCCGTATGATCGAAAAATAAAGGAGATTAGCAGAACGTTTGGACCGATCAGAGTCAATTCGCACCATCGACTGTTAAATCATTATTTCTCCATAAAGATTGGCAAAAAAATACGTGAGAAGATGGTAAGAATTTTTTTTTTTGGACAAAGAGGACATAAACCCATAATCTTTTTAATGAACATTTCTGGTTACTAACCTTTTTCTGTAAATTTTGAAGTGTACCACTAACGCGGTAAATGTTGTTTTGTTTGGGCAAGGAAAGCAAAATCATCTTCTGGGTTTAAATGTAACGATGAGGAAATGAGGATGAGCCATGAGGGGTTTACTGTGCTCATTTAAAAAAAAAATTTTTTTTAATTGCAACGGAGAAGCTCGGGCCCCTCAATGGACCTGGGCACCAACCTGCTCCTGAACACCCCCCCTGCTCGACGCCATGTGGGCCGCATGTCCCGCATGGCTTCAGCAGCTACCAACAGCACTTTCACTCCCCCGCTTGCCGAAGCACTGGTTCACAAGATGGCTGGCCGTAGTGGCTACCACAGCACCACGCCTGGGTGCAAGTCAGTTCACCGTGCCAACCGAAACCCGCGTACACGTAACCAGCATGCAAGGCACGCCCGCACACATACCCCACAGAGTCCTTTACAAACCGCAAATAACCCATTTGTACCGATGTGTGTGTTTGTCTACATACCTTACTTCATGCTTGCACAACTGCCAACTACATCCCCTGATCGGGACAGCAGCGCAATGTGCAATACCGCTTTTTGACTGTACGGCGCTTGCCAGCCAGCTTAAGCACTCAAGCAAGCCTCAACAAACGGTTGAGAAGGAACAGCAGGCTTGGCAAGCGATAGCGAGCTGATTGGTAATGGGACACTACCCGCAAAAACCAAAACATCACTGATTTCTTTACATTTAGGCAGATTTCACTCCAGATTGCAATAGTTATTGAAATCCAAGCGTAATTTCCGATCCTTAAAACCGAATCATATTTCGATGATATACTTTAATTAGTCGCGTGAGAGGTAATCGTGAAAAATCACCAAGGCTTTTCAGACGGCCACAAAAAAACAAATGGAGAATTAAGGCCCCTGCGACGGTGAGGGCAGGCTGATCCAATGACGAGTCTTATAAATGATAATTAAATAGGCCGTTATTAATGTTCAAAGGGGTGTTTTAATTAACCCAAGCCCACAATTTTCATTCATGCACTCCCTTGGAGTTTTCCCCTTAGTATGCATGGCAAAGTTCAGGTCCGTTAGGTTTTCAGGTTTTGGAGTTATGGAGGAGAACACACACACCACACTTATGCACTGACGACACACACTGTATTAATACTATAAGCAGGGTTCAATCAACTTTGTCCTCAGGGACTCATGCAGTTTAAAAAAAAAACAAAAAAAACTAAATCTGGTCTTCAAAGATGCTGCCGAAAGCTCATAAGCGTACCTCGCACGAACAGAGGCTTTTGATGGAAACGTTTTTCTTTAGCTAGTGCGATAAGATTCCTTCCATATTATTCTGATAATTATTGATACACTGGTGATTTCAAAATAGTTTAATAAATGATAACATTATAATACAAGTTTCATCGTGTAGCTTTTAATAACTTATAAGATAAACAAGCTCAATGAGCTAAGATCCTCGTCCTCTTTAATGATGACGTCAATAAAAACGAATATGACATCATTGTGATGTATCAGGTTTTGCGATAAATTTATCTTTGCTAATGCCCGGCTTGATCACCGCAAACAAATTCAAACAGCTTGCCTAGTTTCGGAGATAATGGTATAGGCGATTTTCATTAGCGGCGATATATGACGTTAACTTTTTTTCTAGGAAGAATTCCAAAATCGGAGATGGTACTGCCTGCCGCATGGGTCTTTCTGCATAATACATGGGAAGTTTTCCACGAAGATCCGATGAAAACTTCTGGGGTTGTGAAACAAAAAATGTCAAAAATAGGAATGACGTCAATAAAATTGATATGAGTCATAAGTGAATGTATCATATGTGCGGTAATTCTCTCTGCTAATGCCCTGTTAGATTCCCGGCAAACAGAATTCAAAAAAGCTGCCTAGTTTCGGGAGATAATTTTTTAGGCCGATTTCCATTAGCGGTATATTTTGACGTCATAACTTGTTTTTCTAAGGAGGAATTTTCAAAATTGGAGATGGTTACTGTCTGCGCGGGAATTTTTTACATATATATGCCAAGTTTCGGATAGTTTTTCAATGAAAACTGTAGGTCTGTTGAAACAAATGAAACAAAAACAAAAAATGGAATGACGTCATAAAAAAATTTGATACGGACGTCATAGTGTGTATCATGTGTGGTTTATTCATCTCTGCTAATGCCGCTGTTCGATTCCCGCAACAGAATTCCAAAAAGCTTGCCTAGTTCCGGAGATAATTTTTTAGGCGATTTCCATTGCAGAGATATTTTTGACGTCATAACTTTTTTTTCATCGGAGGAATTTTCAAAATCAGATCGTTACTGTTCTGCACAGGGTATCTTTAGCAATATATATGCCAAGTTTCAGGAAGTTTCGATAAAAACTGATAGGCCTGGTGAAAACAAAAAAGTCCACAGAACAACACGTGGAGTAAGACTTAGAGATCCTCCACGAGGATCTAAAAAAAAAAAGATCTAGGAGAAAACGCAAGCAAGGAGGAAGAAAGAGGAGCTTCAGGAGGTAACGGAATGAAAGAAAGAGCGGCTTGTGAATGTCTCGTCTGGAGTCGGACATTCTGAGAGAGCACTTAACAGAGGAGTGAGTATGCATACAAGCTGAGAGGTGCTTGGGAAAGCAGATGGCATGCTCGAAGCTGACATTTTTTCTTCGTGGTACCAACCATTCTGCTGGGTACTCATTGGAGAACCAAATGAAAAAAAAATTGTGTGAACACCTGATTAAAGAAAATCACCGTATTATAATCTTGTTGCTTTTTTGTGTTTCTACCCGTTAGACCAAAAACAAGCAAGTGCCTATCATCCCTGCCTTACCTCTCAAAGTCCGTTGGGTGGAAAAAGTTCCGGAGAATAACAACCTTTTCGTGTCGCTTTCGATCGCAACAGATCCTGCTTCTTCGGAAACAGAACCTATGCTGTTTTTTGTGGCGCCAGTCAAGTTGTCTGCAAATATGTTCGGAGAAGTGGGGGATAAAGGAAAGGTGACAAGTAGATTCAATTTAATTTGATCTCGTGTAAGGTTTTAGTTTGAATAAATAGTATGAGTTTTCCTTTCAAGGAAGCTTCAACACAGGAGGATGTCATTCGGCCCATGAGTCTGTGCCAAGGTTTGCCAACCTATTGTTCTTTGTTCATACTCTATCCTTTTTAAATGCTGAGACTCAAGCAAGGAGGCAGCTCAGACCATTTCAAAGTCGTTGGTACACTTGGCGCATGGTTTGGATTCAAACCGCGCCCCACCCCCCCCAGATTCTGAGCGAGCTCGAACCTTCGCACTGCCCGAGTTTGGGTTAAAATGAAATTCTAGCAATGGTTAGAAAGATAAATTCCTTAAAATTAAAAACATTAATATATATAAAATTTAATGTCATTTGGTAAACCCTAAACAAAACTAGCAGACAAAGATGCAATGAGCTCTTTTTCAAGTGGTAAAGAAAACCCAGATTCTAGAAGCCTCAAACTAAAGCATTTTCATGAGAAAATTCTGTGAAACCCTCCAAACTTCCCTTCCCGTCATTTCCCCCCTCACACCCCACGTTTTTCTCTTCTGAAATGTTTACCCCTCTCTGTTTTGTTTTACTCACTCTTTTGAACCTGCATCATAAAGGTTAACCCAATCATCATGAAGGTTTAGGCAAGAGCAGCTGAGAATAGTCTTACACACAATACGGACTAACTTCCTCCCGAAAAGAATGCTTCTGCAGACATAGTACTTTACCGATGCGCCATCCTCCATTACTCACACCTGACAATTACGAGGAAAGTATATCATGTGCATCAAGATGCTTCATTTCGAGGTCGGATTTACAAGGAAATAATCCGAGGCAGCTGTTTAGCACTTTTGAGCATGTAAAGCACCCTTCTCCTCAATTATATTTTAATCTCACCGACAACTTTTCTCTTGGGCTACGATAACACATATACATAATCAAATTTATACAAATATAAGGCAGCACTAATACAGCATTGTATGGCCTCATGGGAAATGCTTTTGGTCATAAATAACTTGGAGCCAGCTCCAAGATGATGAAACCCAAAGGTGAAACACCAGTCCGTTGAGGTTTCTTTGCTTGGCTGACCTATCCAAGACAATATCCACGCGATAGATAGCGATACAAATTAGATAGCAACAAACAATTATCAGCACATAGTTGATAGATAGCAACACAATTATCCACGGAGCGATAGAAGACTCCCCTGGTAGCATGGTAGTGGAGAAATAGAATAATTTCAGGATCATAATTAATGCAAAGCATTTTTTTGTATACAAAGTCAAGGCTGTGGAAAGCGAGGACACTGAATAGACTGGAATGCACCGAGAAACCAAAAAAAAGGATCAATAGAAAGGGGGAGGGGTACACCAACAGCAGGTTGAGAGACAAAGTATCTGGAGATATGGACAATTTAAGGGATGTGGGAAGGAAAGAGGGTAGCAGAGATGCATGAAGTGGACAAAATGGATGCCAGGAAAGTAAACTCTCAGGAAGGAAAACCTGGAAATTTGAAAGGAGTGGGCTAAACAGGGGTAAAAAAAAAATCATGGTTTTGATGGGGTGAATCGCGATGGTGGAAAAGAGCTGTCTTGAAGACCTGGAGGGATAGAATGAGATTGAAGAGCCATGGTGGAAGTTGGTTCCATAGGTGGGAAAAAAGAGGAAAAAAAAAACGAAAATTTTAGGAAGGTTTTTTTTGGGGGGGGGAAAAGGGTGAGCACAAATTCTGAGTTTTGGGGTTTTCACCAGAAGGGGGTGATGGTGGATCCATATGTGCGCATGCTAGAAAACTGGGGGGGAACAAAGTGTGGCAAAGATTAAGAGGGTGCAAGACCAGAAAGGAGGCGGAAGAAGAGAGAGAACCACCGACCTGTCTGCGATTGGAAAATGATAGGCCCATAAGACTCAGCTCATCATGCAAGAATAAATGATCGTGAAGGCCTTGGTTTCCACGCGCATCAATTTGAAGGCAAGGTGTGAGGCAGGGGCGCCAAGCCGGGGACGCAATACTGCCATCAAGCTGCGGTGAAAGCCCTTGTTGGTGTGTAGGAGTTTAGGTGTGCCAAGGAAGGAATTTGGTATGATGGTGGATGCCCAGTGACTGGCTTTAGATGCCAAATTTTGAAAATGTTGGTTTGCCAAGAAAGGTTCATGGCCTGATCAGTTGAGAAGACCGAGGAGTATGAATAACCACTTCTAAGAAGGTCAGGTCGGAAGCATGCGCGCGGAGCAGCGCGTCGCTGTGTCCCATTTTTCGCACCAGTACTCCAGGGGCCTCCGCTTCGACATCCCCAGGCAGATGCCTGCCCATCCCCATGCTCCTTGAGATGCTGATCAATCTGGCTACAACGCATGAAGGCACGTGGGTCAGCGCAATTGGCCTTCCTGCTCTCAACAAATGGCTCCTCGCGGGAGAATCTAGTGGAGCAGGATCAGCGTCAGGAAAACAAAGCCACATGTCCATACAGCCCAGCTGATGCTCATGGCTATGCAAGGTAACAAATCTCAATTTGAGCCTCTCTCAGGAACCACCCGTTGGAACACAGTCCGACCAGACGTTAGCCAGGATTTCCAAGAGACTTTGTATGAAGGCATTAAGTCTCGGCATCTCAGAATCCCTGGTCAGAATCTACGTTTCATATCCGTTAGAGCAACTGGAGCACCAAGGACCTGAAAGACTCGACTTTCGTCCTCCTGCATGGTACCAACAGAGCACACCCCATGATCCAGTAAATCCATGGCTCCCAGGTCCGACCCAGACGTCAATTGACGGCTCTGGCTCACAAGCAGCAGAGACATGAATATCACTGCCAAGGAAAGTGATCTCTCCATGAACCTCAACATCCTTCATAACAAACAGGTACAGACAAATAGGCAGCACTCCAAGATGTCATTGACAGCCTACATCTTAGATTTTGACCCAGGAAACCCGTAATCGCCAGCGGCTCAGACTCCTCATTCAGCAGTCCGAGGAACCCCCCCCCCCTTTCACGTCCCAAAAGGTATGCCAGAGTCCTCACGCAAAGATGACTTCATCGTCTGGTGAAATAAGGTCAGATGTAAAACATTCCAACCGTGCCGCGCAGCGTGTCTCATCCCACATCCTCCCAGAATCCAAGTCCATACAAGCGCTGAAAAAAGTATGGGGGCCAGTACACACCCATGCTGAACTCCCAATAACACCTGTAAATAAGTCAGAGATGTAATCACCACATCTCACAGCAAAACATCTCAGTACAGAGTTAGAGTTCAGACAAGTCTAGATTGATTCAGTTTTGGTGGCAACCGCCACAAAGACCAAGAAAGCCTCGCAGAGGGCATCCGATTCACTGAAATCGAAACGCTTTTGGCAGAGTATCACAGGCGGCTTTGTAAGCGTCCCTGCCGGAAACACATCGTCTGCGTTCGGTGAGGAAACCGAAGTGCAAGGAATGCGGTCAAGTCGTTGACTCTTTTGGTGTAAAGCCTGACTGCTTTGGACACTGGTGCTCAAGCAAATGGTGGGGAACCCAATCAAGAAATTTATCCCGAGCAAGACCTTGCCCAGCACTGAGGCAGCGTCCAGCCCCTCGGTCGTTGCTGGCAAGTCCTTGCGATCACCCTTCCCTTTCGCAGAGAGGGACAACAGGCCCTCTTCATGAGTTTGGATGATGCCTAGTGTTCCGAAACAGAGGATTGTTAAGAAGACAGATTGGGGGGATTGAAAATTTTGAAATTGGATTTTGGTGATTAATAATACATAAATAAATCGCTCAATAATACCGAGCTTCGTAACTCATGTGAAAGGTAAACATTAAATGATCCCCGGACCGCCATTTCTTAGTCGGTGTAGGGAGTGTTTTAGGCCCCCACAAAAAAATAGTACAAATTTGGGGAAAAAAAAATTCCAACTTAAATCCCTGACCTCAGATTCAAAATATTAAATATTCTGCCTGCGCAAACCTGCGTCTGATCAGGTTGAAATTTAAAAACATATTATATTCCCCCATGAAGACTCAATCATAATTAGAGTTTCATGGTCGTATTTTTGATGAAGCGGTTCAGAAGAAAATATTTTTAAAGATTTTAAATCGATCCAATAATGGCTACCGAGCCATGTGACCTATGAATTAATTCATGAACACTGTGAATCTCCCAAGGCTTGGGGAACATGTGTGGTGAAGTTTCCTCTCGATCTGTCAAGCTGTTCTGGAGAAGGGTTTATTAGCTTTATTCCTTCAAAAAAAATCAAAGCTGCCAAACCATGTGACCGTATGACATCACAGGTGGAGAACCTTTTGCTCCTCTCATGGATTGGCGGTCATACCTGTAAAGTTTCGCGCGTCGATCTGTCAGCTCGTTTCAGAGAAGATTTTTGAGGTTTTTAATGTGAAAGAATATATAGCTGCCAAACCACATGACGCGAAAACCGCCATCAAATTTTTTCCCCCTCATAACAATTTAGCCATAGATGACGCCTCAAAAATTTTCATGGCTGATTGGATAAAGCATTCAACGTATGCCAATTATGATTAAAGTATTAGCGGATGGATAACGGCCTGTGCTGATTACCAATACTGATTTTTCTTTGAAACAAAATCATTTTTAATACAAGTTGAATGTAAATAAAGTAAAACCGTTCTCTAATGGGTGGGAAAAAAAAACCCCATGTGGTATACGTTGAAAAATTGCCGTGCGTCAATGATATGTAAGCATCATATATGATACGTAATAGACCATAACTATTTTTGTTACCCTGCGTTTTAAAAAAAAAAAAGTTTGTAATTTTTTTTTTTTTTTTTGTTTTTAACACTGATATAGCATTATATAAATGGGATATTGATATCGGGAAAAATAAAAAAATCGATAAACCGGACGGAGCCTATTACGTCATATGATTACCGAAGCCACTATGATGTCATCAAAAAACCTTTCTTTTTACTTACTTTTTCCCTTTTTTCACACTTAGGCTATGCCATCTACGTGACCTATGCATCATAGTTTCATTAAACTTATACATGAGTGGTCGCACCTATGGTGACAAATTTTGGTCAATTGCGGATAAGCGGTTGCAGAGAAAACAGAGAAAAATTTATATAAAATAGATGATTTAATGATTATTTAATAAAATAAAAAAAGATCAAAGTTTAGTGCTGTTGAAATAGTCCAGAAGCGTCCGAAACAGCAACAGCATCCCTTGTACACACCACCCCATTGAACCTTATTGAAATTGAAGTACGGTATTTTCCGGTGTTAATTAACCACCCGGCCTGTTTTCAGCCTCAAATAAATAAATATAAATAAATAATCTTTCTCTTCTCTCTTCATTGGGCCGTGCTTGTTCTCCAGCGCCGGATGACGGACTCGTCTGCCGAATTGCCTCCCATCTTCCCGGTTCCGCAACTATTCTGCTGCGACTGGGCCAGACGGAGAGTTTGAGGCTATGGTGAATGAATGCCTTCACATCTTGATTGGGAGAAAGGATGGAGACTTGAAGATCGTGGACTTGTTCCCTTGCTTTGAACAAGCCCTGCACTGGTACTAAAAGAGTTGCCACGTTCAAACTAACGTTGTTCACCAAGGGTCGTAAAATAGGGTGGTTTTTCCCGACCCTATACGATAAAGGGTCGTCAACATCTTTCATCGCGATCAACAAAATGAAACATCGCTGTGAAGCATCGAATCACACACCCGTTAAAGAAGATTGAAATTATCACGTTTTACAACTCTTGTAAGATACCAGTATCAGACTGTAAGAAATTTGGTACTTAACACGAGGACTTTTTTGATGTGAATGGTGAAGAATGAGCAAATGGTTGTTCCAGAGTGAGAAAGGTTTCGAAGAACATAGGGAGTCGGAAGACGGGGCCGCTTTTACCTGGACATTGGGAAAACGAACTTGTTGATTGAGTTTAAAGCAGATATGTGCTTGAGGACTGGAAATGTATTTTAGGCAGTTGTTTCGCGAGGTATGGACTATTAAAATTGCAATGATGTAAATACTGACATCTATGCAGCCATTTTCCCCCAGTGGCTATAACATCACCCTAATCTAACACGTTACACATTAAGTTAATCATGCCTGTTGGTACGCGTTCGCATTATGACGTCCTTCAAAACAGTTTTTTCCTGTTTGTGAATGATTTTCAATTTTGTTTTTGACTGTCAGGCAGGCAGAAGAGTAAAAATATTATTCACTCCTCTCTGCGCATGTGCAGTCAGGATGAATTCTAAGCCAAGGTACGTTAAACAACAGACGTGTCTTCTTATTCATGTCCGATTCGTATTCAAATATAACTTCGATTTAAATACGTTGTTCTTTGATCAACAAAATGATGATCATACACTGAATCAGACAGAACTAGACTGACGGACGGACAATGAACGCAATTGTTAGCCCCACTTTTTTTGCTTGTTGGTGTCAGGGTAATAAGCAGATGGTTCTCTGCATGTCCTGCATTATTCATCAGCCACTACTGTACTTAGAGATGGCAGTGTGGTTGCATGGTGAAAGACGTGTTTCTTCTCCAATAGCTGATGTGGGTCTAGGATTCCCAAGGTTGCTCAGCTCTCATAATTGCTACTTGAGAAATGCAATAAGTATGCCAAATAACCCCCTCCTCCCCACCACTGCTCTGTCTCCCAACCCCCCAAATGAGTTGAGGGAAGTCCTTCATCCTGGCAGTTGCATTCATAAAGGCTGGTTTATAGTTTTAGGTCTCCTCTCGGTAGAGGATGAACCTAATAGCCGGGACCAAATGTCTGTCCCGTGCCGTGTCACACATTTTTTTTTCCGATCTTGATGAAACTTAGTTATGTGGGTAAGGTCGATGAGTGTTGACAACGATATACTTTTGGTCCGGGGTTCAGGTCAGGGTCAAGGTCACGAGTACGTATTAAGGGGCTGTCACACCTTGACGATTTAGCGAACGTATGCGCGTTTTTTTACAAATTTGCGCGAATACGCTGGCACACGTCGAATATGTTATTGGTAGTTTTGTATACGTTTAGGAATCCCTGAAAACACTGCCATACGTCGTTTGTAGACGCTGGCTTTAATCGTTTTGACTTTTGTGGCTTGTTCTCTCTTTTTCGAATGCTTAAATTTTTACGACGTACTCGGCGTTTGGCTCACCACGTTCCGCTACGCCGGCCATAAGGTTAGGCAGCGTTATGCGATCGTTGACACACGTTAATTGTACGTTACTCATAAGTTCGAAACACGTAGAGGTACATTGCGTATCTCCGAAACATTATTTATTACCTATGAGTAACGTTTTGTAAAGCACTTGAACGCTAAACCAAACGTTGTTCCACTTCGCAACAGCTACTTGAAAGTTCCTCATACGTAGAAACAACATCAAAGTAATGTTAGGGTACCCGTGACTTATTTATAAACCTATGAATAACTGCTTGGGAATTATTACGCTATGCATACGCTGGACTAAATGTTGGGCATAGGTTGTGGACGCCTAAAGCACGATAAACAATCGTTGGTATAACTTATGTATAAGTTCTGAAGCGTTCTGTGTTCATTACTCAGTACATTATGCATTTGTCAAAGTCGTTTTTTAATACTTTTAAAAAAAAAAAGTTAAAAAAACAAGAAAAAAAAAAATATTTTTCCCCCATCAGTGGGGAATGAGGAAAAAAATTAGCCGAAAAGACATCGACAATGGTGCAAAGTAGTCTCCTATTCGTTGACGATAAGAGGATCCATCAATCACCCACCCCTCATCCCATTCAGCTCACCACTATACTAGCTACGCAATACTACTACTACAACTACTACTACTACTACTGACAAGACATAGCTACTTACTGACTACTACTACTACTCACACTGACATAGAATACTACTACTACTAACTGACATAGACATTCTACTACTACAATGCTACTACTACAACTACTACTACTATTACTTACTAGCTTGTCACGCTGCACACCACTACTGCTAATAGATTACTACTATGATACCTACTGGCATTGACATCTAACTCAACCATGGAGTGCTGGAACAATGATAGGTTCTCTTGTGTAAGCCCATTTGTATGTACGCAATTCCCCTAACGCTGCCAATACGTCAGTACACACGGTAGATGTAAGTTAGATAACACTTCAGTA
>CM068963.1:43570399-43607632 GCA_035128595.1 Eptatretus atami | reverse complement strand
TAAATCTTGTGTCCCAAACCCATCACTTTCTGTACCCACCTTACCCAGTTGCACCCAGGTGGAGACTCTTTCATTCCTCTTTTTTTTTCCCCCGCCTTTCGAACAAACTCCCACACTCTCTTCAATCCCACTCTTCTCTCCAGATCTTCAAAACATCTGTTCACCACCATCTCTTATCTTCCCCCATCCAAAACCATGATCTTTTTTACCCCCGTTAATCCACCCCAAACGCACCTCCTTCAAAATTCCCTGCTTTCCTTCCTGAAAGTCCCTGTAGTGTAAGGACCTGAAATGATCAGGTGTTTACCCCATGTACCCCAACCCATCCCTCACCCTTCCACAGATCTCCTCATGTCTCTTTTCCCCACTGTTTTGTCCTTCCCTCTCCTGCTCCTCTTGTCTCCTGCTCCCCTTGTTGTACGTTCTGTGTGTTAGCTCTCATACGAGCCTCGACATTGTATATAATAAATTAAATTAATAAATAAATAAAAAGGAAATGAGACTAATCTGTGATGAAACCAGTGACATCGAATCCATTTAAAGGGTAGCTGATAAAAATAATCATCAAATTGAATGGTGACATGAAGGTGAAAACCCAAACTTGGCTGAAAAGCCTAAGACAGAGGAATGGAGTCAAGTCAATGTCAATGCTGGGAGGAGTAACATGACTGTAATAAACATGGGTGTGCATGAGATAGTATATGGCAAATTATAGCAACTACTGAAGAACCTGTCCTTACGGACATGTTAATTTTCCCAGAGCTACGGATGGATCAATTCCCCCAGAATACTGGACTTTTGAAATGATGTATGACTGCTAAATGAGGCCTTTTGCACACACACTGTGCGTTTACACCGATTCAGTTCTGCTCGCCAGGCACTTTTAACCTGCCGATGTTGGTGCAAAATGTATAATTCAAACTTTTTTCACAAGGACATATCTAGGGGGGAGGTGGGGGCAGGGGGGGGGTGGGTTATGTAACACACGTCCCTCCACTCAGGCCTTGCACTGACCTACATGGTCAGTAGGTCAGTCGTTTGCAGTACGAGCGGGTGCCCGTTCAGCGAAATGAGAACGTTCTGCAAGTCTTTGATTGTGCAGAGGCACAGTCCTTTCTCTCAGGTACTTTTCCAAGTATTTTTGCTTCTTTCAGAAGCTCAGCAAGCGATTCCAAGTAACAATCCTTATCCTGGACACATAATCCATTTTATTTCGGCCCAAACACGCCAACTTTCTGCGCATTGATCATTTTGGGGTGGATTACATCATTTCAAAAGTGCCGTATTGGCTTCTTCTTTTTTTACGACTTGCAAGACCCCCTTTCTCACTGTAAGCGGTGCTAAGCCATACATATTGTTTCGGATCTGGGGTTTGAGGCTTGACACAAGTGAAAGCACTCGGGTCCCTCCCGAACGCCCGGCACTGAGGTCGCCAAGTACAGATGACTCCGGACGCCGGCAGATTGCTTAGCGACTGACAACCGTCACAGTATTTAAATCCTTACTACAATTCACTGACCGGCGTTTGTGTGTGTGTGTGTTTGTCATGCTGCTACTCCTGCAGTTCTGGGCTGATTACATCCAGACTTGCTACATAGGATCAACATGACCCCAATTAATGTACAGGGATGTTTTTATCTTTGCCATTGGTGTTCTAGGGGCAAGGGGAGGGGTGCAAATTCTTTATGTAAATGTGTATCGTGTAGTGCCAAGGCAGAGGATATTACAAGTCTCCACCATTTACAGCAGTACAAAATTCCTGTCCCCACGTTTTCCAGTGAAGTGAGGTGTTTTGAATTATAAGCAGTAGGTATGTTTTTGCTTCTTGCACGTAACCTGGGTTATTAATTTTTTTTGTCTCCACAGACCTGTCAGTTGCCTGTACACCGCCAAAATAAGGTATGTGTCAGAAGAACGTGTTGCATACTTGGAACAAGATCACCCATAGGGCGGTTACTCCGCTAGTTGTCATAAAATATAAAGCTTAATGTTTTTTTCATGTCTGAATACTGTTCCTGCCATTTTCCAAAACCCTTTGTGTGGTTCAATTATAGGATCAAACATACCACTCAGGTGATTTCCTCCTTCTATCTCCTTCCCTCCCCTAAATCCATTTTATCGTTTTTAATTCTTTTATTCCTTTCCTCCCCCCTACTTAATCATATGTATACATGGTGCTATGTCACTCTATTGTCTGGTGGCAGAGAATGTGTGATTCAGCCAAACTAGATAGCAGGGTGTACACTGTGTTCAAATCGCTGTGGCAGAGTTTAACAAAGCTATGTGATTAGTCCTTGATGTTTTTATTCCTGTTTCCTACAAACATTTCATATTCACAAGATCTCTTGCCTTATGTCAATCCTGAAGAGTCTTGTTCTGCATATTTCTGGGAAACCTCGCAAAACCTGTTGTCATGTGAAATTTCAATCAAAGCTTTACGGAACTGAAACTTAATTACGACACTTTCAAACATTACTCCATCAAAAAAGTGATTAGCAATGAGATATACATCAGCACTCAAAAGGTTAAAACGGTCTCATGCAGTCTTTGGCTTTTAAGTTATGCAACAAAGCCTGGTGTTGGCTTAGCGGCTGGCTTGGGATCTTAGGGTCCTGAGTTCGAGCCCCGTCGTCCGCCGAATTAACACCAGGTGGGGTTGACTTAGCCTGTCATCCTTCCGAGGTCGGCAAAATGGAGTGCTAGTGTTCTGATATAGGGGCACGGCGTCAGCGGCACAGCCACGCCCCAATAAAATGACAGCTACCAGGCAGCCAAGCTGCCACATACAAGAAGAAGAAGAAGTTGTGCAACTTTTTGTAAACCGGGAAGGTGAAGTGGGGGATAGACCTTTTGTAAACTGGTGGCTGCACTGTGTGTTGGGAATGTTACTAAGCAGTGCAGTGTCTACAAAAATTATTTCAGAAGTTTTAAGCTCTTAAGGCACATCATGGTTAAAAAAAAAATCAGGGCATATTAGATTGTGACAATCATAAATAAGTACATTAATAGCCAATTTATAAAATTCTATTATTTTGGTGCTCTGCTAACATGACTACTGTAATCAAATTGGCTCGATGAACGAGTGACCACTATATCATAACAATGGCATCATGGCATCGTTTGTAAGATTATTCTTTTTTTTGATGATTTATGGCCTGAACTGCAGGGATATCGTAAGAAGTGGCTGGTGGACCTGCAGCAAGAATGAACCAACTCGACGCTATGATTCTGCAAACCATTGTTTACTAATACTTTTCGCACAACACAGTTATTCAAAAATAAGATGAACAAACCTTGGCAGCAAAACTTACTTAGCAAGTTTAAAAAAACAGATTTACCGGAAGAACGGAGGGAGAAGCAAAGATTATGGAAGTCATGGAATGACGATTAGATTATATAGCTGGAAATTTTAACCCATCACTTTTCCTCATCGTCATTTGTCCTCCAACCTCTCTTCATTTGTTTTCTTGCTTTCCATAGTTCCTTCACCATCTTCTCGCTCTTCTATACTTTTTACTTCCCCATCTTTTCCCGACTCTTCCTTTTGTACAGTGCCAGCCGTTTCACTCTCTCTTGGCTTTTCTTCCTTTTCACTGTCCCCAAGGAATTTGCCCCAGGTCTTCAGCCTTTCCTCACGCTCTCTAGCCGTTTCTTCGACCTGCAGGAAAGGAAGATGGGGTAGAAAGTGAGAATGGTTGCCTGGATATTGGAAAGGGAGAAGAAGATTGAGGGAGTTGGTTGAACTTTCCATAACAATCTGACAACTTTATTTCATAGACTTTTCTCTAAAGTAGGTAGTTGTACTTTTTCCTTTGCTTAAACCTCCTAATCAGTCTGTGGTTACAAACAAAAAAGTAATTTGTCCAAGCTAAGTGCATACAGTAGAATGTAAGATATACAGTGCCTTCAGAAAGTGTTCAGACTCCTCGACTTTTGTCACATTTTGGTGTTACAGCCTGAATTTAAAATGAATTAAATTAAAATTTTTGACACTGACCGATACAAAATAGCCCATAATGACAAAGTGAAAACGTATTTTTAGAATTTTTCACAAATGAATTATCAATGAAAAGCTGGAATGTCTTGAGTCAATAAGTATTTAACCCCTGAATCAAGACATCGAAGAAGCACCTTTGGCAGAGATTACAGCTTCAGTTCTTCTTGGATGTGTCTGTATTAGCTTTTCACATCTGGATTTGGGGATTTTCTACCATTCTTCTTTGCAGATTTTCTTCTTCTTCTTGCGTATGGCAGCTTGGCTGCCGGGTCATTATCATTTTGTTGGAGTGCAGCTGTACCGCTGATGCTGTGCTTCTATACCAGTGCACACGATTTCTGCCAGACATAGCGCTCTGCAGTCAGGCCAAAGAGTTCAATTTTTATCTCATCAGACCACAGAATCTTTTACCTCATGCTCTCAGTGTCTTTCACGTGCCTTTTTGCAAACTCCAGGTGTGCTGTCATGTGCCTTTTTCTCAAGAGTGGCTTCCGTCTGGCCACTCCCATAAAGCGAGATTTGTGAAGTGCTGCAGAGATTGTTGTCCTTTTGGCAGGTTCTCTCATTTCAGCCAAGGAACTCTGGAGTTCTGTCAGAGTGGTCATTGGGTTCTTAGTCACCTCACTGACTAAGGTCCTTATTTCTCAGTTGCTCAGTTTGGTCGAATGGCCAGTTCAAGGAAGAGTCTGGGTCGTTCCATATTCTTTCCATTTCCTATTGATGGAGCTCACTGTGCTCTTGGGAACTTTAACACTAGAAATTATTCTATACCCTTTCCCAGATCTTTGCCTCCTCACAATTATACCTGGGAGTTCTACAGACAGTTCCTTGGACTTCTTGGTAGAGTTTCTGCTCTGATATGCACTGTCAACTTTGGGACCTTCTATAGAAAGGTGTGTTTCTTTCTAAATCATGTCCAATCAATTAAATTGGCCAAAGGTAGAATCCAATCAAGTTGTAGAGACATCTCAAGGATGATCAAAGGAAATTGGATGAATTTGGAGTGTCATAGCAAGGGGGTTGAATACTTATTGACGCAAGACATTTCAGCTTTTCATTTTTAATAAATTTGTAAAAAAAACTCGAAACATGTTTTCACTTTGTCATAATGGGGTATTTTGGTGTAGATCGTTGACAAAAAAATTTAAATTAAATTCATTGTAAATTCAGGAGGTAACAGAACAAAATGTGACAAAAATTGAGGGGTGTGAATACTTTTGAAGGCACTAAGTTCTGCTCAATGTTATTGCATTTCAGTACTACATTTGAACATCGATTTGTATTGTTATCGTATGCAATCATCATTATAGCACAAGTTAAGCCAGAAGACCATTAAACTTCTGGTGGAAATATTGTGCAACAGTCTGCCCATGTGTCCATGAATCAGGCTTACAATAATCTCACCAAGATGTTTGCCATACTTTGCATCAAGTACACTCAGGAAGTTGCCATTTATCTAAAGCGTTAAAAAAAAATCAAGTTCATACAACACTAAGTAGTGCACCACAAGCCTGATTGTCCATTTGTTTGAATGAGCAGCTCCCCAGTGCCTCGAAAACTGTGCTCATGTTGACAGATTCAGGAAATGAACTACTCAAGCAGGAACACTCACCCTCAAATAATTTGACTTGTAATTTCCAAGAGAGCAGGAAATAGGAAGTCGAGTCTTGACTGATTTCCAAGGTGTGTTTTCAGTCTCTTGAGGCTGATAACTTCCTATTATCCCTTTACTGTCTTATTATTTCATATGTTACAAGATACTCTGTCTCACTTTGTGAAGAACTATCAAGCAGTAATCAGATCATCTATATAAAGTTAAAAAGACCTTTCTTAGATTTTCAAAGAGTGGCTTCATAAAAACAAACATTTTGTATGCAGCTTGTGGCTGCTGTTTGCATCATTCCTGGGAGCTCAGCTGTGCCGCTGATGCAGCGCTCCCTGTAGATTGCAGCAGGGATTTGGAAATTTTTTTATGGTGCTGGTGAAAGCTCGCCTACTCTTCACAAAGGACACCGAGGGATTTTTAATGTCCACCAATTAATGCTGGCAGACGAGACACTCGGTTTAACGTCCATCTGAGGGACGGCACACACACTGATGAATGGTCTGCCTGCGAAACACCGGGATGACAGTTTATATCTGGATCTGGATTCAAACTCAGGCGTACCCCTAGGCCTTCCTGTCAGCCCCAATGGCCTTATAAGCAAGACAGTACTGCCTTGGGTTTGTCACATAAAGAGTTTACCGAAATAATAATGAAGAAAAAATTATAATAATCCACAGCAGTTATGTAGTGCTAATATGCCTGGCAATTAAGCCATCCGAAGGTTTTCCCTGATGCAGAGGGCCCAGCCTGTGCAATGGCTGCCAACATATGGTTGTTTGTCCATGCTCTATCCTTTTAAATGTACGTGTCGAGCAAGGAAGCAGCACGTACCATTTTTAGTCCTTTGCTAGGACTCGGCCAGGGTTTGAACCGCCAACCTCCCAGACGCAGAGCGGATGCTCTACCCACTACCCCACCGAGTCTGGTCTTTCTTTATAATTATTATTTATTTATTTCTTTATTTTGCTTGGACCATCCACTGTTCTGAAACCACTGTAATTGACTGAGTCTAAAGCACAAAGCATTGTTGTAGTTGATGCAAAAAGCTTTTTGCCAGGGTTCTCCCCCTCACTTCCATGGTGGACTAAAAGATACATAGATATGGTTGCCTCTTCAACCCCAAACCACACCCCTCTCTTCCTACCAATTGTTTCGCCCTTGTAAATGCTTTATATGCATCTTTGAGAAGTGTCTACTCTTTGTCTGATTCACTTCCTGTTTCTCTTCCAATGTTCTCACCAGGCACCGACATTTCTCTTCTCCCCCTTCACTTTCTAAAATTATTTTCCACTTCATGTTTTTCCCACTGTCTGATATAGTTGAAGCAAACCTCTTTAAACCATAATAAATTTATAAAGTTGCCTTTTTTAAATTCTCAAAACCATCATGTTATAAGGTTTTTCCATAATACTTGAGCACACGACAGCAGAAAAACTAAAAGGAATGAAAATGTCCTGAGTGTCCGAAGAAATATGTTGTACATTTGCAACATGACAGGTCTAATAACGAAGCACGATATCTGTCCGATTCCGATTACACTTACTCTTTGTGTGAGGTTCCTGTTATACATACTCTGACCAGCATGCAAATCCTGCCCACAATTCCTAGCCCCGCCCTCTAGGGACACCGAGTCCCACCCACCTCGAGGAACTTGATGCAATAACCGAGGGATGTTTCCTTTTTATTAGCTCTTCACTCGTGGTTGTTCTTTTGTGCTTTGCCCGTCTATTAAGCCTTTGTCCTCTGTCTGCTCTTCCATGAGCTTCAACACCTGTATTAAGGCATTAGTCAAGAAGGCCACGTGAATCCTCACTGCAATTCACGGGACCGGTGTTTGTTTGTCACACTACTCCTCCTACAGTTCTGGGCTGATTACATCCAGTCTTGCTACAGAGGATCAGCATGACCCCAATTAATGTATAGGGGTGTTTTTATCTTTGCCAGTGGTCTTGAGGTGAGAAGGAGGGATGCAAATTCTCCAAGTAAATGTGTATTGTGTAGCACCACCTCCAGGTCGGGGAGGGTATTACAAGTCTACACCATTAACAGTAGTACAGTATTCCTGTCCCCACTTTTTCCAGTGCAATAGGTATGTTTTGAATTATATGCAGTAGGTATGTTTTTGCTTCTTGCACGTAACCCGGGTTTTTTTTTTGCCAGAAAGGTATTACATAACTCAAAATAAATGAAAGGAAATAAAATTTACCTGGTAGTCAGTAACTCCATCCCAGAGTGCAGCCTGAAGCTGCCTTCCGGCGAACCAACGGCCATTGAGAGCAGCCACGCAGATGTCTGCCTGGTTAACAATGCCAAAGGATACCGAAGCCACACCGTCCGGATGTCGCTAAGAATGGAAGGGCAACAGGTTAGCGCTATGGGTAGAGTTCATATCATGAGTGATGGCCCAGAATCAAAGCCGACCGAAGTGAGAGCTTACATCAAATATGATGACTTTTCTGACATCTCCGTATTTTTCACATTCCGACCTCAGGTCCTCTTGTATCTCATTCAGTACCAGAGGATCTTCCTGGTGAAAAGAGGAAATGGAAACAAAAATAAACAGGAAGAGGTCTCTAATATTGTTTGTGTTTTAAAGTTGGGTAAGGGATTTACTTTTCTCTTTTTTGTGCACTTACACCACAGACAAAAAGTACATTTCTATGAATACAGTGGGCATGATGGTTGGTCTCATCTAGTGGTAAAGATATTGGACTGACATCCCAGAGGTTGTGAAACCTGCCAAATATAGTAATGTAAACTATTTCAATCCAAGCGTTTGTAATGATTTTTATCAGCTATGTACTTGGCTTGCATCAGCTACGTACCAAAAAGTTTGGCCTCGTTTCAAATCCAAATGGTTTATGCTGGTAAATAAATCTCCTTTTCAGTTTTACATCTTCTCAATTTAAATCGGTGCTTCATCTAATACGACAGTTTTCTTGGAGTAGAACACTGTGCGACAAACTTGCCAAAATACTACTACTACTACTACTACTGCTACTACTACTACTATTACTCCATCCATTGGGACCATACTCTGCAGAGCGTCGGTGCTGCCTAAGCAGTCTCCTTGGCGATTGGGCACAATGCTGGACAGGTCGCCACTCCAACACAGGATACCAACAAGCTGGCACTCATTTTGCCGACCTCGGAAGGATGACAGGCAGAGTCAACCCCACCTGGTATTAATTCAACAGCCGAGTGTGATTTGAACTCAGGATCCTAGGATCCCAAGCCCACCTAACAATTAAGCCAACACCAGGCATACTACTACTACTACAACCACTACTACTACTACTACTACGACATTACTAACTCAGATTATTCCCACCTTTTTGTGAGATCGGCCAGGGAATGTTTTTGACCCAGAGTCTTTCATGAACCGGCTGGCAAGGCCTGACATTCGACTAAAGGTGGCAGGAATTTGTAATTTGTTCTGGGTGCTGGTGATAGCTCATCTCCTTTTCATGGACACAGTGGGATCTATAATATACTATTGCTAGCAGAGGGGACATCCAGCTTAACGTCAATCTGAGTGGCAGCACACTTTGTGATGCAACGCCCTGCCTGTGAAGCACCAAGGTGACAGTTTATAGTCGGATCGGGAATCAAAGCCAGACTAGGCAGTTCAAAGGTAAGTACACTACCTGTGTACCATCCTGTCAGACTGTAATATTGCCAAAATTCTCGACTGTCATTGTGGATTTTGCAGCATGAACCTTAGCACTTGTTAGTGTATTGTTTGATATTTCAGCTATTTCTTCACTAATCTGTCCATACCAAGGCCTGTGAACCATCCCATGTTTTACATGTACTGAAATGGCACACTGCAAATTTTGTGCCCAAATTATCATTAATTCTTGTTTTCAACACCAACGCATGATGGCTATACATGTCATGTCAAATAATATTATTATATTACTGTTCTTTAATTAATTCATCACTTTCGTCAATTCTTTGATAAAGTCCCAGCAAGACTTTTTATGCAAGATCTATAATTTGTAGTGGAGCTGTCTCTGTCTGTCTGTCTGTCTGTCTGTCTGTGTGTCTCTCTGTCTCTCTCACACACACACACAACAAATACAGCTACTGAGCTTGGGGGAAGTGCCGTTACTTCCTGGGGTACTCTATGTTCCAGCAACGTCACAACATATGGCACAGCCTTTCTCACCACACTCAGCAGGGCATTTCCAGGTGATGAGGTGATGATTCCATTTCCATTCCCATCGATGCCAACCTTTGGGAATTGTCCGTGCTCTTAACCTTTTAAATGCTGATCATCAAGCTAGGAAGCAGCATGTACGATTTTAAAAATCTTTGTTATGACGTGGCCGGGGTTTGAACTGCTGTCTTTCCAGACAGACTCGGAGCAGTCCGCTCTAACCATGACACAGTTTTCCCTTTACTGTCTTATTATTTCTGGTTAATGAATTAATGATTCATCACAATTCATGTTTGATCAAACATACTTTATCACTGTTAGTCTTAACAATGTTTAAACTGAGCTTACAATATATTTTGAGACATGGACATTTATAAATGTATATATTCGGGTTTTCGGGCAAGTTTCAATGATCAATTTCATTTCTCTACTCACTCTTTTATACAACCTGTCGCTTCACGGTGGAATATTACTGAGGGGTGGGGGGAGAAAGAGGAGGAGAGTGGTGAGGAAAGGGGAGCCAGGAAAAGGGGGGGGGAGAGCGACATCTCATCAAATGTCGCTATACACTCCGGGAGGGTGGGAGTGAGGAGGATGGGGGAGAGAGAGGAGGAGGAAAAGGGAAGATGGGGGAGAGAGGAATGGGGTGTCCGCAACTCGCATTAGGTAAAGGAACTTGTGGAGAAGGGGGGGGGGTGGATTCGCCTTACATCTGGTAAGGGACTTGAGGGAAGTGGGGGGGGGGGGTAGTGTCCTATCTTTCGGCATTTGTACAGGATTGAACGAAGTGAGGTTTGGGAGGAGTAAGCATGAGGGGAGGGAAGGAAGCAGCGTGAGGGGAAGGGAAGGCAGCATAAGGGACGGGAAGGCGAAGGCACATGAGAAGAAGGAAGCGCAGGCAGCATGAGGAAGAGTTAGAGAAGGCAGCATAAGGGGAAGGAAGGCAGCGTACCAGGGCAATAAAATGCGCCCAAACAGCAACTTTTTCTTTTTAACTGCCGGGTTCCACATAAAACCAGATTGGAACATTTCAAACCCATGCTGTCTACCTGGCAAAGGCCTGCCTGTCTGCATGCATGGTCGCCTCACTCCGAATCGGATTGGTACATGCTAAACTCTGGGAAAGCCATTTTAAAATCAAAACTACTCCGTCAGTCCTTAACAGCCCCCCATACGCATTCCTACAACCCCCTCGCGGTCCATGCTCACTGGCGATATACTGATCCTTTCACAAGCATGGATTCTCACCAGCACGCTCAACTTTCCTCACATCTGCACTGCGCCACACAGGGGCGTCGAGAGCCAGCACGGGCCCTGTGGCAAACAACCTCGGGGCCCCCACCCCTCCCTTTTACAACTTTTGAAGGAACTTTCTTGAATGAAGATCCTAAATTAGAGTAGCAACGAGCTCACAAATAAAGCAAAATCATAGCAGCAGCCTTTTTAGCTCACAGTGTGTGTTGAAAAGTAAATAAATGAAGTATCAACAAATCTATTATACAAGTTGAAGTTGGTGTCTGTCCGCGGACAAAACTGTGAATTAAAAAGAAATACAGTGCAATTTACGAACCTGAAACTGGTGCACCTCATACATGTTGCAGAATACGGAACATACAGAACAGTCCAATTGTCCAAAGCGTCATGGAATGGTCCAGAGTCCAGACAAATGGCCCGAAACAGTATATAACTAGAAGGGCACTCGGTAGAGCACGTCCCTCCTCCACGTAATGCCTGATCCATGAGAACATAATCGGGCCCAATACATTTTTGAAATATCTTGCTATACAGTACGATATCGTTTTTGCCCCAATCTCTCAATGGTGAAGAATCACTTCAAAAATTAAATAATTCTCGTATCCAGATTCGGGTTCAGTTCTTCACCAAAATCGAATCAATTCGTCCTTGCTACACACTCAACATGTCCACCAAGTTTCAACCGAATCCGTCCATAACTTTTTGAGATATCGTGCTATATATTGGTTTTGAGCCCGATCTCTCAATGGTGAAGAATCACTTAAAAAATTATCAGATCCGGATCCGGATCCGGATCTTCACCAAATTTGAATAAATTCTTCCTTGTCTCCTTGTCACACACCCAACCTGTCCACAAAATTTCATCTGGATCCATCTACAACTTTTTGAGATATACTGTACACAAACAGACAAACAAACAAACAGACAGAAAGGGGTGAAAACATAACCTCCCTCACCTTCGGTGGCAGAGGTAATAAAATGCACACAAGGACAAAATTATTATTTATCCGTGTCATTTACCTGAATATTTTACCGAGAAAAAGAAATGATCACTTTTATTTAGCCGTATGATCGAAAATAAAGGAGATAGCAGAACGTTTGGACCGATCGAGTCAATTCGCACCATCGACTGTTAAACATTATTTCTCCATAAGATTGGCAAAAAAAAATACGTGAGAAGATGGGTAAGAATTTTTTTTTGGACAAAGAGGACATAAACCCATATCTTTTTAATGAACATTTCTGGTTACTAACCATTTTCTGTAAATTTTGAAAGTGTACCACTAACAGCGGTAAATGTTGTTTTGTTTCGGCAAGGAAAGCAAAAATCATCTTCTGGGTTTAAATGTAACGATGAGGAAATGAGGATGAGCCAATGAGGGGTTTCACTGTGCTCTTTAAAAAAAATTGCAGGAGAAGCTCGGGCCCCTCAATGGACCTGGGAACTAACCCCCCTGACCCCCCCCCCCTCTCGACGCCTGTGGCGCCGCATGTCCCGCATGGCTTCAGCACCACAGCACGTTCACTCCCCGCTTGCCGAAGCACATGGTTCACAAGATGGCTGCGTAGTGGCTACCACAGCACCACCGGCCTGGGTGCAAGTCAGTTCACGTGCCAACACGAAACCCGCGTACACGTAACCAAGCATGCAGGCACGCCCGCACACATACCCCACAGAGTCCCTTTACAAACTCAAATCTACCCATTTGTACCATGTGTGTGTTGTCTACATACCTCTTCATGCTTGCAACAACTGCCAACTACACCCCTGATCGGGACACAAACTGCATGTGTAATACCGCTTTCGACTGTACGGCGCTTGCCAAGCAGCTTAAGCACTCAAGCAAGCACCTCAACAAAACGGTTGAGAAGGAACAGCAGGCTTGGCAAGCGATAGCAAGCTGATCGGTAATGGGACATACCCGCAAAAACCAAAACATCACTGATTTCTTTACATTTACAGATTTCACTCCAGATTTCAAAAGTTATTGAATCCACGTAATCCGATCCTTAAAACCGAAATCATATTTCGATGATATACTTTAATTAGTCCGTGAGAGTAAATCGTGAAAAATCACCAAGGCTTTTTCAGACGGCCAAAAAAAACAAATGGAGAATTAAGGCCCCTGCGACGGTGAGCAGGCTGACCAATGACGAAGTCTTGATAAATGATAATTACATAAGGCCGTTAATTATGTTCAAAAGGGGTGTTTTAATTAACCCAAACCCCCAATTTTCATTCATGCACTCCCTTGGAGTATGCATGCAAAGTTTCAGGCCGTTAGGTTTCAAGGTTTTGGAGTTATGGAGGAGACACACACACACACTTATGCACTGACTGACACACACTGATATTAATACTATAACCAGGGGTTCACATCACTGGTACTCAGGGACTCATGCACGGTTAAAAAAAAAAAAAAAACTAAATGCTGGTCCTTCAAAGATGCTCCGAAAGCTCATAAGGTACCTCGCAGAAGAGAGGCTTTTGATGGAAAGTTTTCTTAGCTAGTGCAGATAAGATTCTTCCATGATAATTCTGATAATTGATACACTGTGATTTCAAAATTAAGTTTATAAATGATAACATTATAATTTACAAGTTATCGTGTAGCTTTATAACTTATAAGATAAACAAGCTCAATGAGCAAGATCCTCGTCTTCTTAATGATGACTCATAAAAACGAATATGACATCATTATGATGTATCAGGTTTGCGATAAATTATCTTTGCTAATGCCCGGCTTGATTCCCGCAAACAAAATTCAAACAGCTTGCCTAGTTTCGAGATAATGGTATAGGCGATTTCCATTAGCGGCGATATTATGACGTTAACTTTTTTTCTAGGAAGAATTTCCAAAATCGGAGATGGTTACTGCCTGCGCGTGGGCTTTCTGCATATACATGGCAAGTTTCACGAAGATCCGATGAAAACTCTGGGTTGTGAAACAAAAAATGTCAAAAAATAGAATGACGTCATAAAAATTGATATGACGTCATAGTGATGTATCATATGTGCGGTAATTCATCTCTGCTAATGCCCTGTTCGATTCCCGCAAACAGAATTCAAAAAGCTTGCCTAGTTTCGGAGATAATTTTTTAGGCGATTTCCATTAGCGGAGATATTTTGACGTCATAACTTTTTTTCTAGGAGGAATTTTCAAAATTGGAGATGGTGACTGTCTGCGCAGGGTATTTTTACATATATATGCCAAGTTTCAGGAAGTTTCAATGAAAACTGTAGGCTGTGAAACAAAAAACAAAAAATAGGAATGACGTCATAAAAATTGATATGACGTTATAGTGATGTATCATATGTGTGTTATTCATCTCTGCTAATGCCCTGTTCGATTCCCGCAAACAGAATTCAAAAAGCTTGCCTAGTTTCGGAGATAATTTTTAGGCGATTTCCATTAGCGGAGATATTTTGACGTCATAACTTTTTTTTCTCGGAGGAATTTTCAAAATCCCAGATCCTTACTGTCTGCACAGGGTATCTTACATATACAGTGGGGAGAACAAGTATTTGATACACTGCCGATTTTGCAGGTTTTCCCACTTACAAAGCACGTAGAGGTCTGTAATTTTTATCATAGGTACACTTCAACTGTGAAAGACGGAATCTAAAACAAAATCCTGAAAATCACATTGTATGATTTTTAAGTAATTAATTTGCATTTTATTGCATGAAATAAGTATTTGATCACCTACCAACCAGTAAGAATTCCGGCTCTCACAGACCTGTTAGTTTTGTCTTTAGAAGCCCTCCCATTCTCCACTCATGTATTAACTGCACCTGTTTGAACTTATCTGCATAAAAGACAGCTGTCCACACTCAATCAATCAGACTCCAACCTCTCCACAATGGGCAAGACCAGAGAGCTGTCTAAGGACATCAGGGACAAAATTGTAGACTTGCACAAGGCTGGGATGGGCTACAGGACAATAGGCAAGCAGCTTGGTGAGAAGGCAACAACTGTTGGCGCAATTATTAGAAAATGGAAGAAGTTCAAGATAACAGTCAATCTCCCTCGGTCTGGGGCTCCATGCAAGATCTCACCTCGTGGAGCCTCAATGATCATGAGAAAGGTGAGGGATCAGCCCAGAACTACACGGCAGGACCTGGTCAATGACCTGAAGAGAGCTGGGACCACAGTATCAAAGAAAACCATAAGTAACACACTACGCCGTCATGGATTAAAATCCTGCAGCGCACGCAAGGTCCCTCTGCTCAAGCCAGCGAATGTCCAGGCCCGTCTGAAGTTTGCCAATGACCATCTGATGATCCAGAGGAGGAATGGGAGAAGGTCATGTGGTCTGATGAGACCAAAATAGTGCTTTTTGGTTTAAACTCCACTCGCCGTGTTTGGAGGAAGAAGAAGGATGAGTACGACCCCAAGAACACCATCCCAACCGTGAAGCATGGAGGTGGAAACATCATTCTTTGGGGATGCTTTTCTGCAAAGGGGACAGGACGACTGCACCGTATTGAGGGGAGGATGGATGGGGCCATGTATCGCGAGATCTTGGCCAACAACCTCCTTCCCTCAACAAGAGCATTGAAGATGGGTGTGGCTGGGTCTTCCAGCATGACAACGACCCGAAACACACAGCCAGGGCAACTAAGGAGTGGCTCTGTAAGAAGCATCTCAAGGTCCTGGAGTGGCCTAGCCAGTCTCCAGACCTGAACCCATTAGAAAATCTTTGGAGGGAGCTGAAAGTCTGTGTTGCCAGCGACAGCCCGAAACCTGAAGGATCTGGAGAAGATCTGTATGGAGTAGTGGGCCAAAATCCCTGCTCTAGTCTGTGCAAACCTGGTTAAGAACTACAGGAAACGTCTGATCTCTGTAATTGCAAACAAAGGTTTCTGTACCAAATATTAAGTCTGTTTTTCTGATGTATCAAATACTTATTTCATGCAATAAAATACAAATTAATTATTTTAAAATCATACAATGTGATTTTCAGGATTTTTGTTTTAGATTCCGTCTTTCACAGTTGAAGTTACCTATGATAAAAATTACAGACCTCTCGGTGCTTTGTAAGTGGGAAAACCTGCAAAATCGGCAGTGTATCAAATACTGTTCTCCCCACTGTATATGCCAAGTTTCAGGAAGTTTTGGTGAAAACTGTAGGCTGTGAAACAAAAAAGTCCACAAGAACAACAACGTGAGTAAGACTTAGAGATCCTCCACGAGGATCTAAAAAAAAAAGATCTAAGGAGAACACGCAAGCAAGGAGGAAGAAGAGGAGCTTCAGGAGCGTACGGAATCAAAGAAAGAGCGGCTTGTGAATGTCTCGTCTGGAGCGGACATTCTGAGAGAGCACTTACAGAGGAGTGAGATGCATACCAAGCTGAGAGGTGCTTGGGAAAGCAGATGAGCATGCTCGAAGCTGACATTTTTTTCTTCGTGAGTACCAAACCATTTCTGCTGGTACTCATTGGAGAACCAAATGAAAAAAAAAATTGTGTGAACACCTGATTAAAGAAAATCACCGTAAATTATAATCTGTGCTTTTGTGTTTCTACCCGTTAGACCAAAAACAAGCAAGTGCCTATCAATCCTTACCTCAAAGTCCGTTGGGTGGAAAAAGTTCCGGAGAATAACAACCTTTTCGTGTCGCTTTCGACCAACAGATTCTGCTTCTTCGGAAACAGAACCATGCTGTTTTTGTGGCCGCCAGTCAAGTTGTCTGCAAATATGTTCGGAAAGTGGGGAAAAGGAAAGGTGACAGTAGATTCAATTTAATTTGATCTCGTGTAAGGTAGTTGAATAAATAAGTATGAGTTTCCTTTCAAGGAACTTCAACACAGGAGGATGTCATTCGGCCCATGAAGTCTGTGCCAAGGTTGCCAACCTATTGTTCTTTGTTCATACTCTATCCTTTTTAAATGCTGAGACTCAAGCAAGGAGGCAGCTCAGACCATTTCAAAAGTCGTTGGTAACACTTGGCCATGGTTGGATTCAAACCGCCGACCCCCCCCCCCCCCCCCCCCCCCCAGATTCTGAGCAGATGCTCGAACCTTCGCACTGCCGAGTTTGGTTAAAAATGAAATTCTAGCAATGGTTAGAAAGATAATTCCATTAAAATTAAAAACATTAATATATATAAAAATTTAATGTCATTTGGTAACCCTAAACAAAACTACAGACAAAGATGCAATGAGCTCTTTTCAAGTGGTAAAGAAAACCCAAAATCTAGAAGCCTCAAACCAAAGCATTTTCATGAGAAAATCTGTGAACCCTCCAAACTCCCTTCCTGTCATTTCACCCCCCTCCACACCCCCCTTTTTCTCTTCCTGACATGTTTACCCTCTTCTGTTTTGTTTTACTCAACTCTTTTGAACACTGCATCATAAAGGTTACCCAATCATCATGAAGGTTAGCAAGAGCAGCTGAGAAAGTCTTACACACAATACGGACTAACTTCCCGAAAAGAATGCTTCTGCAGACACTTTTTACCGCGCATCCTCCCATTACTCACACTGACAAATTACGAGGAAGTATATCATGTGCCATCAAGATGCTTTCATTTCGAGGTCGGATTTACAAGGAAATAATCCGAGGCAAGCTGTTTAGCACTTTGAGCATGTAAACACCCTTCCTCCTCAATTATATTTTAATCTCACCGACAACTTTTCTCTTGGGCTACGATAACACATCATATCAAATTTTATACAAATATAAGAGCAGCACTAATACAGCATTGTATGGCCTCAGGGAAATGCTTTTGGTCATAATAACTTGGAACCAGCTCCAAGATGATGAACCCCAAAAGGTGAAACACCAGTCCTTGAGGTTTCTTTGCTTGGCTGACCTATCCAACACAATTATCCACCGATAGATAGCGATACAATTAGATAGCATACAACACAATTATCAACACATAGTTGATAGATAGCAACACAATTATCCACCGATAGAAGCACTCCCTGGTAGCATGGTAGTGGAGAAATAGAATAATTCAGGATCATAATTAATGCAAAAGCATTTTTTTGTATACAAAGTCAAGGCTCGTGGAAAAGCGAGGACACTGAATAGATCTGGATGCACCAGAACAAAAGGATCAATAGAAAGGGGGAGGGGGGTACACCAACAGCAGGGTTGAAGGACAAAGTATCTGGAGATATGGACAATTAAGGGATGTGGGAAGGAAAGAGGGGTACAGGAGAATGCATGAAGTGGACAAAATGGATGCAGAAGTAAACTCTCAGGAAGGAAAACCTGGAAATTTGAAAGGAGGTGGGCTAAACAGGGGTAAAAAAAAAAAATCATGGTTTTTGATGGGGAGTGATCCGAGATGGTGGAAAAGAGCTGTCTTGAAGACCTGGAGGGAAGAATGAGATTGAAGAGAATGTGGAAGTTGGTTCCATAGGTGGGAAAAAAGAGGAACGAATGAGTGAAGGTGAGCACAAATTCTGAGTTTTGGGAGTTTCACCAGAAGGGGGGTGATGGTGGACCATATGTGCCATGCAGAAAACTGGGGGGGACAAAGTGTGGCAAGATTAGAGGGTGCAAGACCAGAAAGGAGGCGGAAGAAGAGAGAGACCACCGACCTGTCTGCGATTGGAAAATGATAGGCCCATAGACTCAGCTTCATCATGCAAGAATAAATGATCGTGAAGGCCTTGGTTTCCACGGCATCAATTTGAGCAAGGTGTGAGGCAGGGGCGCCAGCCCAGAGGGGACAGCAATACTCCATCAAGCTGCGGTGAAAGCCTTGTTGGTGTGTAGGAGTTTAGGTGTGCCAAGGAAGGAATTTGTATGATGGTGGATGCCCAGTGACTGGCTTTAGATGCCAAATTTGAAATGTGGTTTGCCCAAGAAAGGTCATGGCTGATAGTGAGACCGAGGAGTATGAATAACCAAACTTCCTGAAGAGGTCAGGTACGGAAGCATGCGCCGGAGCAGCGCGTCGCTGTGTCCATTTTCCACCAGTACTCCAGGGGCCTCCGTCTCGACATCCCCCAGGCAGATGCCTGGCCCATCCCCATCTCCTTGAGATGCTGATCAATCTGCTACAACCATGAGGCACGTGGTCAGCGCATTGGCCTCCTGCTCTCACAAGGCTCCCTCGCTGGGAGAATCTAGTGAGCAGGATCAGCGTCAGGAAAACAAGCCACATGTCCATACAGCCACAGCTGATGCTCATGGACTATGCAGGTAACAAATCTCATTTGAGCCTCTCTCAGCAACCACCCGTTGGACACAGTCCGACCAGCGTTAGCCAAGGATTATCCAAAGAGACTTTGTACTGAAGGCATTAAGTCTCCATCTCAGATCCCTGGTCAGAATCTAGTTTCATATCCGTAGAGCAAAACTGGAAGCACCAAGGACCTGAAGACTCGGACTTTCGTCCTCCTGCATAGGTACCAACAGCGCCACACCCCATGATCCAGTAAATCCATGGCTCCCCAGGTCCGACCCAGACGTCAATTGACCTCTGGCTCACAGCCAGCAGAGACATGAATATCACTGCCAAGGAAAGTGAATCTCTCCATGACCTCAACATCCTCATAACAAACAGGTACAGACAAAATAGCAGCATCCAAGATGTCATTGAAAGCCTACATCTTAGATTTGACCCAGGAAACCCGTAATCCCAGCGGCTCAGACTCCTCATTCAGCACCTCGAGGAACCCCCCCCCCCCCAAAAGGATATCCAGAGTCTCCGCAAAGATGACTGCATCGTCTGTGAAATCAAGGTCAGAGATGTAAAACATTCCCAAACGATGCACCGCAGCTTGATCTCTCCCACATCCTCCCCAGAATCCAGTCCATACAAGCGCTGAAAAGTATGGGGGCCAGTACACACCCCTGCTGAACTCCAATAACAACTGTAAATAAGTCAGAGATGTAATCACCACATCTCACAGCACTCTCAGTACCAGAGTAGAGTTCAGACATCAGATTGATCAGTTTTGGTGGCACCCCACAAAGACCAAGAATCCTCCAGAGGGCATCCCGATTCACTGAATCGAACGCTTTGCAGAGATCAACATCGGCTGTAAGCAGTCCCTGCCGAAACACTCGTCTGCGTTCGGTGAGGAACCGAAGTGCAAGGATGCGGTCAATCGTTGACCTCTTTGGTGTAAAGCCTGACTGCTTTGGACACTGGTGCTCAAGCAAATGGTGGGGAACCCAATCAAGAATTATCCGAGCAAAGACCTTGCCCAGCACTGAGAGCAGCGTCAGCCCTCGGTCGTTGCTGCAGTCCTGGCGATCACCCTTCCCTTTCCAGAGAGGGACAACAAGGCCCCTCTTTCAATGAGTTTGGATGATGCCTGTGTTCGAAACAGAGGATTGTTAAGAAGACAGATTGGGGGGATTGAAAATTTTGAAATTGGATTTTTGGTGATTAAAATACATAAATAAACATCGCTCAATAATACCGAAGCCTTCGTAACTATGTGAAAGGTAACATTAAATGATCCCCGACCCCATTTCTTAGTCAGTGTAGGGAAGTGTTTTTGGCCCCCACAAAAAAATATACATTTGGGGAAAAAAAAATTCCACTTAAATCCCTGACCTCAGATTCAAAATATTAAATAATTCTGCCTGCCAAACCCTGCGTCTGATCAGGTTGAAATTTAAAACATATTATATTCCCCATGACGACTCAATCATAATTATGAAGTTTCATGGTCGATTGATGAAGCGGTTCAAGAGAAATAATTTTTTAAAAGATTTTAATTCGATCCAATATGGCTACCAGACCATGTGGCCTATGAATTATTCATGAACACTGTGATATCCCCAAGGCTTGGGGAACATGTGGGTGAAGTTTCCTCTCGATCTGTCAAGCTGTTCTGGAGAAGGGTTTATTAGCTTTATTCTTCAAAAAAAATCAAAGCTGCCAAACCATGTGACCTATGACATCACAGGTGGAGAACCTTTTGCTCCTCATGGATTGGCGATCATACCTGTAAAGTTTCGCCTCAATCTGTCAGCCGTTTCAGAGAAGATTTTTATGTGAAAAATATATAGCTGCCAAACCACATGACCGAAAACGCCATCAAATTTTTTCTCCCTCATACAATTTAGCCCTAGATGACCCTCAAAAATTTTCATGCTGATTGGATAAAGCATTCAACGTATGCAATTATGATATAAAGTATTAGCGATGGATAACGGCCTGTGCTGATTACCAATACTGATTTTTCTTTGAAACAAAATCATTTTTAATACAAGTTGAAGTAATAAGTAAAATAACCGTTCTCATAATGGGGGGAAAAAAAACCCCCATGTGGTAATACGTTGAAAAATTGCCGTGCGTCAATGATATGTACATCATATATGAATACGTAATAGACCATTACGTATTTTTGTTACCTGCGTTTTAAAAAAAAAGTTGTAATTTTTTTTTTTGTTTTTAACACTGATATAGCATTATATAATGGTATATTGATATCGGGAAAAATAAAAAAAATCGATACCGACGGAGCCTATTACGTCATACCGAAGCCACCTATGATGTCATCAAAAAAATCTTACTTACTTTTCCCTTTTTTCACACTTAGGCAGCCATACTACGTGACCTATGACATCATAGTTATCATTAAAACATTATACATGAGTGGTCGCACCTATGGTGAAAATTTTGGGTCAATCGGATAAGCGGTTGCAGAGAAAACAGAGAAAAATTTAATAAAATAATGATTTTAATGATTATTTAATAAAATAAAAAAAGATCCAAAAGTTTAGTGCTGTTGAAATAGTCCAGAAGCAGTCCGAAACAGCAACAGCACCCTTGTACACCACCCCCATTGAACCTTTATTGAAATTGAAGTACCGTATTTTCCGGTGTATTAACCACACCCCTGTTTTTCAGCCTCAAAATAAATAAAAAAATAAATAAATAATCTTCTCTTCTCTCTCATTGCTTTGCTTGTTCTCCAGCGCCGGATGACGGACTCGTCCATGCCGAATTGCCTCCCATCTTCCCGGTTCCCAAACTATTCTGCAGACTGGCAGACGGAGAGTTTGAAGGCTGTGGTGAATGAATGCCTTCACATCTTGATTGGGAGAAAGGATGAGACTTGAAGATCGGTGGACTTGTTCTTGCTTTGAACAAGCCCTGCACTGGTACTTAAAAGAGTTGCACGTTCAAACTAACGTTGTTCATCAAGGGTCGTAAAAGGGTGTTTTCCGACCCTTTACGATAAAGGGTCGTCAAACATCTTTCATCGCGATCAAAATGAACACGCCTGTGAAGCATCGATCACACACCCGTTAAAAGAAGATTGAAATTATCACGTTTTACAACTCTTGTAAGAACCAGTATCAGACGTGTAAGAAATTTGTACTTAACACGAGGACTTTGATGTGAATGGTGAAGAATGAGGAAATGATTGTTCAGAGTGAGAAAGGTTCGAAGAACATAGGGAGCGGAAGACGGGCCTTTTACCTGGACATGGAAAACGAACTTGTTGATGAGTTTAAACAGATATGTGCTTGAGGACTGGAAATGTATTTAGCAGTTGTTTCCGAGGTATGGACTATTAAAATTGCAATGATGTAATTTTACAGACAAAATGAAGTTTAGTGCTGTAAGTACTGACATCTATGCAGCCATTTTCTCCAGTGGCTATAACATCACCCTATCTAACACGTTACATTAGTTAATCATGCCTGTTGTACGCGTCCATTATGACGTCCTTCAAAACAGTTTCCTGTTTGGAATGATTTTCAATTTTGTTTGACTGTCAGGCAGGCAGACAGAGTAAAAAATATTATTTCACTCCTCTCTGCGCATGTGCAGTCAGGATGAATTCTAAGCCAAGGTACGTTAAAACAACAGACGTGTCTTCTTATTCATGTTCCGATTCGTATTCAAAATATAACATTCGATTTAAATACGTTGTTCTTTGATCACAAAATAATGATCATACACTGATCAGACAGACAGACTGACGGACGGACATGAACCAATTGATTAGCCCCACTTTTTGCTTGTGTGTGCAGGGTAATAAAGCAGATGGTTCTCTGCATGTCCTGCATTTCAGCCACTACTGTACTTAGAGATGGCAGTGTGGTTGCATGGTGAAAGACGTGTTTCTTTCTCAATGCTGATGTGGGTCTAGGATTCCCAAGGTTGCTCACTCTCATTAATTGCTACTTGAGAAATGCAATAAGTATGCCAAATACCCCCCTCCCCCCTCCCCACCCCTGCTCCCACACCCCCCAAGATGAGTTGAGGGAAGTCCTTCATCCTGCAGTGCATTCATAAAGGCTGGTTTATAGTTTTTAGGTCATCTCGGTAGAGATGACCTAATAAAGCCGGACCAAATGTCTGTCCGTCCGTCAACAATTTTTCTTTCCGATCTTGATGAAACTAGTATGTGGGTAGAGGTCGATGAGTGTTGCACAACGATATAACTTTTGTCCGGTTCAAGGTCAGGGTCAAGGTCACGAGGTCACGTAAAGGGGCTGTCACACCTTGACGATTTAGCGAACGTATGCCGTTTTTTACAAATTTGCCGAATACGCTGGCACACGTCGAATAGTATTGGTAAGTTTTGTATACGTTAGGAATACCCTGAAAAACACTGCCATAAGTCGTTGTACGCTGGCTTTAATCGTTGACTTTGTGCTTGTTCTCTCTTTTTCGAATGCTTAAAATTTTACGACGTACTCGGCGTTTGGCTCACACGTTCCGCTACGCCGGCCATAAGGTTTAGGCACGTTATGCGATCGTTGCACACGTTAATTGTACGTTACTCATAAGTCGAAACACGTAGAGGTAACATTCGCGTACCCGAAACTTATTTTAACCTATGAGTAACGTTTTAAGCACGCTACACAAACGTGTTCACACTTCGCAACACGCTACTTGAAAGTTCTCATACGTCGAAACACATCAAAGTAATGTTTAGGGTACCCGTGACTTATTTATAACCTATGAATAACGTGCTTGGGAATTATTACGCTATGCATACGCTGGACTATCGTTGGCATAGGTTGTGGACGCCTAAGCACGATAAACAATCGTTGGTATAACTTATGTATAAGTTCTCGAAGCGTTCTGTGTTCATTACTAGTACATTATGCATTTGTCAAAGTCGTTTTTAATACTTTAAAAAGTAAAACAAAGAAATATTTCATCGTGGGGATGAGGAAAAAAATTAGCCGAAAAGACATCGAACAATGGTGCAAAGTAGTCTCCTATTCGTGGACGATAAGAGGATCCATCATCACCCACACCCTCCCCATCACGCTCACCTACTACTACTACCATACTACTACTACAACTACTACTACTACTACTGACATAGACATACTACTACTACTACTACTACTACTACGACATAGACATACTACTACTATACTACTAGACATACCACTACTACTACTGATTAGACATTCTACTACTACCAATGCTACTACTACAACTACTACTACTATTACTACTGTCACGCACACCAACTACTGCTAATAGTATTACTACTACCGATACTACTGGCATTGACATCTACTCAACATGGAGTCTGAACAATGATAGGTCTCTCTTGTGAAGCCCATTTGTATGTACCAATTCCCCTAAACGCTGCCAATACGTCAGTACACGGTAGATGTAAGTTAGAAACACTTTCAGTAAGTTCTGTGGTTGTCCGGAAGACGTCAATTTAATTCGTCTACATACGACAATGTGCGTTATACATACGTTACAAATAGGTTCATAGCATGTTATTCAATGGTTAGATGCACGTTTTACTTAGGTTCAAAACATGCTACACATAGGTTAAACGCACGTTACTCTTACGTTCATAGCACGGTAGCCATTGGTTCAAGGCCAGTTATACATAGTTTCAATGCACGTTACTCATACTTTCCAAGCACGTTAAACATAGGCTAAGCTGACGTTACTCATTTGTTCAAAGCACGTTACTCAACGGTTATAAATTGGGTTTCAAGTATGGTTGCCATTAACTTGACGTGCTTCGACTTATGACTAACCTACAAGTAACGTGTGTTCGCCGTGTTTAAACGATCGCGGAACGTGCAAGAACAGATGCCAACGCATGCGAAACGTGTGAGCCTTACGTCGAGTACGTCTTAAAATTTTCAGCATGCTTGAAATTTCACGACGTATCGAACGGACTAGGTAATATGCCAGCGTACTTCAATGATTTCGAGCATAATCTTAACGTATACTCAACTTTCCTATAGCGTATTTGACGTGTGCCTAGCGTTGTAAACCCATTTTTCATAGAATGGCATACGCTGGCAAAATCGTCAAGGTGTGACTGCAATGTTGACAATTCAAAATCTCGGGCAGTTTTGATTTCAATCCGCCTCCGCAAGTTCTTAACAGGCTACGCCACGAGTTCGCCAGCGATACGTATAGCGCGCAAAGGGTAAGTTGAACTATCGCTTGTCTTAGGTTTTGAACGCCGATCACAAGGTAAGCATTCGTTGGTAAAAGTTATGTATAACACAACGAAACGTTCTGTGCCCGTTACTAATATGTTATGCAAACGACCAACACGTTTTGAATACGCCAAAAACTCAAAAAAAAAACATCAAAATTTCAGCGTACGTCAACGTTTTAGATCAATTTTTATACGTTGCCATTGCTGGCTTAAACGTCAAGGTGTGACAGGGCCCTAAGTTATAAAAATCGCCATTTTCAAAACCTATCTAGTCTGCCATTCTACAAGATATTCGGCAACTGTTTATGATTATGATAGTAAAAAATATTATCTTTTATCTACCGGACATATTTTTGAATTTCCGTCCCGTTTGATCGTCACGTGATCGTGGAATGGCCAAAAACGCCGATGCGATTCGCAAAGAAGGAAGGAAGGAAAATGAAATATAAATATAAAACACATTTTTAGCCTTTTATATTTATACATTTTCCGCCGAAGGTGCAAAAGTTTCAAAACCCGAAATGTAAACGTCGGCATTTATTTTCAAAATATAATTTCGTGCGCTGTGCCAAAATGCCGAGTCATCTTTAAACCAAACGCGCAGTTCGAGCTGCGCAGTGAACTGCGCGTAGTCTTCGTCATAACTGAACATTGAGAATTGTGTATTATAGAAGATGACCGTCACCCCCACATGGGGGTAATTTTTGTTTTTGTTTTCGGCACACTTATCTGCAAAGTCAAAACCATTGGCGTTTTGACTAGCTTACTGTAAAGTGCCTGTTACAGCTCTTCTTTAGGTTTCGTTTTTATGGTCCTGTTATCTCGCTGATAAAAGCGAATCAAGTCCAAAACAGATGTCCAAAGGCATCAGTGATGAAATGTTTGCAAATCCTCATGGCCAATGCACACAGCACATTTTGAGTGGTAATTAATGCAATGGGTATGTTTACATCTCCAACTTTCACTTCCTTTCCACCTTACTCAGTGAATAGTTACTTCTTTCCTTGTGTGAATTCATCCACTGGGCTGGCAGGATGGCCTGGAGGTATGCACACTCACCTCTGAGCTATCTAGCCCTGGTTTGAATGAGCTATAAACTGTCAGCCTGGTGTTTCACAGACAGGGCAAGGGAGGCATCAATGTGTTTGCTATCCCTCAGATGGACGTTAAACTGGGTGTCATGTCTGCCAGCATTAGTTGGTGGATGTTAAAAATTATGTGGTGTCCTTCGTGAAGAGTAGGTGAGCTATCGCCAGCACCATGGTCAAATTCCAAGTTCTGATCTAACCTACAGGGGGCACTGCATCAGTGGCACAGCAGAGCAATCAGCAATGATGCAACCAGCAGCCACAGGATACATACAAAATGAATGAATGATTCAGTGATAACATCTGGTAACACCCGCTTGTGGATCAAGTGATGCAAGGAGCATGGACAATGGACTGCCAAGCAGTGGAGGAATGCGATGTAGTCTGATGAGTCGTACTTCCCCATGTTATTGATAAATGGACGAATGCACGTGTGGTGACAACAACCCAGGGAGCTCCACAGCCCCAAGTGCACGATTCCAACAGTAAAACGTTCTGGCAGTTCCATAATGGTGTGGGGCACATTTTCCCATTCCATTAGAAGCAGGGTTGATGCAGAATGTGACATTACCGCCCTGAGCAATAATCTTCCCCGCAGGAGGGGTGTTTTTCAGGATGACAATGCTCCAGTCCACAGGGCGCATGTTGTCACCAGGTGGTTTGAGGAGCACGAGGACAAAGTTACCCATCTTCCATGGCCTTCCTAATCCCCAGACCTCAATCCCGTAGAGCATTTGTGGGACTGTCTGGAGAGGCGCCTAAGGCAGCGGTTTCTGCCTCCATCAAACTGACGTGAATTGGAGGACTTCCTTGTAGAAGAATGGTGCTACATTCCTGCAGAACAGTTCCAGACCCTTGTTGACCCCATGCCACGTCGTAGCCATGCCGTCCTGGATGCATATAGTGACCCAACACCCTACTAAGTGACAACCTGTTGGTGTTTCCATTTTTTTCTTTTGTCCACTACCACTACCAAGGCAAGCATGGTCCCAAGTAAAAGATCAAGAGAATGTGACCTTTTGCCATGTGACAAAATTCTCGATGGTTGTGCCTTTTGCAGCATTTCTGATTTATTGCACAATATACATGGTAAATTCTAACCACATACTCAAACCGTGACATACCTTTGTTGCTTTTGCAATCTCTTCTTTTGTTCCTTCGTTCGTTTCCTTCGTTTCTTAGCATCAAAGTTCCCCTTGAGACTGAACTTGGCTGGCTCTACCTTCAGGATGCCACCACCTTGCATGGGAGTCTCATCCAAGAGCTGCATGGCCAGGTCTACAGACTCACGCTACCAGGAATTAGAAAAGAGGTTGAAATGATTAACAAGTGGAGAACAAAGAGGGTGGAGACAAGAGTAGTTTGTTATTTGGAATTTTATGCAAGGTTGTTTATTAGTGCTCGTCTTAGGAATCCTGATTTTGATCATCATGGACCTTTCCCCTGTTGTGTAACTACAGATTACTACAACTAGATATCTGCGATCACAAAGATATTGCTAAGGACGTCTCCCCCCTCCCCCGGGGAGGCTTATCCTGAGTGATCGCTCGCGACTTGTCCTTGGTCCATGATTCAATGATGGCCATATTTTTTTCAAACCACCATATGACCTTGATCTTCAACATTTAGGGATAGAGTGTAAATTAAGGAAATACAGTATGTCCCCATCTACAATCTATCCATAAAACTCAACATCATGAAAATTGGAGGAAAATTATTCAAGTTATGATCAAAAATGCGTATTTTGTTAATTAGGTCACAATCTGAAAAAAAGTAGGGAAAGCACATGCATCAAATATCAGGTGTACAACATCAGTGAAGCTATGCTATTATATTGAAAGAACATCTTGGAAGGCCAAGCGATCTTTGAAATTCCGTAGTGGCAAAATTGAGCGATGACCAAAAAAAACAAAAAAACGTTTTTTCTTTTTCAGACCGCCATTTCACCCTTTACCTTTAACTCGGAATGTATGGTATGATGCAAACTACGTGTAAATGCAACTTGCTCTCGGCTACATAGAAAGGCCAATTTCATTCCGATTGGACAAACCTTAGTCGAGCTATGGTGAAAAATGTTAAAATGTCTTTAATTGGGTCATGACCTTAAATTAGGTCATGGCCAAAAATTACCTCAACCCCGCAAACTTTTAATTCCCATTATTGATGATAATTTTCATTCCAAAGGTCCCAGCCGGATTCGAGATACAGCTCGTAATTTTTTGCCAGAAAAAGGAGATAAACCTAAATGGTGGTTTAAAACTCCTAGGGGTGTAAGACCTTGACCTTTAACCCGGAGGGGTACGATGTAAATTAAGCTTAACTGCGACTTGCTCTATGCTATCTAGTGAGGGTAATTTTGTTCCGATCAGACAAACTTTTGTCGAGTTATGGTGAAAATTTTTTTAAAATGTCTTTAATTAGGTCGCGACTTTAAAATTTACGTCAAGGTCAAAAACATTGCATCAACCCCGCATAATTTTTATTCCCATTATTGATGCTAAATTTCATTCCGAAAGTCCTCGGACATTGGCAGGAAAAAACAAAAGGGAGAAAAACCTAAACGGTGGTTTAGTACTCCTCGGGGTGTGAGAACTTGACGTTTAACACACAGTGTGTTATGTAAATAAAGCTTAAATGCAGCTTGCTCTCAGCTATCTGAGAGAAACTTCGTTTTGATCGGATAAACTTTAGTTGAGTTATGGTGAAAAATGTTGAAATGTCTATACTTTGGTCATGACCTTAAAATTAGGTCAAGGCTAAAAAATAGCTCAACCCGCATACCTTATATTCGAAATATTGATGCAAAGTTTCACTCTGAAAGTCACAGCTGGCTCCAACATACAGCTCGGAAATTGATAGTTTGGAAATTTTGAGTGTGGGGGGGTTTTTCCCCCCTAAGTGGTGGTTTAGTACTCCTAAGGGTCTTAGAAACTCTGTGGTTACCATGAAAAATTGTGTGCACCAATTCTACAAACAAACCCTACAACAGCAATAAACCTTCCCCTATGCTATCGGCATATGGGGGAGGCTTAATTACATGTACTCATGTGGAAAATACCTTGAGATAGCAGCAAAGTCCATCTCCCTTGGGTTTGCCATCGGGTCCACAGTAGATTTTGACACGTGGACCATCGGTTTCTGGGTCTCGTAGTATGATCCCACACTTTGACATCATTTCTGCAAACCCCTCTTGTGTGATGTCTTCAGGAAGTCCTATTGCAAATTAAAGGCATTTATGAAACATCAACTTTGTAGTAAAAAACATTTTGGAAATTTATTTTCCACATCATTGAGGCAAAACAATTTATGACTTTGTTCAACACAACACAAAACAGATTGAAAGGTGTTAGCAGAAGGCTGTGCACTCCAGCTTCATAATTCAACTGACTTTGGCTGTTATTAAGCTTTAACAAATGTCTTGATGATCTGTTGTGGTATGAAATCGTGAAGAACAAATTACAATTCATACTTTATATAGGGGGAGGGTGGGGTCAACACTCTACCATATATGGATATGTAATGAATATATGGTCCTTGATCAACAATTACTAGTGCACAAACTTCCACAATCCACACCTCCATTACCCATAACTTTTTCAAAACCAGAAAGCTGTCAAAGTCCCCTCCCCAACTAGGAAATAATCCTGAACTTTTGAAATGACGTATGAATACTAAACGAGGCATGCGCTGTGTGCATTTTCAATGACTCGGTTCTGCTCGACGGGCACGTTTGACCTGCCGCTGCTAGTGCAAATCTGGAACTCAAATAGTCTTTTAAATATAATTTTCAACATTTCAATGAAAGAGTGGCAATTTCAAAATGGTTAATCATAATCGTTCTGTTCCTGAATGAAAATCGGACTCACGGAAATATAAGAGACTAGACGACCCGTGAACCCGTTGGGTCCCCATTGTGACAGCAGTTGATGAAAAAAATCATTAAAAAAAAAACATAGCTCCAGCGAACTATACCGCTGAGGTTGTTTGCATTCATCAAATACTCCCGAAGAGTACTTGACTGAATCGGGAATTGATTTTTAATAATTTTTTTTCGTTGCCCTTTTGAACGAAACTTGATATTGCGAGTCAATGTGAAAAAAAAAACGGAGAAAAGAAAGTTGAAGAAATTATTGTGCGTAATCTTCTAAACACAATTTTATTTATTAATGAACAAGGAAGTATTAGATCAAAATGGCAGTTTACTTTATGCTTAAAAATAAATCATTCTTTGTCGATACTAAATGTTTGAGATTTTAAAATAAACAAGTCTGAAGACGACGATGGTTCACGAGCGGTATTCGACGATGTAGATTGTTTCAGAAGTCAGGATGAGACAATGTGATAATGTTTGACCAAGTTATAAAAATGATCAACATGATCTGGTACGAGTGACAGGTTATTAGCTGCAAAATGTCGAAAACCCGGTTTCGTTCAACAACTTTCAAAATTTGACCTTTGCATAACCTTTAAAGGTCACAAACAATGTTGTGGACATTAAAATAAGGAAACAGGATACGTGCTATAGCTTATTGAAGTTAGTTCGTCGAAGAAGGTCGAAAACCCGGTTCGATTCCCACAACTTTGAAAATTTGACCTTTGTGAACTTTAAAGGTCAAAGGTCAAGGATTATGACCTTTGGTGCAAAACTTCCTCTGGAACATTCCAGGAACAATATAACGTCATATAGGCTATATGGCATTTCGCACTCCTCGGATTATCCAGACTTTGATGAAATCAGCGTAAAAACAAACTTGAAGGGGGTGCACCGGGCAAGGTGTTCGAGATAGAGCAAAATGGTTTCAAGACTTTATGTGGGGAATGACCTCAAGATTATGCATAAAAAATATTGTCATCCTAGCTCTCAAAGTTTGGGCGGTCGTATGATTTTTATGTCAAAATTCGCAATTTTCTAAGTTCGTGACCTTGGGATGAAAATGAAAAATAGAGCTCCGTGGGGCTGTGCATGTGCCATTGGGCTAACCAAATACCGAAACCCTGCCAGATTCGACAAACCCCCTCGGAGAAGATGGGTTTTTATGTCAAAATTCGCAATTTTCTAAGTTCGTGACCTTGTGACCTTGACCTTGGGACGAAAATGAAAAATCGAGCTCCGTGGGGCTATGGCAGGTGCCATTGGGCTAACCAAATACCAAAACCCTGTCAGATTCGACAACCCCCTAGGAGAAGATGCAAATTGAAATCGGCTACCCCTAAAAACAGTTTTTTGGGCGTGGCTCCGCCCATAATGGGTGCACCACGCCCATTCTCAGGAAAACACAACTAGATCATGATATAAACCTCCCACCAAAATTTTTATCAGAATCGGATCAAAACCCACGGAGCTATGCTCGGGACAGACAGACAGATAGACAAGCCGGTAGGCGGACATGGGTAGTCGACTACCAATAGAACCTGACGCGATGGGCCCGTTCGATGGGGAATGACCTGAGGTTTAAGCACAAGAAATTCATGATTCTAGCTTCAAGGGTTAATGCTGCAGATTGTTTTTTCGTTAAAATACCCCCACATTTAGAGGTTTTTCGGCTGTTGCTAGGCAACGGAGGGGTCCATAGCAACGGTTCTTTCTCACACATAACTAGGACATACCATGAACCTACCATACCAGTTTCATGTATATCTGACTCATAGTCTCTGAGATATCATGAACTTCGTTTTTTTATTGTTTTCGACCAGGGTTCATTCAAAGTCTATCTTCTCCGACAGTTTTCATAGGATCCGGCTGGAAATTTTTGACAATATGGCTGAATGTACTGCCCACAGTCGCTCGTGGCCCGATTTTTGTTTTCGAAAAAATAATTTTTTATGAATTTTTGAAAAATTTCAAAGTCCCGTTGCTAGTCAACGGTGGTGTCCATAGCAACGGTTCTCATTTGCACACAACTTGGTCATGGTATGAACCTACCAACCAAGTTTCATCGAAATCGCCATTGTATTAACGGAGCACTGGACCGAACAGAGGGACGAACAGACAGACAGACAAGCCGGTAGGCGGACATGGGTAGTCGACTACCCAATAGAACCTGACGCGATGGCCCGTTCGATGGGGAATGACCTGAGGATTAACCACAAGAAAATTCATGATTCTAGCTTCAAGGGTTAATGCTGCAGATTGTTTTATCGTTAAAATACCCCCACATTGAGGTTTTTCGGCCGTTACGAGGCAACGGGGGTCCATAGCAACGGTTCTTTCTCACACATAACTAGGACATACCATGAACCTACCATAGGGGCATTCCATGTCAAGTGTAACACCCTCCCGACACTAATACCTCATTTTCTCCCATATGTTGGTCATTTATTCACTTGGGTGAAAAAACTCAAAATACCAACGTTTAGACCTGTGGGCCCATCGGGCCCATTTTAGGGCCCCCCAAATTTGGGTGCCCCCGGCTGCCCCAAAATCTTCCAGAGGCCATATCACAGGTTGTAGTGGTCCGATTTGGCTGATGTTGGTATCAAAATGCTCGTAAAAGCGAGATCTTTCGAATTGCATCAAGTAAAATCACTCCGAAATAGGATTTCAAAAGTTATAGTTTGGGGCGCCCTTTGACCTTGGGCCCCCGCTCCCAGCCAAACGATGGTCCCGATTTTTTCGTGTGAGAATACCCTTCATATACTCCAACACCTCAGCATAAATGAAAATGGGATCCAATGGGTTCACGCATGGCAAAGATTTATGTTGGGGGACTCGGGTGCTGGACACAACAATACGCCACAATACATTCTGTCAAATAAAACATTGGTTGGCAAAAAATCTTGACTATAATATGCTAGGAAAAACTCTTCTCATATTAGTATCGCTTCCAGTTCCTGCATGTGCATGTGGAAAATTTATGTACAATATAATGATATAGTGTATTGGAAATCTTGTGTTCAAATATTGTGCTCTGTATTGTGGCGTATTGTGTGTCAGCACCCGAGTCCCCCAACATAAATCTTTGCCATGTGTGAACCCATTTTCATTTATGCTGAGGTGTTGGAGTATATGAAGGGGTATTCTCACACGAAAAAATTGGGACCATCGGTTTGGCTGGGGAGTGGGGCCAAGGTAAAAGGGTGCCCCAAACTATAACTTTTTGAATTACTGTTTCGGAGTGATTTTACTTTACGCAATTCGAAAGATCTCGCTTTTACGAGCATTTTGATACCAAGATCAGCCAAATCGGACCACTACAACCTGTGATAAGGCCTCTGGAAGATTGTGGGGCTGCCGGGGCGCCCAAATTTGGGGGCCCCTAAAATGGGCCCACAGGTCTAAAAGTTGGTATTTTGAGTTTTTTCAGCCAAGTGAATAAATGACCAACATATGGGGAAAAAAATGAGGTATTAGTGTCGGGGGTGTGTACACTTGACATGGAATGCCCCCAATACCAGTTTCATGTATATCTGACTCAGTCTCTGAGATATAACAAACTTCGTTTTTTTATTGTTTTCGACCAGGGTTCATTCAAAGTCCATCTTCTCCGACAGTTTTCATAGGATCCGGCTGGAAATTTTTGACAATATGGCTGAATGTACTGCCCACAGTCGCTGCGTGGCCCGATTTTTGAAAAAATAATTTTTTAATGATTTTTCTAAAATTTCAAAGTCCCGTTGCTAGGCAACGGTGGTGTCCATAGCAACGGTTCTCATTTGCACACAACTAGGTCATGGTATGAACTTACCAACCACGTTTCATCGAAATCGCCATTGTATTAACGGAGCACTGGACCGAACAGAGGGACAGACAGACAGACAGACAGACAGACAGACATATCGACGGAAATACTGATAATAAGGGTAGAACAAATTTCAAAAAAAAATTTTTTTGAAAATTTTTTTTTTCGACGAGATCGACTACCCAAGACAAACAAGCCAGTAGGCGGACATGGGTAGTCGGCCGTTGCTAGGCAACGGAGGGGTCATAGCAACGGTTCTTTCTCACACATAACTAGGACATACCATGAACCTACCACACAGTTTCATGTATATCTGACTCATAGTCTCTGAGATATAACGAACTTCGTTTTTTTATTGTTTTCGACCAGGGTTCATTCAAAGTCTATCTTTCTTGACAGTTTTCATAGGATCTGGCTGGAAATTTTTGACAATATGGCTGAATGTACTGCCCACAGTCGCTCGTGGACGCGATTTTTGATTTTCGAAAAAATAAATTTTTTATGATTTTTCAAAAATTTCAAAGTCCCGTTGCTAGGCAACGGTGTGTCCATAGCAACGGTTTTCATTTGCACACAACTAGGTCACGGTATGAACCTACAACCAAGTTTCATCGAAATCGCCATTGTATTAACTGAAATCGCCATTTTAAATACTGATAATAAGGGTAGAACAAATCTCAAAAAAAAAATAATTTCGACTAGATCGACTACCCAACAAACATGTCGACGGAAATACTGATAATAAGGTAGATCAAAATTTTTTATTTTTTTCGACTCGATCGACTACCCAACAGACAGACAGACAGACACACACCAATAACGAATATAGTGGTCACTAATTTTTTCGTGAAAATTTTTTTTCGTGAACCAATCATTTCAAGAAAAAAAAAAGATAGCTCTTGCGACTATACTGCTGAGGTTGTTTTCATTGATCAAATTCTCCCGATGAGTACTTGACTGAATCGGGAATTGATTTTTTCGTTGCCCGATTTTAACGAAATTTGATACGACACACTGCAGGAGAATGGTGAGTAAGGTGGGCTGAAAATTTTTGCGCTATCGTGTACCGTTTTGCTGTATTTTCGGGAACATACATACATATATACAAGCCGGTAGGCGGACATGGGTAGTCGACTACCCAATAGAACCTGACGTGATGGGCACGTTTGATGGGGAATGACCTGAGGATTAAGCACAAGAAAATTCATGATTCTAGCTTCAAGGGTTAATGCTGCAGATTGTTTTTTCGTTAAAATACCCCCACATTTAAGGGTTTTTCGGCCGTTGCTAGGCAACGGGGTCCATAGGGGTCCATAGCAACGGTTCTTTCTCACACATAACTAGGACATACCATGAACCTACCATACCAGTTTCATGTATATCTGACTCATAGTCTCTGAGATATAACGAACTTCGTTTTTTTATTGTTTTCGACCAGGGTTCATTCAAAGTCTATCTTCTCCCGACAGTTTTCATAGATCCGGCTGGAATTTTTTGACAATATGGCTGAATGTACTGCCCACAGTCGCTCGTGGCCGATTTTTGTTTTCGAAAAAAATAATTTTTTATGATTTTTCAAAAATTTCAAAGTCCCGTTGCTAGGCAACGGTGGGTGTCCATAGCAAACGGTTCTCATTTGCACACAACTAGGTCATGGTATGAACTACCAACCAAGTTTCATCGAAATCGCCATTGTATATACTGAAATCGCCATTTTAAATACTGATAATAAGGGTAGAACAATCTCAAAAAAAAAATTTTTTTCGACGAGATCGACTACCCAACAAGATGAGAGTTTTAGTAATATATAGATAGATACAAGAATTATCTGTGGATAAGGAGTCGATTTCATACTATTTCCCGTTACTACAAGTGAGCAGTGGATGTGTATGTATGTATGCATGTATGCATATATATGTGGAAAAATTACAGGCCGAGACTGGGAATCAAACCCAGGTCCTCTGGCAAACCGTAACAGTGCTCTGCTGTCTGAGCTATCTGGGTGACCCACTGGCTGAGAAACGCAATTCTTCCATATATACAGGTGCCGATCTCTTTTCCCTACTGTATATGTGGAAGAATTCCGTTGCTCAGCCAGTCTAATTATATATATAATCAGGGTATGCTTACACGTTGTAAGCAATAACGAGCCATGCTTCTCCATAATCTCGGGTCGCTCACCTGCATTTGATTTTGAATTTATTTATTTTCACTTTTGGACGCCTTCTGATGGTTCTGTGATTTTTCCCGGTGTATCGGCTTCGATGTCCATCGGCACACCAAATTTCATTTCCACTTTCAACGTCACCCAGAAGGTACCAATATTTAATACGAGTCAGTGAGTTTGTGACTCAGTGGCTAGAATGAGCTTTATATATTGTTGCGAGCCGGGGGGTTGGGTGAGAAGACCACCAGGGGGGGAAGCTATCTCGGGTTTCCATCAGACTCCCTGGAATTGCAGGCTGTCGCACATGGATAATTCCGAGATGCGGCAGGTCGCTAACCAACCGTGAACGCCAAAAACTCAACCACGTGACCGAGGGTCCTCCGTCTATGGGTTAACCAGGTTACCTAAATAATCAGGGGACCTAATTACCGGGGGAAACGCCCTCGGTGCGCCTTGTCCGAACCAGATCACTTTACCAGATCAGATGCAGCCGAGCGACACTGCCAAGGCAGTACCGACACTGCCAAGCTCAAAGGAACGGATCATTGGGAATAAAGTCCCAGCTAGGTTCGGATATGGACCATGCTGGATCAATGAAAGAAAAGACAAAAACGAGCTGGGAACATTTCTATAAAGGATTTATTACAGGCAGGCGAGGAGAGATATGTGGCACAGTTAATACATTTTATTGTTGTGTGTGAGAAGCGATAGCAAGGAAAGTGTGGTGCAACAATAATCAAGCAACTTACAAAAGCAGACACAGAGCAGAGTTATCCCAATATAATTCTTGTATAATCTTAACTTAAGGACAGGCACCATGACACACACACACACACACACACGAAGAGGAGTTAATGAAGAGAAAAAGGAGAGGAGATGAGGCTAATGGTCTCTCAATACCTTGCA
>CM068963.1:43528090-43543592 GCA_035128595.1 Eptatretus atami | reverse complement strand
GAGGTTCTTTAAAAAACGTAAGTCTGATGACTCTGACAACAATCAAGACACCCCGGGTACATCGGAGACACATGTTGAAGCCAGCAGGAGCAGCGCAGAGGGGACATCACGAGCAGTTACTCACAGCAACCAATCAGATGCCACCCCAAACACCACTTGCGAAATGCCAATGATTGCCTCATCATCTGGACATTGGATCATACGTCAAAACCACAGAACATTTGACCAATAATCGAAGATATGACCTCCTGATGAACACATACGTCCCACCAACTGATTACAGCTATCAGAACGATTCACAGGGCTCCCGCTGTTTCCGCCACACGTGGATAAACCAATATTCTCCATGGCTGGCCTACTCAAGTCACTTGAAAGGTGCTCTGTGCAAATACTGTGTGCTGTTCCCTCAACCAGTGCACCGAGGTCTAATGGGTGCGTTCATCGTGACTCCTTTTGTTAAATACAAAGACTTCAATGAGTGGCGAGGAAGCACATGCTTTCCTCCTGGCACAAAGGCGCACTGCAAGATGCCAACAATTTCCTCACCACCGTGCAAAGGCCAGAGTTGACCATCGTGAGCCAGATGGACCGAGCAGTCAACAAAGCAGTCACTCAAAACCGAGAGAAACTGTTCCCCATACTATCCAGCATTCTGTTCTGCTGCAGCCATGACATTGCATTGAGGGGAAGGAGAGTACATCGGGGAACCTCTGTGACCTACTGCGATTCAGGATAGAAGCAGGGGACACGGTCCTGAAGGATCACATGGAGGGCGCAAGCAAAAATGCGAGATACACATCAGTTTGTGTACAGAACGAGCTGATAGTTCTCTCCGAAGAAGTAGTAAGAGACAATATTGTGAAAGCTGCAAATGAATCAAATGGATTCTCTATCATTGCAGATGAAACTGCTGACATATCAGGCACCGAGCAACTGTCCATTGAGGTACGTTTTCGTTGCGCTGCAGGAAACAAACGAATGACTCAGCCACCATACGTGAGGAATTCCTTGGATTCATTCCACTGGAGAGGGTGGACGTTGCAACAATTGCAGATACTATCATCGACCAAGCAAAAAAAATTTGGTCTTAACCTCGACAAGCTCCACGGCCAAGGCTACGATGGATGCTCAACCATGGCAGGAAAAGGACAATGGTGTACAGGCCCGTATCAGGACACCTATCCCAAAGCTGTTTTCGTGCACTGCTCTTCACATACGACTGAATTTGGTGGTTCATGATCTGAATTCTGTCGCGAGATGTGAGAATACGACTGGAACTGTGAAATCTATCATTAATTCTTCCGTGACAGTCCCAAGCGCAGGAGACTGGTTCCAAATATACCTTTGTTGTGTGAAACCAGATGGGAGCGCAAAGTACAAAAGCATCCGCATCTTTTCAGAGAACTTTTTTGATATCTATGCACAACTGGACAACTGGAGGCAAAACCAGGCATTGAGTCAAGATGGGATTCCTTGAGATCACAGTTCTCTGGAAACAGTCTGCTTTGATGGTCGATTACACTTGCTTCAGAATCCAATCTGACTCTCACTTATAGTTTCAGTCACTTGTTTCGCTCTCGCACTACATCCGAGAGAATATGCTAGCAAACAGGAAGAGATGAATTCAAGCACATATCGTATTCATCTGTCAAGGAAATGTATGCGATTGGACACCTGTAGAGAAGCTCTGCGTGGTTATGACGTGCAGAATGGCATAAGCCACTGCGATGACAACTCTTCTGGGTATGATCGAGCTAGGTGATAGCAACCACTCTGTGTCCCTGCTGTGCGCAAGGCTATTCCTCATCGCATGACTCTGCCACATTGCTTAACGACCATCAATCGATCATATCTAGTGTAAAGTCTATCAGAGCTCACAACTGCGTCTAGCTGGGTGCGACAGGAACCCTGGTTATAGGTATCTTTCATCAACGGGATGGACTGCAATCGACTATAACTCGTTCTGCCCGCCTCTGCCTGATCAATCCTAACTGCTATATCCAGCACTGTGCCCAGACAACGCTGCTGAACATAGCCAGATAAATGGTAGCCACTGCGTATATGGATACTAGAGTACCTGTAAGGCTATATTATGTTACTCTCTAATTTCCTTGGTGATAGAGATCCCCGACGGCGTCTCATATGGTTTCCTTGTCCTCTTATTAGTGAGTGTATAGACTCCTGCGACATTCTTTACTGAGATCAGTTCGAGATGTTGAGTCATAACTATTTGTGTTATGATGTTTATTTTCAATATTCTGACTTCGTCTGTATTTCCATGTATATTTTATTAGCAAAACACCTCTGACTTTGCTTTCCAGCCGCTGAATGGGCGCGGGCGGCAACTATGCTGCCCCCGCCCCTTCCTTGCATCCCCTCCTCTGCTACCGCGTCACCGCCACTGGTAAAGACTCTCAAATTGCTCAACCCCATTTTCATTCCTCCAGATATCCTCCTCGTCTCTCAGCTCGGGTACTTCCGCGGTAATCTGAAATACAGACATATTCTTCAGATTCCCGGGACATCGACACTTTGCAAAGAGGGGTAGCGCTTTGATAAGTTCTTGACACGCCGGGTTATCATATACTGTTTTTCGCTTGTTATACCAGAAACTGTCATGTGCATATACACCGCCCAAATAAAGGTATGCGTCAGCGAAGAACTGATGCAGTGTCTTGAAACAAGATCGCCCGTAGGGCGGGTACTCGGCTCGTAATACAAATCATTGGAGTGGGGAGCTATCGCCGGCACTATTGCCAAATTCCTGCCCTGACTACTAGTGGGGCAGATAACAGAATTTTTGAGAGGAATCGTGCAAATGATGATACAAGCATCAAATTTGGCACATTTGTTCTCCAGAGGATTCTAATCAAATCTGCCTGATTGGCCATTGAAAATCCAAGATGGCGGCCATTTTTCAAGTGGCCGCCATGTTAGCCTCCGAAGTTGACTTTTTGTTAGAAGTATTTGTAGTTGTCCGATTTGCATGATCTAAGTGTGGATCCATATGTTTTCAAGCCTGCTGGAGTGGATTTTCTGTTTTTGAAGCCCCCTGACGCACACTTTTTCTGATTTTGCACCACTTTAATGATTGTCATATAATGATTGTCATATGAAGCTAAGGCCTTGGAATGCCTGTGGACATATGTTCCTTCCTTGTACTTGGCAAAGCAGTGTTACTGCAGGAGCTGTGATATAAGAAAGGTCAGATTTCGATGCTCCATGCTGGAGTTGGGACTTGATGTCTGCGCCATGTTCGACCATGCATATAAAATTGCAGAAGTGATGGTGGTACAGCCTGTTCTAGTCTGTGTCGTGAAACGTGCTGCTGAAATGCGACTTTTGATGGAGCATGTCTCGTCTTATTATCCAGCAGCTTTCGCTAGATGGATCGCTTCACCGTACTTGGATGCTTGTGTGAGGATTGAGCCTACATCATTCTCAAAAGCCAGCAGAACATCTCGTCCTTGCAATGAGCTGCAGCTTGGGGATGTGAAAAAGCAGCTGGTCCTTAAGTCGAGTAGGATGAACATCAGGCGTTCAACACCAAGCTGATCCAGCTCTGCTTGTAAAGCATAGTCATATCAGCAAGCCTGAAAATGGGTGGATCTGTACTATCACTGGCAGTTTTCATCTCACTAATGTAGGTGACCAGTTTGGAGAAAGCAATTGGATATGCTTCCTTCCAGTGCTCCTGTGCTTCTCTTGCTCCTGCGCCTTCAGGTAGTCTCGTTCTCGGTTATACAGTGCCACCAAGCAGGCAGGGTGATATTTCAGTTCTTGTGCTACGACATCTACACTCAGTTTGGCAAGGAGTTTTCTATCACTGAGTGTTTTTGCACATTTGTTTATTCTCTATTTCAATTTCATTGTCATTGCTTCTCTAGCACCCCCTTGGGTTTCGCAAAGAAAACATTCTTGTTTTAGCTTCTTGGACTTTCGTGGGATCTTACTTCTACTGCCCTCATCACTAGCACCTGCAGGATGGATCTTTTTTCAGCTCTGTGTAACTTTGTGTTGTTAAATAGAAGCCTGCAACTCTCATGATATCGTGCCTTGTTTTGTCTCAAGGTTTCCTCTATCCCACCACCTTCGTCAAGTCTGCAGGGTCTAGCTTGATTGGTCGTGCATTGAGTGAGTGAAACAGAGGATATTCCTTGCCAAGTTCATATACCATCATCTCCTTTTTTGGCAGGATTGGCCTGGGGGACTTTAGATATTCTTTCTTAACCTCCTGACATAGGCAGCTCTTGGTCCAGACAGTGTTCCATGATTTACCAGTAGAACTCGTGTCATGGCCAGTATGACGTTCAGGGTCGAGGGTTTATCTTTTACCACCCTGTGCATGTATAATGGACACTTTCCTGTATGGGATACAACTAGGTTTATGCATCTGCCCTACACTTAGTCCGATCGTTCATCCAGTGTCATAAGTCCCGTGCGATCTGTACACCATCCAGATAACTAAAACCCGGTTATCCTTGGCTCGGCTCTTCCCGCTGGCACGTCCTGTCGATTCAGGTGCGGCTGCCTAACTGATCCGGGGTTGATTAGGCAACATTTGGGACACTAGTAAGTTGTTGCAGTATGATGCCAACAATGATGCCAACATACAAATTCCTACTTAGCTGACACTGAACCCATGCTGAGTTTCACAGCAGTGTGTCACCAATGTGCTTGGTAGTGTCCGACAATCACTCTTCAAGAAATTCTTACTTGGCGATGAACTGGAAATGTTGATTAAACGACTGGTAAGTGGCCTTAATCAATCAACCTGGATTCAATCAGCACATCTGTTTCATCAACTTCGTGCACTTGAAAATTTGGAGCTAGATATACTCATCACACGCAGAGACCTTCTGTGTGCTACCTCATCTAGTTTAGCCCGCGAGCCAACGCGTTTACCAGGTGTGGCCGATGCGGTCACTAGCAACTTCTTGGAGCCATAGATGAGAGTTGGGCCAGTGATGAGGACACAGGCCAGTATTCCATCCAAGGGATGTGGCTGACTGCTGAAACAAAGGTACTACCTCTAACACTACACCCCTACACCCCATGCATAAGTAGCTACTACTACATACATGTTAAGTCATGCAAACGTATGAAAATCATAAACAAATGTGCAAAATCAGAAAGTGTGTGTCAGGGGCTTTAAAAACACGAATATCCACTCCAGCAGGCTTAAAACATAGGAATCCACACTTAGATCATGCAAATCGGACAACTACAAATACTTCTAAGCAAAAAGTCAACTTCGGGAGGCTAACTTGGCGGCCATCTTGAAAAATGGCCGCCATCTTGGATTTTCAAATGGCAATCGGCAGATTTGATCAGAAAGCCCTGCGAAACAGAAATGCCAAATTTGATGCTTTGTATCATAAATTTGCCACGATTTTCTACTATCTACTACACTATACTTAGTCCAGCGTCAGACCTGGCAAGGCGATTCGTGAAAAAAAAATGGCCAAAACAACCCACAAGAAGGTGGAAAAATTATGGCTGCAATAAGAAAAGTCCGAGTCTCAATCTGCATAAAATCACTTGGTTTTTTGGAAAGTTTAGTGAATTTGACTTGGGTGGGTTCCAATCCAACCAATGGCTAAATACTATAACACAATCTCCTCCAACTCACTTTGCCCTCTATCTCCTCATCCATGCCACATGAAATGACTTTGCCATTTGCCATCGTCCGACCTTGTGAAGATCCGTCCGGATCCGGATACCATAATTTTTCAAGTGATTCTTTGTCAATGAGTGATCGTCCCACAAACGATATCTCAAAAAGTTGTGGACGGATTCGGACGAAACTTGGTGGACAGGTTAGGTGACGTGCTGAGCTCAGCCTCCCCGTTGCTCTGAGGGTGCCTGGTGGTCATATGGCAGCTTAGCTGCCGGGGCAGCTATCATTTCTTGAAGTGCGACTGTGTCGCTGATGCAGTGCCCCTCTACCAGTACACACACTGGAACTGGTACTCATTTCGCCGACCTGGGAAGGATGACAGGCTGAGTCAACCCCCTGGTGTATTAATTCAGCGGCCGACGGGGCTTGAACTCACGACCCTAGGATCCCAAGCCACCACCCTAACCACTGAGCCAACACCAGGCTTGAGGGTGCCTGGGACTGCTGGTCACGTGGTTGAATCCATAGTCCACTGCAGAGTCTCTCTCCCCGAAAAGGGCAAACCAATATCTGCAATGAGTTTTTCTGGAGTGCCATGTTGGGCGAAGATCGATTTCAGATGGACAACTCAGCCTGGTGTTGGCTTAGTGGTTAGGGTGGCGGCTTGGGATCCTAGGGTCCTGAGTTCAAGCCCCGTCGGCCCCTGAATTAAAATACACCAGGAGGTTGACTCAGCCTGTCATCCTTCCGAGGTCGGAAAAATGAGTACCAGTGTACTGGTAAGGGGGACACTGCATCAGCGGCATAGCCGCGTCCCAACCAATGATGCAACCAGCAGCCACAGGCTGCACTCGATAGAGAGAGAGAGAGAGAGAGAGAGAGAGAGAGAGAGAGAGAGAGAGAGAGAGAGAGAGAGAGAGAGAGAGAGAGAGAGAGATAGCCAACTGTCTTCAAAACTCTACTGTTGCAGCACTTCTGACACGATGTCGTGATGGTCATGTTAAAGGATTGAACAACAGTGAAGGTTTAACTGTTTTATTCGAGTATACAGCATACAGTTCATAACTTGGGCATGAGACTTGCACCTAGAGCTAACAACTCCATGTACATCTCTCCAGCTCAGCCTGCCGGACTCATCCCTCACGTCCCCGTACATCCTGTGACATGTATCTGTGCATTATACCACCTTTGCTGGCATTAGTCGGTGAATGGTAAAGATCCTACAGTATATTTCGGCAAGAGTAAATGAGTTAACACTGGCATCCTGAACAAAGAACAAATTTCTGCCTCGACTGACTGCTGGAACAGCAATGGCAAACCAGTCAGCTTAACCAAACCACCCAGTATAACCCTTACCGAGAGATTGCTTTGCAGCAGAACTGATTCTCTGTAAAGATTGAAGAGTACGGTGCATCGATGATTTGTGACGAGCCCCTTTAAGTCCTCCAGCTTGCTCCTTTGTAGAAGTCACATTTCCTTTTCTTCAAATGTATTTGCATTGTTCTTTGTTCCCTGAAAGACTTGTGCCGTGTAAACAGAATGCTGTGATGGAAATGCATTTTGCATGCATTGGGCCAAGTGCTCCTTTTTGTGTATTTCATGCACCGTATACATTTATTTGTTTGCAATATTGAAAATTATAAATACTAATCTGCAACAAAATGGCATTGTGTGGATTATTTGTTATCATAGCCAAAAGTATTTGAAGAGAGACTTCCTGTAACATTACTGTATATAATAAGAAAGAAAGAAAAATCTAAAAGTTTGAAAATGTTGTTATTGTAATGTAAAATAATATTTTAAAAAACATAACAGCTGAATCTCAACAATTTGGTCAAAACTACGCAAGAGAGAATGATTTTCATTACCAAAACAATTAGAAAAGTTAAAACTATGCGCACAGATCAAGTTTGACTATTATGTTAAATATCATCTTAGAAAACCTATTAATTCCCGTCAACCATTTTGAACCATACAAAACCAAGTAGTGATGGGAGAAATTGTTTAACACAGCTAAGCAAGTCTGAAATAAAGATGCACTACTTCAAAAGAGTATTACAGGTAACGCAGCCGGTTTTATGTCTCTTCAACTACCGGCATGAGGTGTACATTGCCCGATAACCCAGTGTAATAGTGAGGTTAAACTTCTGCCTATTAAAATGCCGTTTAATCATCACAGGACGGGCAGGAAAAGGTGACATACTGCACAACATACTTTAATAGCCAATTATCACAAAAGTAACTGTGTTGGTGTATGCTGATCAAAACGATGATGAGTGAGCAATTCCATCAAAGAGGGGCATTGATCAGAAGCCAGGGATTTGGTGAGAGCACGAGCATTAGTGGAGCCTTCAAAATATTCTCAGAACGAGATACTTAACAACAGCCCAAGAAATATCAAAGTTTTTTTCGTTTTTCTCTTTTTCAACATCAAAGCGGATGTAATGAGAGCGGCACACAGTGGAGTGCATACCTCTGCAGGCTGAACAGTTTACGTTTTGTATCCCACTGATAGGCTGGTCATTATAATACATTTGACTGTTGTTTTGTCAGTCCATAACTTTATCACATACCCAACTACAGTACTTCACAAAGTTTTGTCCAAATCTGTTCAGAACATTTTGACATAAGCTGCTACACACAGTACGTATTGTCTTTGATCCTATCTCTCAATGGTTAAAAATCACCTTTAAAATTCTAGAATCCAGATCTATATCCAGACCTGAACCAAAATCTAATTGGGTTGTTCTCGTCATCGACCCAACTCATCCACCAAGTTTTGTCATAACTCGTCCATAACTTTTTTCAGATATCGTGCTATATGTCGTTTCTGGCCCCATCTCTCAATGGTGAAGAATCTAGTATCGAGTATCTGGTATCCAGATCTTCACCAAAATCTGATCAGTTTGACCTTGTCACACGCTCAACCTGTTAACAAAGTTTCCTCCAAATCTGTCTACAACTTTTTGAGATATCCTGCTTACAGACAACAAACAATGGTGAATACATAACCTTCTTCCACCTTTGGTGGTGGAGGTAATTAGTAATAAAAATGTATTTCCATACTCCATTATACAACTTGTACAAGTAATTCCATCATACAACTTGTATAAACAAGGTATTATAAAACATTTGCATTTCTTGGACTCAATATCTACCGACATAACTTATAGACCCAATATCTATGTTGCTTGGATTCGTAAGCATCTCAATCAGAGAACCTTTTTGAATGCCCCTCTTACATGAGGATTAAACAGAGACAAACAAAAAGACAAAGGTAACATTTGCAGTGGCACAGGATGGATGAATTGCAAGGGTGAGGAAGGACACACAAGCATTATCGAGGATTGACTTTTAGCAGAGTAATGTCAAATAACTATAACCTTTCAAAATTATCTTTAGGCCTGAAGATTGTAGTATGATGAAAATTTCCCATCGTATGTCAACGTGACTACATAATTTCCAGACATCACCGATTGATCGAGATTAGAATATTTGTTGTTGGCGTGACAAATGGGTGAAATGGCTTGTGGTTTGCACAATGGGTCCACCGAAAGTGTGCAAAATTGCACCTCTTCTATTCCTTGAGTCAAGCAGGATTTTTCAAAGGGCAAAGGTTTTCCAGCCTGTGGATACAAAACATACTGTATGATGTGATCCAGAACTGTGCACTGTATAATTAGCAACATTCATTTACTAGTAGCAAGCAATTCTATTTGCAAGGCAGTCATTTGCTTCATAATTCCATCATGACGTTGCATTACTTGGAGTGTTTTTGTGACTCAAACTATTTCAAATTTTCAATCACTGTAATCATTTAAAACCTTCATCGCATTATTTTATGTAATATATCATATGATTAAATATTTCATGCAGCGTGCAGACATTATTATAATTTCATCATTGTCGTTGTTACCTCCGCCACCGAATGTGGACAGAGGTTATGTTTTCATCCCCGTCTGTCTGTTTGTCTGTGAACAGGTTATCTCAAAAAACTGCTGGACAGATTCTGACAATTTGGTGGACAGATTTGGTGTTTGACAAGATGAAGTGATTACTTTTGGTGAAGATCCAGATCGCTACTTGAATTTTTGAAGTGATTCTTCACCTTTAAGAGATGGGGACAAAACAATATATTTTTCCTTCCCCCCCCCCCTTTCCAGAATGCGTCTAGCGACGTTTGGTGAGGTGTCACTCTCCCCACACTCCCTTTCCTCGGTCTTCCCCCCCTTCCTAGCTCCCCTTTTCCTCACCTCTCTAGCTCCTCCACCCCTCCTCACTTACCCCCCCCTCCCCCTCCTCTTCTCTCTCTCTCTCTCATTAACAGATATTCAATATCTCTTGTTAACAGGTAAGCACGATGTTAACAGATATCTAATACCTTTAACAAGCAAAAGTACCCGTCCTCAGTGACCGGAAATGTGATTGGGCATTTCAAGTCCCATCACTACCAACATCCTTCCTTCCGATTCCCATTGACTTTCAAGGCTTGTTCTGACCGTCTCTTTCCATTGGCCTGATGGGATGTCTTCGGGTGTTATCTCGAGCTTTGTTGTGAGCTGAATGGAAGCATCTGAGCGAACCGTTTGTCTACGTACAGTGTTTTGGGCCTGTTCTTGCATTGTAATGGAATGTTGACGTGCCTGCATTCGTTCTTTACCTTCTTGCCCGATTGCTCAGTTTGGTCAGATGGCCAGCTCGAGGAAGAGTCTGGGTTGTTTCATATTCTTTACATTTCCTAATGAAGGAGCTCACTGTGCTCTTGGGAACGTTCAACACTCTAGAAATGGTTTTATACCCTTCCCCAGATCTATGCCTCCTCACAATTCTATATCGGAGTTCTATGGACAGTTCCTTGGACTTCATGGTAGAGTTTCTGCTCTGACATTCACTGTCAACTCTGGGACCTTATATAGAAAGGTGTGTTTCTTTGTAAATCATGTCCAATCAATTGAATTAGCCACAGGTGGACTCCAGTCAAGTTGTAGAGACATCTCAAAGATGATCAAAGGAAAGTGGATGCACCTGAGCTTAATTTGGAGTGCCATAGCAAAGGGGTTGAATACTTATTGACGCAAAACATTTCAGCTTTTCATTCTTACTATAATTCACGGACCGGTGTGTGTTTGTTTGTCGCACTTCTCCTCCTACAGTTCAGAGCTAATTACATCCAGACTTGCTACAGAGGATCAGCATGACCCCAATTAATGTATGGGGGTATTTTTTTTTTTATCTTTGCCGGTGGTCTGGGGTGGGGGTGAGGGAGGGAACGCAAATTCTCCACGTAAATGTGTATCTTGTTGCCCCGCCTCCAGGTCGGGGAGGGTATTACAAGTCTCCACCATTTACAGTCCAGTATTCCTGACCCCACGTTTTCCAGTGCAGTGAGGTGTTTTAAATTACTGGCTGGGTGTGCTTCCCCATTGTCTCGGGTCACTCACCTGCATTTGATTTTTTTATGTATGTATTTTCATTTATTTATTTTTTTGTCATTTACGGATGCTTTCCGACATGTCTGTGATTTTTTTTTTCCTGGTGCATCAGCTTCGATGTCCGTCATTATAAAATTACCATGCTGCCCCATTTTCTTGGGTCACTCACCTGCATTAAAAAAAAATTTTTTCATTGTTTTTTTCTCATTTATTTATATTTTCATATATGGATGTTGTCCGACGATTCTGTGAATTTTTTTTGGTGTACCAGCTATGATGTCCATCGGCACACAAAATTTCAGCTCTCTACGTCACCCAGAAGGTACCAATCTTTAATATCAGTGAATGAGTCAATGAGTGGTTAGAAAGAGCTTAATATAATTATATATTAGATAAGCAGTCGGTATGTTTTTGCTTCATGCACGTAACCCAGGTTATTGTTTTTTGCGTATACAGAACTGTCAGTGCCGAAAAACCACCCAAATAAAGGTATGCGTCAGAAGAACTTGTTGCATGCTTGGAATAAGATCACCCGTAAGGCAGGTACTCTGCTATTTTTTTAAATTAATTTGTAAAAAATTCTAAAAAGACGTTTTCACTTTGTCCTTATAGGGTATTTTGTGTGGATCAGTGCCAAAAAATGTAAGTTTAATCCATTTTAAATTCAGGCTGTAACACAAGAAAATGTGACAAAAGTTGAGGGGTATGAATACTTTCTGAAGGCACTGTATACTCTGTAATACTTTATCCATGGCATTGTAAGATAGATCTGTTGGATATGCATTGCAGGATGTTTCTTGCCACTCACCAGCATATCTTGTAGCCAAGTACAATGAACAGGATCAGATATCTGCGGCCATATAACGGCTCTAAGCCTGAAAAACAAGTTATTCCTTGTGCAATAAAAACGATTTAAACTTACAGTACACTGGATAAGGCTCATGTCAAAGCTAGTACATGTACAACATGAAAGATACTGTAATACCTTGACAAAGAATGAACAATGTAAATGAAGAACATAAAGGTTGATTGTTATAGATTTCTTCAAAACCCACAATTGAGTTAATGTGTAAGATCCACTTGGTTATACAAGCAGGGGCAAATCCAGGAATTGGGTAGGGGGCGGGGTGTGCCAAATAACAGAAAATCTAAGCATATGAACGTTATGAAAACTTTATTGCAGCTTTCAAATAAATGCACATTCACATATTCTTTGATATGCATGTATTGTGCAAAAAGATATAAAAGTTAATTAATTTAATATTTAATGCATAACTAAAAATAAAATAACTTGAATTCAATAAACTTCAAGTTTCAATCTTAAATATCATGACTAGTGAGACCTACCTGAGTGATGGTAGTGCCTATATGACATACTAGCAACTATATGACATACAGAAGGAGTTCTGGTGACCAGGGAACCACTGGGTTTGCCACTGTAATGGTAATATATTTTTGTTGGGAGGGGGGTTTTCCGGCAACCCCCTGGATTTGCCACTGACAAGCCTCCTACCACAAAAAAGTGGAAGGAATCTAGACAAACACAATATATAGGGAAGCACAACTAGGTCAGAATTTGTTGATTCAATCACGACCAAGAAAATTGCCTCCAAGATTATTAAAGCCAGTTTTTTTGTGTATTTGACCACTTTCCTCTACGTGACAGCCTTTCACAGCTGTAAAATGTAATTCTGTGTGAGATTTTTTTAGCTCGCCTGTTCGAAGAACAAGAGACTATAGCGATACCCCCGGCGTGAGCGTGAGCGTGAAAATGTTAAGTTTTTGGTGCAAGTTATTTCCTTTCTAATGTTTTTATCTACCACACTATTTTTTACTGATTACAATATACAAATACATATATTGCTTTAAAATTATTTGGATCAGACTTCACTGCAATGCTTATAAAAAATATTATTAGACTCGTCTTTTAAAAACGATAAATGTATAAACAGGCGAGCATTGGTGGCTTTGACACCAATCTCTGGTTTTATCACTACTCTCTTGTACATTTAGCCGGTTGACATTTTTGTTCACCAGAAACGGTACACACAGCGACGTGACATATTGGTTGTTTTCTTGGAATATCAAGAATAATTTGTGCAGCTAGGAACATAACTTCACAAAGAAGTTGCCACGACCGTTCCAAAAACTTTCGGCAATCTGTCATTCTAGAGCAAAAAGTGCAGGTAAACCTTTACCATCCTCATAGATTTGATTATTTCAGAAAAGATTGTTACGACAACGACTTGGGTTTGATTAATGAAGGGTTTAATTATTATCAGTTATATATTATTTAATTATTCATCAGTTATATATTAATGAGTGTCAGCATAAGTGTTTGCGAACCCCAATTAGCAATGACCAGAATCGGATGTCTGGTTGGATTCCCCATCACCGTTGGCCTCACGTCTAAGTCCTTTTTCTATCTCCAATCTGTGTGTTTATTCAATCAACCCCGTTGTCTTTTCATCACACCTCATCATGGAGGGCGGGCACACGTGGGCTATGTCAAGCCTTGAACACAGGTTTTACAAACGTGGCATAGCCACGTGTGTCACCTCGCACTGCGAGAGCGCATGCGCAAGACCCACGTGGGGAGGGGCCAAAGGACTGGCTATAAAAAGCAGCACTGCACACAGCAAAGTGAGGAAGCCCAGAAACCCCAGAGAGTGGGCCACTCAGCCACGACCATCGATACTCACAGTCAGGACCACCAAAGAGCAGACACACAGTCGGGACCCCCACAGAGTGGACACCCAGCCATTGAGCACACAACCCAGAGTGCCCAACCATCGAGGCAGCGACCACACACAGCCTTAGACAACCCCAGAAAGTGAGCCAAACAGCCAACTGCGGAGACCCAAGGGCAATGCCAGACCAAAAAAGGGGGTCTGAAGCCACACGTCTCGGTGCTTCAGGAAAAACACAAACAATACCTACACACACTGTCATTCTTTTTCATCCTGAGTTCCTGACTAAGTCTACCCATGATAAGTTTTGTGTTAACTGTTAAGGATAGCCAGGAAATTGTTACCAACCAATTCAGTGTGCCGTTCGGTTTATATCTGTACTGTATTTTGGAATTGCCATTTTCACTTCCCGCGTCCCCAACCCCATTATTCGTTCAACCTGTGCTGCTTTAAAAAATCATTTGGTGTGTATTTTGAGACATGATCTCATCCCTGGCTAATCAAGTTCTCCCCATAAAACCATTTGCGCACACTGAAGGTGCGATTCGGATGAAGTAATAGAACATAACCGCATCATTGTGGATTAGCCACGAATGTGCAGTACGCCTTCTGCTCGGTGTCTTGGGAATTCATCATAAGTAGTCGGGATGGTTGGCGTTGGTTGTGGGATGGCTGGTTGTTGAGATGCGGTTGTTTCCAAAATCAAAGATAGCAAAAGATATGTGACTCAAGATCACAGCCACGGTTAACCGAATAATTCCCTTTAGACATCGGTGGGGAAATCTAATCTGAACATTACACTTATCGACATAACTGATCTCTGGGAAGCCTGAATGGTGCTTCTGTTCATTTCCACAACTACAATATACACCATATATATATATATTTATATTTATAATATAATATATATATATACCCTATATATATATAATACTGTATAATAAGAATAATTATATATACTGTATATATATATGTATATATTATATATGTTATATATAATATCTTCTTCTCTTTCAGCTGCTCCCGTTAGGGGTCGCCATACGCGGATCAATCCGTATGATCCGCATAGTGATTTGGCTTAATTTTTTACTGCCGGATTGCCCTTCCTGACTGCAACCCTGGTCGCCTCATGACACCACCAGGGATATGGTCACACCACTAACTAAACGGGCATACACCGGACCAACACTTGGTATCATTTCGTCCGACCTCGGCTAAATCATCATACATACACAATATAATATACATATATTACAAATATCTAATATATATATTATATATATATATGCGATGGAGGTATGCCTTGATATTGAACAGTCAGGGAATAGAAAGAAAGAGATCAAAGCAACACAACAGCTTTCATATTGTAACTGATTCAATCTCCTAAACAGTTGGTATGATGAATTCCCAAGACAACCGAGCAGAAGGCGTACTGCACATTCGTGGCTAATCCACAATGATGCGGTTATGTTCTATTACTTCATCCGAATCGCACCTTCAGTGTGCGCAAATGGTTTTATGGGGGAGAACTTGATTAGCCAGGGATGAGATCATGTCTCAAAATACACACCAAATGATTTTAAAGCAGCACAGGTTGAACGAATAATGGGGTTGGGGAGCGGGAAGTGAAAATGGCAATTCAAAATACAGTACAGATATAAACCGAACGGCACACTGAATTGGTTGGTAACAATTCCTGGCTATCCTTAAAAGTTAAACAAAAACTTATCATGGGTGGACTTAGTCAGAACAGGTGAAAA
>CM068963.1:43512462-43522708 GCA_035128595.1 Eptatretus atami | reverse complement strand
GCCTGGGATTTCCCCTCCCCCTTATTTTATACGAGTTCCCTTACAAGGAACTTCAATGCCAGAGGAGGCCATTAGGCCCATCAAGTTTGTTCAATGGTTGGCAACTTATGGTGGTTTTTCTGTACTCCATCCTTTTTAAATGCGGAGTGTCAAGCAAGGAAGCAGCATGTACCATTTTGAAGTCTTTGGTATGACTCACCATGGGTTTGAACCACCGACCTCGCAAGACTCAGATCAGACGCCCTAACCATTATGCCACCTCAAGCACCAGCACTTGTTTCTGTTAGTTACATGAATCTCTGTTCCCTAAGATTTCAATCGAGAACATATTTTCAGTTTACCAGTGTTTTTGCAAAAACAACATGGTTTATCATGTTTTATTTGGGGTAATACAATGTACTGTTACACAGAAGAGGGTGAGGGGGTCCATACTTTGATCATATTAAGAAGAGTATGGACCACGTGATCACGTAGCGTAGATTCCTCTTGTAATAGCTATTTGGCTTGAGATCAGTCATATTGTAAATTATGTACTGAGGAGGCAGTGAGTGTTAACTGTAAAACAGTACTGAGTAAGTTTGTTGTGTAAAACCTCCTGTTTTCAAGTGAGGCCGGGTGAGGACTTGGATTGGGAAGGCACCAAAAACAATGCAGGTTTCTTCTGCCTGTCAAAAATGGCTTCTCACGGCAACATTGCAGACTGCTTGGCCAGTGTGCTGCAAGCCATGATGGCAAAGTGAGTTGCAGAGCCATGGAGAGCGAAGGAAGCCTTTTTATTGGGGCCGTCCCACTCCGTGGGGTGGGACAGCCCTGAATATATCCCCGCCCACAAGCAGCGTGCAGTCAAAGAAAGGGACCCGCCATGCATGAAGGCGGTCCCAGAGTTGACAAAGGCTGTAAGTATGCGGAGTGCGTCAGTTGGAGTCGAACCTTTAGAGAAGCAGCATCCCTCTCCTCACTGCCATCCTCCAGCCCTGTGCCACACCAGCCCTGTGCTGCATCGGTCCTGTGTTGCACCGGTCCTGTGGCGCACTGGCTCTATGCTGTCTTGGATGCATTTGTGCTGTTTAACAGCTCTATCATAACGGCACCCCTGTGCTGCATCAGCCCTGTGCCATACAGGCCCAGTACCACATCAGCCCTGTGCCATACAGGCCCAGTACCACATCAGCCCAGTGCCACACAAGCCCAATGCCGCATTGGCTCTGTGCTGCATCAGCCCTGTGCCATACAGGCCCAGTACCACATCAGCCCTGTGCCATACAGGCCCAGTACCACATCAGCCCTGTGCCATACAGGCCCAGAACCACATCAGCCCAGTGCCACACAAGCCCAATGCCGCATTGGCCCTGTGCTGCATCAGCCCTGTGCTGCACAGGCCCAGTGCAACACATTCCTGTATGGGCCATACCAGATCCCAAACCAGCTCGTGCCTTGCTGAAGCCCTCACTAGTTCCCCATTGTTGTGCAGTCCCGGTCTTTATTATTATCGTCATAGTGGGTTATTTCTCTCCTTGTACACAAGGTTGCGTACCCCCTCATCCCTACTCGTCTCTGTCGATCCTCGGCCGCTTGGTTCATCCGTTTTATTGATAGCATCTTGTCTCCCCTTCTCCCCATATTTACTATTGCAATCAACCCATTTTAATTACTAGTACGTGCCCGTACGTGCGTGGCCGTACGTGCAAAAACCGTAGTGCGTGCCGTACGTGCAAAAAATAAAAAAAACCTCAAACGCAATCAGAAACAACAACCACACAGGCCGTTCCTTCGCTCTCGTGTACCCGTAGTGGTGGCCGTACGTGCAAACCCAAAAAAAAAAAAACTTTCAAACACCACAGGGTTCTTCGCTCAAAAAAAAATTTCAAACTGCGTGCCAGAACAACAACCACACAGGCGTTACTTCGCTCTCGTAAAGAAGACTGGATTGGGGCATTGTGTTTATCTATAAATGCGCATAAGAAATCGAGAAATTATTAGAATACAGTAAGTCATCACTATCCGGAAGTGGTGTGTGCCGCTACGGAATGTTCACATGCATTCCAGAATTATCGCTTGCATTGAAGTAACAACTGCTGTGATACTTACACAACAGAGTAAATTAAAATCCTATTTTAAATTAAGTTTACCTCCCTGTCTTTGCTTGCCATGACATTCGCTGCCATTGTCGCATTGCTACTCTTTTCTTCTTTCGGCTGCTCCCAGTTAGGGATCGCCACAGCGGATCATCCGTTATGATCTGCATCATGATTTGGCACAGGTTTTACGCAGGATGCCCTTCCTGACGCAACCCTGGTCCCTCTTACCACACAGGGATATGGTACACCTATTTTACCGGGGCATACACGTTCATAGATGTCTTTGTCCATTGCCACTCCTACGCCACGGTAACTAAAGCGCCGATCCCCATCGTAACCGGCACGGCCGTGATTCATCGTCGGCCAGCCGGCACGGCCTACGCAGCCACGCCTACGCAGAAACATGTCATTTTTTTTTTGTATTGGTTTGTAAATAAATGGCGCAGCAACGTGTCTTGTCTTGGTTTGTAAATGAATGGCCACAGCGTGTTTGTCATGGTTGGTAAATAAATGGCATAACTTGGGAAGCACTGTCGATTAATAATCAAACCTTGAAAAGGCACATCCACAGGCCCCAGCAATATAGCTGGAAGTTTCAATTAGATCGACGAGTTGTTGTCGAGAAACAGCGGTCACACAACATACGACACATACACACATACACACATACACATACACACTCACACACACACACACACACACACACACACACAGCACATCACTGTTGCTGGAATTAATAGAATAGATAAGAGATGGTTTCCAGCCTTTGACTAAATGCCGTTTCGGAATCCGTCGATCTTGTACCCCGGCTCAGAGAGTTCTGTGTTCATGATGCCTGACGTGACAATACTCTACTTACTGTATAGCATTAATTGTATGGATCACGTCAATAGTTAAGCAGAAATCATCAAATAATACTGTATATAGTTTGTAAGATACAAGAAGGTCGGCTACAACGCCCTGCTCATCTTAATAAAGCACACACATTTTGTATTTTCTGTTTAGTGTCTGATCCTATTGTCTTTTCCAAGCCGATGCCACTTTGCCTCAAAGGAGGACACATTCCCCAAGTGAAGGCCACTCTGTCTGAAACGTCAGATTTTCTGAATCCTCCCATTTTTCACATTGGTTGTGCACTTGCATTTTCTGCTCCAATTTTCGCAATTCTGTGATTAAAGCACAAATCAAAAACAAAAACAAAGGTTCGTGTAATGGGACTTTCAGACACGTAGTCTTCATCGATGTTTAAGAGTGCCCTGTGGTTAGTTATCACATATGTGGTTTATTTGATGGCCCGGGACATTAAGCCCTGTACGGATTCCATGCAAAAATACTATAATGTACTTAAACTCTGTACTGATCCTCATACAGATCTCACACTAACTTAAAAATATGGTAATCTGCAGTTTTTTTGGAAAAAAAAAAAAACTTACTATGGTAACACAAGGACATGTTTGCTTGCATTTCTATCTTTCATTCATTTCACGATGGGCAGCACTACAACCAAAAAGAGGACAGCGAGCCGAATGGAACGACGACCTGCATAGCTGTAAAGTAAAACATAAATAAAACATTGGCATTCACATTCAGGTGTCCTGCTTTTGTGCCATGATCTGAGCACTTCAGAATATTATAACCTTTTGTCTTCAATGTGCATGAACCCCATTCATTTTAGCTCGCCTGTTCAAAAACAGAGAGCTATAGCGTACCCCCGGCATGAGCGTCAGCGTGAGCGTGAAAATGTTAAAGTTTTTGGTGCAGTTATTTCCTTTCTAATGTTTTTTTATCTACACACTATTTTTTACTGATTACAATTACAAATGACATATATTGCTTTAAAATTAGTTTGGATCAGACTTCACTGCAATGCTTTATAAAAATATTATTAGACTAGTCTTTTAAAAACGATAAATGTATAAACAGGCGAGCATTGGGTGGCTTTGGACACACTTGGTTATATTTTGGGTTAATGTCTTGACTTTGTAAAATATAAATACAAAAGTATTATTTAGGGTGAGATTCGGACAAAAATGGAACGATAATAATAAGAACTTAGAGACGGCACTCTTCGGACGTCACCGACATGCGTCATGCCCAATTATTACATATTATTATCATACTTGTACCAGTTTGATTTAAATCCCTTCGCTGTTCTCAAGAATAAATATATTTGTACCTGGAATGACCTTTCACCTTTTGACCCAAAATCTATTCGGTTCATTTTTACTCTATACATACTTGTACAAGCTTGAACTTAGATCCCTTCAGTGCCGTTCTTTTATTATCGCAGTAACGAAAGACTATATAGCTTGCTATCTATCAGCTTATCTTTTTCATTCACACCATGGTATATCCAGTATTGCCAAAATTCCTATCATTATCACTGGTTTCAACAAGTTTGGCTGCAGTAAAGAGTTTTTGCAACATGACGTCGACCCTTTTGCCTCAAAATCTAAGCGGTTCATCTTTACATCATTTATTATCTGAACCAATTGACTTGGATCCGTTTCAGCGTCTTAAGTTATGCGGTGAACGAAACCTATGACGGACGCGATGGACGGGATGGAAAGCAGACGGAAACTTGAAAAGCGTAATTGTCTCCGGCGATTCATCGGTGGAGACCATAAAAATTAACTTGGTGATCTAAGTTGAAAATATTTCTTCAGACGGATGAATTGAGAAATAAAGCGATTTAAAATGGACTAGACTAACCTTTTGTTATGAATTGAGCTCAATAAAAGGTAGAAATAATAGTCTTGGGAAAATCATTCTTTTATTATTTTAATCATTTATCCAGTCTCTAAGACCGAATGGAGGGCTGCACATAATATACTGTATGGTGAGACGTTTAGCATGCTCTAATTGTGCTTTTCACATGGTCATTTATGAATCCACCAGCTTTAGTTTCCAATTCCGTGACTTAACTTGGAAGAGGGGGGGGGCTGCTTCTTCACCCCTTTTTCCAAAAATCACCGCCATGGATAAGGGAAGACTGGAATTTGAATGTGATCATGGGGTAGTGTCTCTCAGGATATCCGGTGTCTTCAACAAAGGTTGTATCATTCCTGCTTGCCAATAATTTCTGCCTTAAATGACAGTACAACCTGGCAGATACAGAGGACATGAGAAGTAAATACGAAACCATGATTTTAAAGATTTCTTTATTGAACATTGTTGAAGAACGTTGATCCATTTTAATACATATACTAGTGTTTTGTAGACTTGCCATTGCAGATTTTATACGCTTTACTCTTTCAGCATAAATACACGAGTTCGGAAGATGTTCTCTGTGGGATTTCTGCCCAGTCTTCAGAAACAGGTTTAGCAATTCTGCCGTGATGTTGTTTCCTGGACTTTTTTCCGCACAGCTCAATCCAATATGGCCAAGAGGGTGTTCAATTGGATTCATCTCAAGAGACTGGACTTGGCCATGGCAGTCGCTGATCCCATTTCTTGTCCTGCCATTCTTTGGTCTTCTTGGAGTGATGGCAATGGAGCTCCCATCGTTCCATGATACAAGAAGTGTTTTTGACCATCTGACTCAGTGGAGAAGACAGGCAGACTCCATCTTAAGGATAGAAATGTGTGTTGTAGTGTGATAGTTGCCGAACACATCACAAGCTCTGACGACCAGCGTCCCGATTGCCTCCCACAGCTCACTGAAAAACACCAGTGTTTGACAGTTGGCTGCATTGGTCAAAGAACTCTTGACTGGAAGTTTCTCCAGACCCATACGCGTCACTGTCAGAGAAAATTGAGGCAACTTGGGACTCCATACTGAAAAATTACAGTGTGCTAAAACATCCAAGGGTATGTGTCGGGCTGTGAACTTTCACAAAACGGTAGTAAATTCGACATAATGTTGGTTTCCTGCGACTTTTCCCACAGTCAATCCCAATATGCCCAGAGGTGTTCAATGGGATTCAGCTCAAGAGACTGACATTGGCCATGGAAGTCGCATTGAATCGTCAGCCCACTTCTTTCTTCCTTTGAATGTTTGGCTGGTCTAAAATGAGGTTTTCTCAAGGATGCTCTCACAGACCCATTGATGAAGGTACCGACACGGCGTGTGCTTGAGCTAACTTGAACCTCCTCTGCCAACATCTAGCTGCCTATTGCAACCGGTGAGTTTTAATCAATGGACCGCTGGTAGAGCTCGAAGACCTTTCTGAGGGTCCAGTTGACCAGACGGGAAGCTTGGATTCCTTGTCTTCGCTGGTGAATTGCACGGATCACACCGATTTGACCGTTAGAAAGTGGAATGCCTAAGGTTCTGAGCTAGTCTGATTGCTTGGGCTGACTCCACTTCCAATGGGCACCATTCGTCCTCTTTGAAAATCGGAAAGTTTTTGGATCCCATCGGGTTGAGGCATAGTTAATTGTCATGCAAAACTCCGAACTAATTCTGCAAAGAAATAGTCCGAATATTAGTTTTAAACAAATCCTAGTAAAACTGCTTTACACAGATGAAATGGAAAGAAATTTTAAGGTGTTGTCTATTTACTCTCTGTCATGTCTCTTACATTCTACGAATATTCAAAACTGTCTCATGGCTGTCTGGCTAACCTCCTCCAGGGACGTGACCAGTTCTGTTGGTTTTCATGGCTTATTACGACTGCGGAGGCTGTCATGGCTCAAGGCAGTGTCTTGGGCCCAATTATATCTTCATGGTTTTAATTAACCCAAACTGTTCCTTGCGAAATTCTCCTTACCATTTTGCACATGACCCATTATTAGTGTCAGACAAGTCCAATCCCAAGTGGTAGGGTTTCAAGCAGTTGCTGCCCGCCCAACAGCAAGAGCTCAAAAAGACCAAAAACTGGTGCAATCCTGCATAGCCAGGCCACATCTCGACATTTTCTCTTTACACGGATCCATGCAGTACTCACTATCATCCTCTTTCGTAGTTAGAACCTCGAGAAAGTTCTATATAATGTCTAGTTCTTCCTCTATTGTAGCTGACATACTGCATCCCACCTCTACACTCCTGGATACCATGCAGATCACAGCACTGAAAATTGCTGCATGGAACTCATAACAAAACACTGTCACTTGGGGCGTACTGTCCAAAATAGTTATCATTGTTTCAAATGCTTGTGTATGTTTTCTCACCATCTAACTGATAGGATATATGGCTTTGAATTTCAACAAATAAAATCTTTTTAATTTTTTCTTACCCTGGCCATTTTCAGCCATCTGCAATCCCAAGCTCTTCTGGATAAACATTTCATCCTCATTATCAACCTTTTAATCAAAAATTCGCACGTCACTTGCATTCTTAAACCTTCCCTCCACACCGCCACCTAAAAACCTTTTCCTCACCCTCACCTGCTAAAACCTTCACCAAGCTCCCCCTTGGCCCGCTGCCAAGCTCCCCCTCCCACTCCTCTACTCTCCAAAGACTTCCTCCCTGTCCTAACCGAGTGAACCTTAACATCCAGGTCACTAATCCAACCTGAACATCTCTCATCAAAGGCCACTACGATAAATGAGACATCAACTGTTTAACAGAATCCTTTCTTCCCAAGGTGCTGCCTGGATCAGTAATCTCTCTCCCGCTATTCTCATGATTTCATAGACATGAACCCCAACTGACAGCGAATTACTTTACATCATAACCAATTCTCACTGCCTTGTACTGATATTAATCTCCCCAAACCCCGGAGATTACCTTTTGAGCTGCCGATTTCCCCCGTTCCCCACTCTGTTGTCTGTAATGTATGTACATCCTCAACAGTGACCGATCCTCTTCAAGCGTTGTATGATATAGTCAAATACCCAATTTTAAATTGTGTAATTAGTTTCATGTATGAAACCGATCTTTAATGAAACAAACTTGAAAAAAGAGTGTCAGTGAGATTTTTAGCACAACTCTTTAACCATCGCACATATGCTCCACGCTGTCAACACATTTCTTAATCTGACTGGTACATTCGCTACAACCCGATTGCAACAACGTTTTCAGGAATGTTGGTGAGAATATTGGTTATTATTCCCTCCAGTTCAAGGTTTTTTTGGCTTCATGCTGTCAGACACTCCATCATTTACTTGTTGTTGTCCATTAAAATCGGTTCATAAATAAAGCTGCTACAACAATTTAAAAATTGCGGTATTGACTTCTTAATCACATCCTCTCTCTCTACTCTTTCCTCATATGTGTGAGTTTCAATTAACACCGTGCAATTGGTGGTTTGAACTCTCACCAGCCATGGCACTTTCTGCAAAAGGTATCAATGGGACTGACTTTCCAATCTGTGAACTTTCCAACTCGGATTTTTCCCAATGGCAAGCGTCCTCTTTTGCCTTGGTAAATGACAAACGTTCCTTCAAATGTCTCCTGCTCTTCCTTTGCTCCAATTGTATTGATTCATATGCTGCGAGGTCAATCTCTCTTGGCTATTCTCAGAGAGCTGCCTTAATGCCTGACGAGTCTGGACAGTTCACTCAAGCAGATTGGTAGGGACTGCAAGGCAGCCTTCTCACTCAGGACTGGCCTCCTATATCTGCTGCCCCTGAATTACAGGGTGGGGACATTTTATATCTACGGTTTTATTATCCTTAATAACTTTTTTGTTTCATAAACCAATAAAAATAAAAATTTCTACAGCAACATAGGCACATACTCAAGTTTTAAAATCAATTTTGATTCTTTTTTTCTAAAATTACATCAGACAAATGCGCCCTTTCGGAAATTGTGCATTCACGATAGATGGATCTATCATATTGTTTCATTACCGCAAGCAATGTCTTGATCAATAGAGGGATGGTTGTATGTGAATGTTTGCCTTAATTCATCGATCGATGTTGTGGATTTCTTATAAACTTTGCCCTTCAGAAATCCCATAGGAAGAAATCTAGGTGGTAGATTAAATCCTGCCAAATCAAAGTGTGCTCCTCTGTCATGATACCTTGTGTGAAAATTGCTGGCTCATTGGCATTTTAACATAAATAATATAAATATGCTCATTGCATTTAAAGTGCTCCATCATTAAAAACTTTCAAGTATTATCTGTAAAACAGGGAAACAATAATAGTTATGCCAAGACTGGCCTTCGCGCTTGAAGATTGCAGATATGTGTAGATATAAATGACCCACCCTGTATAATCACTTCCACATCGCAGGACAGTGCGTGTGTCTCTCTGTCTTCTATCACCCATTCTGGTCTTGCACCTCTGCCTTCCCTGCTTGGACCTCCACCACATCACCCTGGTTTCTGGTCCACGAATCAACCACACTCTGCTGAACTACCTAAATCGGGATCACGCGAACTTTACTCTTATGTTCTTCTTATTTTTCCCACCTTATGTAACCAACTTCCACACTCTCTTCCAATCTCATTCTTCCTTCAACGTCTTTCAGGACAGCTGTTCACCACCATCTCAGATCACTCCCACATGCAAAACCACGATTTTTTTTCTACCTCCCGAAACCCTCCCCCATCTCCAACCCACGTCCTTCGCCTGATTTCCAGTTATTGTCTTTTCCTGCAAGTTGGTTTTCTGTATCCATCCTGTCAACTCCATGTATCTTCCTCCCCTGTCCCTCATATTCCCCGCAACCTGTTGTTTGGCCGGTTTCTTAATTTTTGTCCTTCAACCCTTGTTGGTGTTTTCCCCCTCTCTATGTTTCTTTGTTCTGTTGCATCCTGATCCGTTCAGTGTCTATGTCTTCCACGAGCCTTGACCTTGTATAACAAAAAAATGAAGAGAGAAAACCGAAAGTTGATGAGAACGTTTTGAAAGGCCAATCCCCAACTGGTTTCAGTCTTGATCTTGAGATGTGAGAAGAAGAGCTTGCTTCAAAAAGGGATTTCTGAGGGTGACACCAGAAAAGGAGGTTATTCAAATTTGATGGAGTCGAACTTATAAACTCTTCTAAGTATAATTATTTAATTTCTTTTAATCGAGGTGCGTAGGGCCATTGGTGAGCCAGTAAAACCAAGCTAAAATGGACGAGACTGATGTTGCTTACAACATGCTAGAAACCAGGAGCTAATATTCTATGTGACTTCGCACTTGAACAAAAAAAACAGCGATTTTGAGGAAAATCTCACAACAAAACAATTTAATGAGCATTTCAGGAAACTAATCAGGTCTCCCCGGTCAGTCATTCCTTAGTCAAGGCAGTAATATTTAATTGTTATGAAGGGTGCATTATGTTGGCACTT
>CM068963.1:43473571-43487538 GCA_035128595.1 Eptatretus atami | reverse complement strand
CCTGCACAATCTCAGCTCCCCCCTCCCAGCACAAAGTGTTCACTCTCAGAAGAGCCAGAAAACAACATCTATCCAATCTCAAGACTGAACTTTCAAACTTGTCTCCCTCGTCTAAAACCTGATGGCTCCCTGTTATGTCTGTTTCTGGTGTATGCTCGCCCTCCATCCCTTCCCTCATGTCAAATGGCATCACAGCTGACTCCGCTCGTGAGAAGGCTGAATGCCTCAATTCTGTGTTTGCTTCCAAATCTTGCGTCCCCAATCCCTCACTCTCTGTACCCATCCGACCCAGTCACACCCAACTGCTCCTCGATCCTTCTCCACCTGAGAAGGTGGAAAACTTTCTGGAAACCCTCAACTCTGACTCTGCAACTGGACCAGACAGCATCAGCTCACTTTTCATAAAAACCTGCTCGGCTGCTCTCGGACATCCTCTCTCTCTGTCCTTTCCCCCCTATAATTTGCTCCATATTATCTTCCATCTGCTTTAAAATCAGCCAACATCACTGCGTCATATAAAATGGTGGAAAAACTGATCCCCTTAACCGCACACCTATCCAGTTAATCAAGCAAATGCAAAGAGAAATAAAATTTACCTTCCACAAGACTTTCACTTCGGTTTGTTCATCTTGTCTGGAAGACAGAAATTTACGCCAAATGGACAATGGGTGGCGGGGAACTGCAGAAACAGCCAAGAACAAAAGAATGTCAGAGTAAGAAAGTGAAAGGGTGGTGACGCAAACATTTTCAGGATCATTTATTTCTCTTTTTCTTATTCTTTAATGACCACAATTATTCCCACGTTCTTCTGCGGTTGGCTGGAGGAAACATGACCCAAATCTTTCACAAACCGGATGGCGAGGCCTTGTTTTTTTGTTTTTGTATTCCTTGTCGAGGCTCGTGTGAGAGCTAACACACAACTCACAGCAAGGGGGGCATGAGACAAGAGGGGTGGGAGTGGGAAGGACAAAACAGTGGGGAACAGAGACATTAGGAGATCTGTGGAAGGGAGAGGGATGGGGCAGGGAACATGGGGTAAACAAGATGGACACTACAGGCCTGACGCTCGACTAGAGTTAGGGAAGGAATTTGGAAATTGGCCACGGTGCAGGCGGTAGCTCGCCTTCTCTTTGCAAAGGAAGGATGATGAATTTTTAATAATTTGAAATTTTCTTACTGGCTTAAAGTTGTTTTCGAATCTCCCCCACCCATCCGACAAGGTCGGAGACGGTAGACATTAAAATGAGCTTCACGTTTCAATTATCCGACCGTGTCCGACCGACCGACCGATTGTCTGTCCATGTACTTTTGTGTACGCGATATTTCAAAAACCGTTCGCCATTTAGCTTTTATATTGCAGATATCTTCTCATGACATTTTTCAACCTCATGAGACAATGGCAATTCTTTCGACCTCATGAGACAATAACTATGTTGCCTCGGCAACCATCTCGGTACCTTGGCAACCATCTCGGTACCTTGGCAACCATCTCGGTACCTTGGCTAATGCACACGATATTTCAAAAAACCGATGAACATTTAGCTTTCATATTGCTGATATCGATTCCTCATGACATTAGATCAACCTAATTAGATAATTGGCTAAATTCTGTTGCCATGGAAACCATCTCGGTAACGTGGCTTGTGTCGGCGATATTTCAAAAAACCGTTCAAGATTTAACTTTAATATCACACAGATTCCTTCCTCATACCACCCAAAAAGCAGGGGACCTAGAGTATGAGCTCCTCGTTTCAAATTATCCTTCCCTGGAACCATATCCTTGTCAATCCAATGTCGTCTCGTCCTTCAAGGTAGCATTTCACGTTAAACCCCACAACGATTTGTACTCTTTTTATTCCCTTTAACCGAGTTGGTTTGTATGTTTGTTCATCTCATGTTAACCAATTGCACAATGAATGTCATCACTTCATACTCAATTAAGCTCCTCTCTGAACCTTAATATTTGTTACTGAAGTCTGCAATTGGGGATATTTTGTGAACAACATATATCCAGAGATATGATATTGCACAGAAATTAATGTTTTACCTTTCCTGAGCAAAGATACATTGAAATGATCATGGGATAGCTCGAAGAGAGCGTATATGTCTCTGAGCTATCTTGTCTGGGTTTTATTCCTGGTCTGACTATAAACTGGTCATCCTGGTGGTTTGAAGGCAGGGTGGTGCATCAAATGGTACACCACCTTCTTCATAGAGGATGTTAGGCGAGCTATTCCAGCTGTTACTGTTCACTTGTGGACGTCTTAGACGTCTTAGAATTTGACCTGGGAACCAGCATGTGTAGACCTATTATATTCAAAACGAATAGGTGTATGCATTGCTGGTACCCTGGCGAAACTGTAAATTCATACCATTGACAAACTCAGCAACGATGCAACCAGAAGACCGAATTTGTAATTTAATTCCAGACAAATATGCATTGTTGAAACGGATAGACGATATCCTGCATGGAAAACAAATTCTGGAATTCCACAGAGGTCTCAAATTTAAGAAAGTGACTGAAAGATCTCGTCACGTGCAGACAGGTTGAATAAATACAGGTGCAAATCAATTTCCCTTTTTTGTTTGGTTATTCACCCACTAGCAAGCTGTTGTCTGCAGATTACAACTCCATCACTGCTTCCTTATGCCTGGTGTTGGCTTGATGGTTAGGGGTGGTGGGCTTGGGATCCTAGGATCCTGAGTTCAAATCCCACTTCCGTTGAATTAATACCGGGTGGGGTTGACTCTGCCTGTCATCCTTCCGAGGTCGGCAAAATGAGTGTCAGCATGCTGGTATACTGTGTCGGAGTGGCGACCCGTCCAGGATTGTGTCCAATAGCCAAGGAGACCGCTCAGGCAGCTCCAATGCTCTGTCCAGGGTATGGCCCCGATGGACGGACTGCTTCCTTAATAGCCCCAATTATTGCCACCTTCTTGTGGGGTCGGACACGGATCGTTTTGGCTGGCCAGGCACGATGTTTGACTGTAACTGATATTCTTTACGCTTCGCCGTTTCTTCCACATTCGCCTCGAAGCTGTCTAGCCTGGGTTCGAATCCCGACTCAGCTATAAACTGTCGTCCTGGTGCTGCACAGGCAGGGCAATTCATTAATGGGTGTGCCGTCCCTCCGATGGATGTTAAACGGGCCTCCCATCCGTCAGCATTCGTTGGTGGATGTTAAACATCCCACGTTGTCCTTCACGAAGAGTAGGCGAGCCGTCACCGGCATCATGAATAAATTCCAAATTCCTGCCCTTGAACCAGCAGAGGGGACTGCATCAGTGGCACAGCCGTGCCCGACACTTTCATATCTAGGCGGTTATGATTTAATCGCGTGCCGGCAGTTTAAAGGCTACGCCACGGTCGTCGGCGATACGGCGCCGCGTATGCCATATTAAACTATCGTTGGGCATAGTTGTGAACGCCGACAACAGCTAAGCATTCGTTGGTATAAGTTATCTACAAGACGAAAAATTCTGTGCGTTACTAATAGTTATGCATACGACCAACACGTTATGAATACGACCAAAACTTTTAAAAAAAAACATAATATTCAGCGTACGCCACGTTTTACATACATTTTATACGTTGCCATCTGGCTAAAAACGTCAAGGTGTGACAGCCCCTGAGTAAAAATACCTGCGAGACAGTAACCATCATCCGATTTAGAAAATTCCTCCCGAGAAAAAAGTATGACGTCAAAATACTCCGCTAATGGAAATGCCTAAAATATCTCGAAACTAGGCAGCTTTTTGTATTCTGTTTGCGGGGATCGAACAGGGCATTAGCAGAGATGAATACCGCACATATGATATACATCACTTGACGTCATATCTATTTTTATGAGTCATTCCTATTTTTGACATTTTTTGTTTCACAACCCAGAGTTTTCATCGAAACTTCGGAAACTTGCCATGTTATATGCAGAAAGCCCACGCGCAGGCAGTAACCATCTTGATTTAGAAAATTCTTCCTAGAAAAAAAGTTGACGTCATAACATCGCCGCTAATGGAAATCGCCTATACCATTATCTCCGAAACTAGGCAAGCTTTTTGAATTTTGTTTGCGAATCAAGCGGGCATTAGCACAGATAATTATCGCAAACCTGATACATCACAATGACGTCATATTAGTTTTTAGACGTCATCATTAAGAGACGAGGATCTTCGCTCATTTGAGCTTGTTTTAAAAATTTGCATTTCTTCTTTGGATCTTGTTGTGATAAATTAGTATGGTGTTCGCACAGGCAGGATGGCTGAATGGCTCCACTTGTTCTGTTTCCTTGTATTACTGTTTTCAAGGACGTCATAAAGGACACAAACAACAGGCATTAAGAACTCGTGTAATGTGTTAAACAGGGTGGTGTAATAGACACTGCAAAAGTGGCAGTGAATTCTGGAATTTATTTATTTCTACAACTTTTAAATCTTTATTTTATTTACATTGAATGATATACTGAACAATGTAAGACTACAAAGCCCTTCGTAATACTTCAAAGAACTCCATTTTTGCACTACTTGGACAATGGACGTGTAAATATGGTGGTGTACAAAAACTGCTTTAAATAATAAGAATAATTATAATGATAATAATAATAAATGTATATGAAAATAAGAATTAAGAACTTAAGACTGCTTCAACAGCGCGAAACTTCCGATTTTATAACGATCTTCAAATCATGTTTTCATTAAAATTGAAGTATATACTTAAACACTGCGCAGGGTATCGTGTTCTATGAACTCTCTAGTCTATAAGGTAGCACGAGGTTAATCCGTGTAAAATGTTATCTCTTGTATTACAATATCATGACATGTTTCTGCAACAGCAGTAGTGTTTTTTTCTTGCTAAGAGGATTTTGAGCAGCATTTTGTGCCATCCAAGTTTCCCTGAGAGTACGAAGAACCGATCATAGCATGTGGCTGGGTTTTACCAACAATCTGAGAGCACAATGATAATCATCATAGACTAGTTCGGTTTTTATGCTTTTCTGAACTTGATACTCATGCCTTTAGCAGGACTTGGACCACAACTTCAAAGCGACTATAACAGTGACTTCCCACTTAGATACGCCACAATACTGTACGCCAATTGGCAATTTGATGTCACGCAGTTGCATTTTAATGTTGGTGTCACAGTCACTCCATACCTTCTGTGTTTCTGATGACTGTCGACACAGCAGCACTTTGTCCATTCCGTGCATAGCGCAAACTGATACATTTATAGGATAGATTAGAAGGATGTCTGGCAGACAGATACACACACTTTGTTAGACATGGAGATTAACTTGGACCAACTTTAATGTAGCTCAAGTCATTCCCAAGATAGATTGTCAGAAAATAAAATAAATACCTACACTTTAAAATGTTTTCAGATAAAAGTTATCACAATTATAGTGCAGTACGTCCGCATAATTGAAAAATGTAATCACATTGGTTAACAAAATATTGGCAATCCCTCACTTTATCTCAATTTTCTCTCTACAATGTTCTGTTGTAAACCCTGACATATCGCTTCACACAATAATGTCATGCCAAACCAGTTACTGATGGCACTGATGCATGTGATACAATGAGGAGAACACTTCCTCACAAATTCGGGAGCAAAGTGCTCGTTTGTACAAGTTGAGGAATGCACATGCAAGTACAGCAGAAGCAACGTATCTGAGTAAGCAAGAAGTTGTGCTGCCATTATGGATTGTCTTCATAAAAAAGGAACTCTATATTATACACCAGTGTACAAACATTATAGTGGGGCAACTTAGCTAATATAGCATACAATTGTGCATTTTGTGAGGAAAGCACCAAATGTGACACACTAGTAGCCTATCATATTATGAACAGATTTGGATATTGGGCCATCTCAAAAATTTTTATGGCAGTGGAAAATGGCTGCCACAGCCATCAGCGGCTGAATTGAGATGGCCAATATCCAAATCTGTTCATAATATATTAGGCTACTAGTGTGCCAAATTTGGTGCTTTCCTCACAAATGCACAATTGTTATGCTAAGTTGCCCCACTATTAGAACACCTTCCTAATATTGAGTTGCACCTCCTTTGCCTCAGAAACAGCCTCAATTCGTCAGGCATGGATCTACAAGGTGTCAAAAGTGTTCCACAGGATGTTGGCATTGTTGACTCAATGCTTCCCACAGTTGTGTCACGTTGGCTGGTAGTGGATCTCTACTCCGAACAGCTCGTTCCATCTCATCCCAAAGATGCTCAATGGATTGAGATCTGGTGGCTGGGCAGGCCACTACAGTAAGTTGAATTAACTGTCATGTTTGTGGAACCATTCCTGGACAATCCTTGCCTTGTGTCATGGGGCATTGTCCTGTTGAAGAAATCCATTTGCAGATGGATACACTGCTGCCATGAAGGGATGCACCTGACTGACTGATCCTCTCCACTGACTTTCACAGCTTGTTCTGGCCGCTCATGTGATGTAAGGCTTGTGTGCTGAACGCTCTTTTGCCTCCATGCTGTTGCTAATGCTTGTTCAAGTTCTCGGGATTCTGGATTTTCTGCTCCATTCTCTTGCTGGCTGCAATGTTGGACAGTCTATGTTAGTGAGTCAATATGCAGCTTTTGAAGTATTAAGCAAGATTTCTGGATAAACAACATCTTGTGTTCTCCCATTTGGAGCCAAAAGAGTCAAAGCTTTGAAGTTCCTACTCGGAGACGTAAACATGAGAAATATGCGTAATAAAAGATACTGGACTTTTGGGTTTTTTCAAGGCTCGTGGAAGAGCAAGAACACAGAACAGACAATGACATTCACGGAGCAACAAAAGAGACACACAAAGTAGAAAACTAATCAAAAGATTGCTACTGTGTCCTTGGACGGTGTAACACAGAGCCTATTATTTAATTACGAGTTCCGTCTAAAAGTAATGGACTGAGCCTGCTGTGTGCTCCACTTACACAACTTGAATGATCGGGTTGCGTCACAGTCTTTCGCAACATTCCAGCAAAATATATGATGGTGATGGTTGACTGCGCTCATTGTGTGATTTTTTTACAGGTCGTGCTTACACGTTGTCCAGTCTAAGTCGTCGCGCTATGATCGTGAGCAGAGAGCCAATCTGAAGTTTCTTGCCAAGCTTGGCAAAACACTTCCGAATCCTTGCAATGCTGCAACAGTCTACGGGGAAGAAACGATGTCACGTACACATGCATTTGAATGGCACAAGAGGTTCAAAGAGGGACGGGAGAGGTTGAAGACATCCACGGTCTGGAAGACCTTCAACAGGCAGAACAGCAGACAACATCGAGCGTGTGAAGCAGAATGGTGCATGCAGATCATCGACTCATGGTGCGGATGATTTCTGAGGAACTTTCCATCAACAGGACACTGTCTGGAGCATCATCACCAAAAATTCGAAATGCGTAAGATGTGCGCAAGATGGTCCCCAAGCTGTTGTCCAAGGACCATAAACAGCAAAGAGTCACTGTCTGCTCAAGACATTATCGAGCGCCTCGAGGACGATCCAGACTGCTCAGGAGAGTCATTACTGGCGATGATCATGGATTTTCGAATACGATCCTGAGACCAAATGGCAGAGTCGTCAGTGGAAAAGTCGGCATCACAAGACCGAAGAAAGCAAGGATGTCGAAGTCGAAGGTCAAGGTGATGCTCATCGCGTTTTTTCACATAAGGGCATCGTCCACTTCGAGTTTCCACCACAGGGTCAAACGTGTGCAAGGAGATCCTGCGGCCCTCATGAGATCAGTCCAGGACAAGAGGAGGGATCTGTGGGAGAACAACGCCTGGTTGCTCCACCATGACAACGCCCTGCTCACGGTGCCCTGAGCATCTGACAGTTTCTGGTGAGAGGAACGTGCCAACTCTGGAGCAACCCCCGTATTCGCCAGACTTGCCCTTGTGATTTTTTCCTATTCCCCAAGCTCAAGGGGTGATCAAGGGACCCGATTTCCTGATGTGGAGGCCATCAATGCCGTGATGACGGAGCTCCGGAGGATTCCAGAAGAAGCCTTCCGGGGTGCATCGAAGCGTGGAAGAAAGGATGGACAAGTGTGTGAGACTGGAGTGAAACTATTTTGAAGTGGACAAGCTGTGGTTTCAATAATTTTTTGGAACAAAATTTCTGTGAAGTCAGTCCATTACTTTTTAGACGGACCTCGTATATCGAGTTAGAAAAAAAAAGAAGACTTTTTCTCAAAAAAAATCCGATTTAACTCCAGATTTGACACAATTATTTAGGCCATGAGTTCCAAACGTCAAATATGAATCAGATTTCGAAAATCAGCTTTTGAGTAAGCCTAGATCTTCTTCTTCTTCTTCTTCTTCTTCTTCTTTCGGCTGCTCCGTAGGGGTCGCCACACGGATCATCCGTTAGATCCGCATGCTGATTTGGCATAGGTTTTACGCCGGATGCCCTTCCTGACGCAACGCTGGTCGCCTCTTACGATACAGGGATAAGGATTGGGTTTCGCCATGATTCCGGGCTGCCCTACACCCTCTCATAGCACGGCCAGCGCAGAGCAGAGCTCCCGTCCTCAAGCGATCCTCCACCCAAGCCTCCGAGTAGCCGGATTACAGGCGCACGTCACTACGCCCGGTATTGAATAAGCCTAGATACGATACATATTCAATCTTGCCGAAGCCAATTACATTGCACTTCGCCTCACACAGCCAATCAGCGTAAAGTGTGAACAGACGAACGGACAGCCATCTCTGTCTTAATATATAGTTATAAACAGCCAAATACTGTCTTACCTGAATCAAAGCATGATGACGACCATAAGGTGGATATCGTTGCACCCTCCTGGCCAGTCAAGCGTGTAGCCAAGAGCAGGTTCGCCATCCGATGGGCTTTGCACTCACAATCAGGGAATTGTTTTCAAGTTGAGCCGACAGTGACCTGGCTTTGGCAGGGCTGATAAAATGCATATTTGTCAAAAATACATTTATAGCTGTTTATTACAATAACAAAAGCACACATATAGGGATAAAAATTATTTTGATTTCAAAGCAAAAATTTAGAACATGGTTACGAATTTCTAAGAATGTGGGACAAAACCTAAAACAAAACTGTATTGAGAAATATTCCATTCAATATGAATAAATTGTAAATAATATTGCCAAGCTGGAATTAAAAAAACACATGGAAAAAATATAGTCGTGATACTACTACTACTTTAATGACCATTTCATGGGGTTGCTCAGCTGATGGTCCTCTCCACATAGTCCGTCGAAAGCATCCTCCCCATTAAACCAACAACTGCAATTCACTACTGATCGCATCCTTCCAGGTCTTTTCCCCTCAACAACTAAACTAGTGACTTTCTTGGCAGACTCATCTTCTCTTTTTCTTGCAACATGCTCAAACCACCTTAGTCTTCTCTTTCTCACTACTATTGGCTTTGAGCCTCTTTCTTATGTCACACGACTCTGCTTATTCTTTAGTTGCCACACACATCCATCTCATCATCCTTAGCTCTGTCCTCTCCGTTCTTCTCTCATCTACACCCTCAGTCCCCATGTCCCATTACCATACATCAAAACTGATCTAATACAGGTGAAATAGACGACAGTCTATATTATTACAAGGCAACATTAGTAGAGCTTATTTTGATTTCATTTGATGTACCGTACTCTTTACAGTGTTGGTGCTGCTCAAGCAGTTTCTTGGCAACAGTTACACTGGGTGGTTTGCCATTGCCTTTCCAGCCTTGTGTGTCCATGCTCTATCTTTTTAAATGCTGAGTGTCAAGCAAGGAAGCAGCACGTACCATTTTTAAGGCCTTTGGTACGACTTGGCGGGGTTTAAACACCGACCTCCAACACTCAGAGCGTACGCTCAAACCATTATGTACAAGTCTGGTGTAAAGCATGTAGTGTCCTCTTCTTTAAATATACTACTAGTCAAGCCCAACCCACAATCACTGGGGGGGGGGGGGTTAGAGGGTCATTAGGAGGGAGTGCAAGCCAGGAAGTGGAGTATCTTACCAAGAAGACATCTGTATACCTGCATGTACTGCCTGCATTTATAAAATCGCTAATTTGTTCCATACCTGACATATGCAATGGACGGATAAGCAAACAGCTTCTGGGTGAGAAGCCAGCAGATGTCCAGGCAAACACACAGATAGATGTTAAGTTGTTTGCGAGGTACAGATACAGACAGCTCAGTGTAGTTTCCTGGAGGGAGTACATTTTATTGTCCAGATTGTTAGACGAGTCTTCACAGAGGTTCCACCGCTCACATGGCAGTGACTTATTGAGAGTTGTGTAGTTGACAACTATTCCACGAGCATCTGCACGGATAGGGACTAGGAAATGGTTTTAAAAGAGATAGAACAAAGTTATGGAGGGAGATTAAGATAGTAGAAGAATACAACAGCAAAAAGTGCTGACACATTGGAACAAATGAGCAATTCATATGGTATAGTTGTCCTAATCACAAATGGGGAATTGTTTCTGCAATAGGAAAACGCCAACGTAAACTTACACATAAGAAGAGTCAGGGCTTTCAAATATGAGAACATGTCAAATCTGTCAGACTTCTTTCTGGTTGTTGCGTGTGTGTTGCTGGTTCGTGAATTCCTCCCACAGCTCAACAAAGTTAAGTTTCCCGGACCAGATACGTTGTGCTTTACGTTTATTGTCATTCCCGTGTTGCTGCTCATGCTTCGTCAATTTTCTGTGACAAACTAGATGTAATTGTGTTGAATTGTCATATCTGTGTCCCTCGAAAAAGTCTGGCCTACTCGTCGTGCTGCTACTGCCTCTGCTTTTTGACCGAATGTGCTTCTTTTTTGCTCCTTTGCTCCAGGGATTATTATTTCTGATCCTCATCTTAATCCTTTTCCCCTCCTCACTCGAAAATATATAAACAACAAAAAAACCTTCTTCACTCTTACCTCCCCCCCTCAAAAACAAAACAAAAGAAACAATAACACATTAAGAAGACACAAACCAATCTGCGTGCACAGTTCTTCCTCATGTCTATCCTCTCTCTCCTTTTCAATATCCCAAACAGAATACGCACTGAATAAACGTTTCTTCCTTTAAAAGTTCTAAACAACTTTTCTTCTTCTTCTTAATCAACAAATCTCTCCTCTTCTTTTTCAAAAGGCCGTTAAGTCTTAAGTCTGTTGCTGTATATCTTTATGTTGTGAATCCTGCGAAGTTCGTTGTGAATAGTTGTGTGCACATGACAATCAATTCCACTTCACGTCCATTCATGGTGTCAAACCCTCCATGTCAGTACCCTGCACCCATCTGCTCCCCCTTGTCCCACCCACTTTCAGCTCCCCCCCACCCCGCTCCACCCTGCACAATCTCAGCTCCCCCTCCCAGCACAAAGTGTTCACTCTCAGAAGAGCCAGAAACAACATCTATCCAATCTCAAGACTGAACTTTCAAACTTGTCTCCCTCGTCTAAAACTGATGGCTCCCTGTTATGTCTGTTTCTGGTGTATGCTCGCCCTCCATCCTTCCCTCATGTCAAATGGCATCACAGCTGACTCCGCTCGTGAGAAGGCTGAATGCCTCAATTCTGTGTTTGCTTCCAAATCTTGCGTCCCAATCCTCACTCTCTGTACCCATCCGACCCAGTCGACCCAATGCTCCTCGATCCTTCTCCACCTGAGAAGGTGGAAAACTTTCTGGAAACCCTCAACTCTGACTCTGCAACTGGACCAGACAGCATCAGCTCACTTTTCATAAAAACCTGCTCGGCTGCTCTCGGACATCCTCTCTCTCTGTCCTTTCCCCCTATAATTTGCTCCATATTATCTTCCATCTGCTTGAAAATCAGCCAACATCACTGCGTCATATAAAATGGTGGAAAAACTGATCCCCTTAACCGCACACCTATCCAGTTAATCAAGCAAATGCAAAGAGAAATAAAATTTACCTTCCACAAGACTTTCACTTCGGTTTGTTCATCTTGTCTGGAAGACAGAAATTTACGCCAAATGGACAATGGGTGGCGGGAACTGCAGAAACAGCCAAGAACAAAAGAATTCAGAGTAAGAAAGTGAAAGGGTGGTGACGCAACATTTTCAGGATCATTTATTTCTCTTTTTCTTATTCTTTAATGACCACAATCATTCCACGTTCTTCTGCGGTTGGCTGGGGAAACACAAATTTTTCATAAGTCGGCATACGCTGGCTAAATCGTCAAGGTGTGACAGGGCCTTTACCGATGTGACATTTTCTATGTCCAAAAAGGGTAGAACTCTGTGAAAAATTAACGAAAAGCTCTGAAACTCGAACACGTTCTGTAACTTATCATCGTAAAGCCATGCACCAAGTTTCAGTTGAATATGTTAAAGGGTGTGGGGGGGGGGGGGGGGGGGGGGAGTCTGAAAAACCACAGGTGGGATGGATGGACGGATGAACGGACAGATAGACAGACAGATGGAGAGCAAACTTATAGTCCCCTCTGATGAAACTGGTAGGGGATGAATAAGAAGAAGCACCATTTCAAATTCATAGCATTGCCAAGGAAGGTTTTCCTTGGCTAGGGGGCACGACCCTGGACAGGTCACCACTCCAACACAGGATACTCGAATGGATCATTCTTCCCATTAAGCTGATTTTTATTTTGCCAACCTCAGAAGGATGACAGGCTGAGTCAACCCCCCGAGTGTTATTTTAACAGCATGAAAGGGGCTCAAACTGACGACCCTAACATGTTAGGCCAAACACTTTAACTGCACTGTAAAGCCAACACCAGGCTCTTTTTGCAAAGGATCTATAACGTCAATCAACTAATGCTGTCAGATGGGACACCTTACTTAAGGTCCATCTGAGGGAGGGCACACTTTTTGGTGTACAGGAAAGGGAGAAAAACACAGGAACAAGAAAAATAAAAGGAATGTAAAATCAAGGTCATAGAACATATCTCACCATCTTCCTGTGTCCTCCCAGTAACCCATTCACTCTCGCACAAATATTGCTGCTCGTTAATCATGTTTCCACAACACATCAGACGTAGTTGATAATCTTGATCAGCATCAAGCCCAAGGACAACATCAGGTTTTTTTCCAGACACAGTAATTGTCTGCAAGGACAACATCCGTGGGAAGTTAATTTTTGCAGGCTCTGTTCAAAAAGCATTAATTCGGCACAGTAGGTTTGTTTGTTTTTCACACAAAGTCGAGGCTCATGGAAGAGCTAGCATACTGAACATATCCACACAGAACAGACAAAAATAGGATGCAAAACACACATGCATGAAGACGGAAACTCCAAGAAGGAAAAACTGGAAAATTATGAGGGATTTGGGTGGGGTTAACGAGGGTAGAACATCATGGAATTGAATTAGGAACGATCTGAGATGGTGGTGAACAGCTGTCTTGAAGACCTGGAGGGAAGAATGAGGTTGAAGAGGTTGTGGAAGTTGATTCTACAGATGGCAAAAAGAGGAACAAATGAGTGGAGGTGAGCAGTGATCCTGGATTTATTTGATTTCACCAGAAGGGAGTTGATGGTGGAGCGTGTGAGCCCTGACGAAACCTGGAGGGGAAGTGGGGAAACTTTGCGGGGGGGGGGGGGGGGGACCACAGAAAGAGTAGAGGCTGCAAGATCAGACAGGAGGTGGTAGAAGTCAGAGAGACCACCGAACTGTCTGCTATGGCAAAATGATAGACCCATTGACTCAGCTTCAGCGTGGGAGATTCCAATGATCTTGAAATCCTTGGTTTCCACAGTGTTAAGCTGAGCAAGATGTGAGGCAGGAGCGCCAGCCCAGAGAGGAGAGTAGTACTCCATCAAGCTGCAGATGAAGGCCTTGTAGGTGGATAGGAGTTCAGGAGTGTTAAGGAAGGACTTTGTATGACAGAGGATGTGCAGTTTGTGGCTGGCTTTGGAGGCCAAGTTTCAAATGTGGTTTTCACTAGAAAGACAATGGCTAATAGTGAGACCCAGGAGTTTGAATGACTGAACCTCCTCAAGAGGATTGCAAACAAGGTACTGTATGTGGGAGATGG
>CM068963.1:43463061-43473561 GCA_035128595.1 Eptatretus atami | reverse complement strand
TTGCCAGACGGTCCTTTCATTTGTCACAATTGAAAGACATATTCCAAGTGTTTGACCAGCTTGTGATGTTGTCAAGGTCTGAAAAGAGGGAAAAGGTTACAGCCTGCCTGTCTGAAGGATGAGGGATGTCACGGCACAGGGTTGAGTCATCAGCAAATGGATAAAGAGGATTTTCCAGAGAGTCAGAGATCAGGAATCATTGATGAAGATCAGGAATAGGACTGGGCTGAGAACACTGCCTTGGGGCACTCCAGCCTTGGCAGGGAGAGGAGATGAAAGGATTCCGTTGAGTTCCACATGTTAGCCACGAGAGTAGAGGAAGTCAGTAAGCGTAGATTATATTATGATCAATGGTGAAAGTAATCAAATACAGTTATGTAAAGTTTTTCTTTCCTTCTTTTAAACAATCCAAATATATCATAATAATAAACATCATCTTGACTGAAAGTTGTATCATTAGTAAATTCACCAAAACAATGATTTGATTATGATTCTGTTTATCATAATGTTTTGGTTTTTTATCTTTCATAATATTGTATACATCAGGAAATGTTTACTTTTTCTGGTCTTATTTGATTTCGTAGGCTCAGTGTGTCCTTTATTATTACAAATAGTAACCCCACCCTCTTTGAGTTTGCTGATTTTGCCAACATGTCAGAAATTTCCATGCCACAATGTCATCTTATATTTTGTATTACTAGTGCGGGCCCGTAGGTGGCGGGCCCTAGGTGCGTGCCCGTAGGTGAGTGCCAGTATGTGCAGCCCTCTCTCGCCCACTCTCTCTCGCCCCCTCTCTCGCCCCCCACTCCCTTCCCCCCCTCCCTCGCCCCCCTCTCTCCCTCCCTCCTCTCTTGCCCTTCCTCTCTCCCCCCTCCTCTCTCGCCCCACTCTCATCCCCCTCTCCCGTCCCCCTCTCTCGCAGATTATTGGTCGACAGATAAATGGCCGTAACTTGGGAACCGCTCGTCCGATTAATATCAAAACCTCGAAAAGGCACATCCGCGGGTCCCCAGCAATATTCCTGGCAAGTTTCAATCAGATTGGACCGTCAATCGTGCAAAAATAAATAAATAAATAAACAAACATTAATTGTGACGTCATTCGTGAGTCATAGCACCGTGTCTTGTCATTGGTCAACAGATAAATGTCCGTAACTTGGAACCACTTATCCGATTAATATCAAACCTTGAAAAGGCACATCCGCGGTCCCCAGCAATATTCCTGGCAAGTTTCAATCAGATTGGACTGTCAATCATGCAAAAAAAAACAAAAAATAAACATTAATTGTGATGTCATTCGTGATGCCATAGCACCGTGTCTTGTCATTGGTTGACAGATAAATGGCTGTAACATTGGGAACCGCTCGTCCGATTGACATCAAACCTCGAAAAGGCACATCTGTGGGGCCCGGAAATATTCCTGGCAAGTTTCAATCAGATCGGACCGGCGGTCGTCGAGAAACGGCGGTCGCAGACAAACAGACAGACAGACAACACACAAAACACCCTATCACACACAGATTGCTGGAATTATAGATAGATGCAATATGTTTTTCCTTTTATATCATTTTTAATTATTGCTTTTCCTATGTTTTTTCACCTCTTATTCCTCTTTTCTTTTCCTATTCTCATCCCTGGTGGCTCCAGATACTGAAAGAATGTAACCTTTTGGCTCTTAAAAACTATACTCAAATTCTTCTTGTTTACTCACCCTATCTTTTACAATTGCTGCCCTTTGATAAACAGGTCAACGTCAGACAATTTTCCTTTTAATTCCTTGGAAGCTGATGAGTTTCAAATTTTGATGCAAGGCAAATGTATGGATACTAAGCCACCCACAGAAAATTATGTTCTTGATAACCAAATAGCTCGATCTCTTCATGAAAATTAAGCTGAATTAGTAGATACAATTTTGATCGAAATGACACCGCTCCTAATACAGCCATTCAATATTATACTGAAAATCAATTTGTTGACAAATATAAAACTCACGATAAAAATGTATTTTACATGACACACTTCAACATAAGAAGCATAAACAAAAATTTCGAAAGTTTACGAATGCTTTCAGAAAAAATGAACTTCAACACGTCTATTACCGGTCTCTCTGAAACATGGTTATCAGACAATCTTTGCCCTCTTTTTTCACTTTCTCATTTCAAATTAGTCACAAATAATTGGCAAACCAGAGGTGGGGGAGATGCTGGTTATATTTCCTCAAGACACAACTTTAAGATACTTGCTGAACTAAGTACTATGACTTCAGTTCTTGATTCAATTTTTATTGACATTATTCATCCAGCTAAAAATGGAATTATCTACAAACCACCAGGCTCCAACAACACTGATTTATTGTATGAATTTCAAACACTTATCAAGTCCAATTTTTTCCAGCAAAATTTGTTATTGTTTTTTAATTGGTGACTTCAACATATACAGTATCTCCTAAATATTAATAAAAATTATTTCTCCCAGGATTACTTGGACTGTATTTTTCAAATTCATTTATACCCCTTATGGTAAAACAAACAAGGATCACTGAGCAATTGGAAACACTCATAGATAATATATTAACGGACATTTATCCATATCCTGAAGCCAGGATAGTGTTATCTGACATCACAGATCATTTTCCTGTCTTTTTGTACATACCTGGCTTTATTCAGTGCCAAAACTCTAAACAAAAAAATCCTTGCATATATTAACGAGAGAAAATATAGTCAGACTAAGAGAAAAATTGAGTTTTATTGACAGGTCCGAAGTCCTAGTGTTACAAGATTGTAATAAATCTTTCGATAAATTTATGCAAATCTTGGATGTATGCTTATGATGAACTTACTTCCACACAAACACTAAAATACTGAAATTATAAGAAAATCCCAAGATCCCCATGGATCTCTAAATCATTACTCAGATCCAAAAACAGGAAAAATTATTTGTACTACAGATATAAAAACGACCCATCCCCTAATACTCGGTTAAGATATACAACTGACAAAAACACACTAACTACACTCTTAAGAAATGCCAAGAAGGATTATTTTGCAAAACAAATTAATGATAATCAAAAAGATATATCAATGGTAGCTGGAAAGTTATAGTATCCCAAATAAAACTGTGAAGAAAAACAAGGTAACTCTTATTAAGATGGGTGCACTTCTAATTGATGATAAAAATGTTACCGCAGAAAACTTCAACGACTACTTTGTAACTACAGGTGGTGACCGAGTTGGAAATATTCCCACTGGAAACAATAATTTTTAGGACTGTATGGATGTTCAATATCTGAACTCAATATTTATATTCCCTATACCCAAATGAAATTTTTGACATTGTAAAAGACTTTAAAAATCACAAAAGTGCAGGCTATGATGGTTTGAACAATTTCCTTGTTAAAAACATTCTCCATGACATATCTTCAATCTATTACTTATTTCTGGAGTCATACCAGATAAGATGAAAATTGCTTCAGTCATCCCCATTTTCAAAAAGGGTGATCCTTATGAGCTTTCCAATTACCACCCAATATCCCTTCTGACCACATTTTCTAAGATACTTGAAAAAAATTACGTACACAAGACTAAACTCAATGAATCTGAAATTTTATGTAAAATACAATTTGTTTTCCGGGAGAAGCATAACATATATCGTGCTTTATTAAAAAATTATTGAAAAGATAGCAAATGCTATCGACAATAATTCACACAATTGGCATCTTTCTGGACTTCTCCAAGGCCTTTGATACAATAGATCATGAAATTATTTTGCATAAATTCTTATACAATTGAATTAGGGGAAATGTCTTGTCATGGCTCAGAAATTACTTAACAAATAGAAAACAATTTGTTGCTCTCGTTGACTGCCAATCTATTTGAGAAGTCGTGACATGTGGAGTACCACAGGGTTCAATTTTAAGACCGCTACTATTTATAATTTACATGAATGATTTTTACTGACCATCCAAAGTTTTGTCTTTTATATTGTTTGCCGATGATTCTAATCTATTTTTCTCTTATTCTGATCCCGAAATTTCAGCAAGACTATAAACCTTGAGCTAGCCCATGTATCAGATTGGAAAGGGGCAAATAGACTTTCATTGAATCTGGCCAAAACAAATTTCATGCTTTTTAGCAATACACTGTCTGTGCTCCCAAACCTATTCACATAAATGAACAAAGATTGTGGAAGATAGGATGCACGAAATTCCTTGGTGTGTTAATTGATGACCACCTGTCATGGAGAATGCATGTAAATGGGTTGTGTAAAAAAGTTAAAAGTTTCATTGTTGAATAAGTATCAAACGGAATACTCTCTCTCTCTCTCTCTCTCTCTCTCTCTCTCTCTCTCTCTCTCTCTCTCTCTCTCTCTCTCTCTCTCTCTCTCTCTCTCTCTCTCTCTCTCTCTCTCTCTCTCTCTCTCTCTCTCTCTCTCTCTCCATGCCTTCGGTGTGCTCAGCATTATGCAGTTTTAAATTACCTGTGATGATTTGTGCTGCAGAAATGTCCAACAATGTGAATTATTTTCTTTTATTTAATAGCTTGTTTGTGAACTGTCTTTTCATGCTACCCATCACTATCCTTATTTATATATTTACATAAGTAAATGCCTTTAACACAATAAATTGGTGTTAGTGGACCCCTCTCCCCCTGTCCCTAATCTTTTTTTTGTTACATCCTTCCTTCCCTCTCTTTCTTACCTTTTCTTTATTTCTGTATATCTTTCTTTTCATTGTATTGGTTTTCCTAACTTTTGCCTTTTTTTCTATTATTGTCATTTTACATGTAATATATGGGGGTCTATACTAAGCAAGCTTAGCTTATTCATAGACTCTTCCACAACCTTATTTACATGGATATATGGGGAACCCAGATTCAGATGTCGAATACAATGAAGATCTATTTGTTTTACCTAATATCAATGTTTTTGCAATTTAGGTAAACCATGAATTATATTTCAACTTGATTTGATAATAAAGTACAAAAGAAGTAAAAAAAAAAGACATAAAATGTCATAGCCCCCGTTGTTTTCGTAATTTTTCTTTATGGAGTTAAAGGGTTAGCCCATATTTATTTAAAACTAAAATGGCCGCAAGTCTACCCGGAGGCCATCTTTGATCAGATCACAAAATAAAGTGAGGGGCAAGTGTATGCCATCATATACTGTGCTTGTGCCAAGTTTGAACCAAATCGGACAATGCGTGTGTGAGAAATGGTTGGGGACACATTTAAGTAACAAAATGATCACGAGTTGGACATCTTGAATCTGATCACGAAAAAAAATGACAAGCACATGTAAGCCATCATTCCTTATCTGTGTGCCCAGTTTGAACAAGTTTGGTACATGCAAGTCCGAGAAATGATTGAGGACGTGTTCGACACTGGGTTTTTTTACAACTAAAATGGCCACCAGTCGGCCATATTGGATCTGTTGTCGAAACAAAAATGACTTGCATATGTATACCATCATGTGTTGTCTTTGTGCCATGTATGAATAAAATTGGTCCATACATTTCCGAGATATAGTTGCGGACACACGCACACATGCACGCACGAACACGAAAATCGAGACCAAATCCATAAGCCCCCGTTTCGGATTAAGTCCAACTAGGGCAAATATTCCTTGTAACTACCTGGACATGTGTATTTGTTTGTTTCTATCCCACTTTTTATTTTCTCTGTTATTTGACTCAAATTGTTTGACATGATGATTGATCTGAGAATAGCCAGAGAGAGAGAGAGAGAGATGATGATTGACCTGAAAATAGCCAGAGAGAGATGATGATTGACCTGAGAATAGCCAGAGAGAGATGATGATTGAATTGAGAATAGCCAGAGAGAGATGATGATTGATCTGAGAATAGGCAGAGAGAGAGATGATGATTGACCTGAAAATAGCCAGAGAGATGATGATTGAATTGAGAATAGCCAGAGAGAGATGATGATTGACCTGAGAATAGTCAGAGAGATGATGATGATGATTATGACAATGATGATGATGTGGAGTGGAGTGGAGTTGGCCTTGAATTCCATGGGCAGACAGTTTGCAGAGCAAAGTAGGATGCCAGACTGCATCAGGATGAACTCATGTCTGACATTGAGGGCCTCATCCATTGTTGGGTGAGTCAAAGCAGCAAGTCCAAGGTGGAGTGACCCAGTCTGAAACCAAGTTGATGATCTGAGATGAGGTTGTTGGAAAAAAGGAAGGTTTTCACATCAACTGAAATTATGGACTTCATGACCTTGCTGATGATTGGAAGTAAGCTAATAGGTCTGTAGTTGAGGGATCAGTTTTTGCACCCTTTGAGGTAGTGCAGTGATGTTGGTGGATTTCCAAGCAGATGGAAGATGACTTTGCACAAATGACAGGGTGAAAAGGGCAGAGAGAGGATGTGCAAGAGCAGCAGAGCAGGTTTTTAGGACACATAAGCTGATGCCATCCGGTCCAGCGGCAGAGTCAGAGTCGAGAGCTGAAATATCCTTCTCCACCTTCTTGGGTGCGAAAGACATAGGGTCCAGGAGCAGTTGAGTATGACAGGGAAGGATGGGTAATGAGAGTGGTCGAGTGTGTGGAGTGCGGGGGAAGGTTAGAGTTTGTGGGATGCGGGGGAAGGTTTGAGTGCGTGGGGTGCAGGGGAATGTTTGAATGTGTGGCAAGATGTTTGAATGCGAGGGGTGTGGGGGAAGGTTTGTGTGAGTGAGGGGTACGGGAAAGATTGTGTGCGAGGTTTGCGGGGGAATGTTTGAGTGTGTATGGTGCATTAAAGGTGAAGGTTTGTGTGTGTGAGGTGCGTGGATAGTTTGCATGTGTGGGGTGCAGGTGAAGGCTCGAGTGTGTAGGGTATGGGGAAGGTTGTAGTGTGTGGAGTGCATGGGAGGTTTGAGTGTGCAGAGTGTGGTGAAGGTTTGACTGTGTGTAGTGTGGGGGAAGGTTTTGGAGGGAAGGATTTAGGGGGTGGGGTGAGGTGGAAGCATTAAGAGGGCGGGGTGAGGAGGGAGGCAGAAATGGGGGGGAGGGGGGGAGACATGAAACTTTGAGGAAGTGGGGTGGAGGTGGTTGCTTTTCTGATTCCATACTCCCAATTTTGACAGATAGAGATAAAGATCATGGGATGGGGGATTTTTGAACGCTCATTACCACCAGTTTTCAACTCATTCTGCCCAGCAGTTTAGGAGTGCATTCAAAGTCAGATGCACAAAAACAAAAACAAACACACAAACAAATAGACACTTCTCAAATTATATATATTGTAGTTTGATAAAGAGTGCAAGGGCTTCAGTAACAGAGGTGCAGGATGGCATAGCAGCCGTGTAGCAACCGCCGTGGAATACTATACTGCCCTACGCCGCGATAGAAAGCACAATATTAACAAAATGGCGCGGTACTAAATGCATTTGTTTTTCAGAACCACATCTTTTTCAGGATAATAAACGATAATAATATTTCAAGTGTGCAACACCTTTAAAACGAGAACGGCAGTCAGTAGAGCACATCGTCTCACCTCGTACACTCATTCTGAACAAAAATACCATCATTAACTGAACACACTACTATTATGGCCCACTGCTATTATGGCCCATATACCTGCTTTATCCATTCACCAAATTATGTCACACACATTGACATTATCCATAGCTTTATTGATTATTGATTGATTTATTAGAATATTTAACGACTACTTTTGTGCACATTAAGGCTAAGTTGCATCATTGAATATGAATATGAGAAAAATTTCAAACAATATTCCCCATGGCTCGTCGATCATATTGTTAGCGGTCTGGGAAATTCGCAGAGGCACCAATATAGGTCCTATAGGAATCAGTTATGTCGATAAGTCTGTTGTTACAGATAGATTTCCCCACCGATGTTTAACGGCAATTATTCGTGTTGCCAGCTGTGATCTTTGAGGTAGCTCGTTTTTTCTTTTTGCTAATCGTTATTTTTGGAGCAACGGCATTTCAAACACCCACACGGACCGCCCTTCAGAACAACACTTAACCACAAACGCCCAACCACACCAACTCTTCACTACCCAGCTCACACCACCACAAAACGCAGGCCACGCCACCATTACGGACAACCCTTAACCACAGACGCCAAACACGACACACCTCATGACCCACCACAAAACGCCAGCCACGCCACCATTAACGACAACCACCGTAACGCAAACCACCCAGCGTTTTCCCCAGTCGGGCACACGGTTGGCGAGAAGCCTGGCATTCTCGTCGGGGGAGAACGGACGACGGCCTGACGCCCCCTCCCCCAACGACAAATCCCTGCGAGCAGACGCAGACGCAATGAGCGGCTATGAAAAAGGAGAAAGAAAGGCCCCGAATCCAAGAGAAAAAACAGCCCTTTCTTCTGGAGTTTCCCGCGCGTGCTTGGAAGAGGGGCGCAGAGAGGGCGGGCGGAGGCTTTCGAGATAATGGCGAGGCGGCACAGTGAAAAGGTGTGTGTGGAGGAGAGGGAAGAAGAGGCTGTGTTCAGAGTTAGTGTGGCAGTTGTGTGAGCCGCGCTGGGGCTGGATCAGCCTGGGGAGTCCGGAATCGGTGAGGAGCGGGAGATATCGAGCGCAGCGGAGCCAGAGGCAACGGCGGCTGCGTACCGGACGTGCCTAACCTTTGGTCCTTGGAGAGGGAACGTCGAGGGTGCGCCCCAGCGAGTCACCCACGAGGTAAAGGATTAAACCACCGCGGCTCTCTGGGGGGGGGAGGAAGGAGACTCGGAGCTTTGCGGTCTACCCACTCGCGTGCTCATAAGACCACCAAGAGGTAACCGTCTACAGCCGACCGCGTTGTATTTGTGGGGGTTTTTTCCTTTTCTTTCTTGATGCACTGGAAACGTGTGCGCCATGTCGTAGTAAAACCAGTGTTGTTAAGCTGCATGTGTGTACATAATACTTAGATCGCTGTGATTCTTTTTCTTTGCTCGTCCCATCTTGTCGATCTACTACCCCCCATCGTCATTACGTGCTTGTAACACTTAGCATTGCTCTTTGTTTTGGGCCTTGCTGGTGAGAATGCGCATGCACTAAGTGCCAGCTGCGTGCTGCTCGTGGATTGGCTGATCGGCATGTGCTTGCCTGCATAACGTGCCATTTCAATAATGTGTCTGTGTCCTTGGAATGTTTGACCCGTCTGTTGCGTCCTCGCCGGGTTGACCTTAATAATATAGAAGCTGCCCGTTCTGGACGGCCGCGTTCGGCGTCGAATAACAATATAGTTGTTTTAAATAACATGATAATGACAAACGAACGCGTCCAACGGGCCTCGTGATATACCTTCGGAACTCCCGCTAAGGTGTCCGCTCGGAACACCGAGGTTATCCGCCAAACGGAAAGTGAGCTGGGCACTTAGGCAGCTCGTTTCCAAGCGGGCCCCCGTTGAGGTACAGTCTCCGCTCGGGTATCCTGCAGCCACGCTAATTGGCTAATACACATACGACAATGTTCGGCGAACTGACGGTCCAACCTGTAGGCACGCGCGGGTAGAAGTGTGTTGACCCGTGCGGCTGTGGTGTGGTTAAACACACCCCCGTCAGGATTTCGGCGCACGTTATGAAGATTCGGAAAGCTGCGACAGAATTGTCGTCACGTCGGCCTCCGGCCTGTGGCGATGAGCATGCCGCCATTCACCCGGCTAGAGCGGTCGTTCCGCGCACCGGGGCAACACTCTTACAGACCGCCCGGCCACCCACCAGGCAGGGACACGACTCCGCAAATCTTAACTAGCACCAATATGTATGCGGAAGTTTGCATACTCAATCTGTTAAGGCGCAGTATACTCGGAGATACAGATTTTAAACAATATTTTTGTCAAATCCATATGGCAGCAGACCCACCGCCGACTCGATGATGTGATAATTTATTTGTCACTCACCATTGGGTTGTACAATCCGAGCATTTTTTCGCAGATTAAGGATTTCAATTCAACTAATTATGGCTGGATAGACAACTTCAATAGATGACATCATAGTCATCATATCGCTCGCCTAATCCATACTCAATCATGGGCGAGTTCCATAAGACAGTTTCAATTTTTCATTGAGGCCGGGTCTTTCTCGGAGAAGAAGAATGCCCACTTTTTCACTTTTAATACCCAATGCTGGCCGGGCATACACTATACGTGACCTACGCCTGATGTCAGAGTTACCAATATATTTTAGGCAGACATATTAAATTGAATTATAAATATCTCAATTAAAATATGCACTCATGGTTTGTCGGAGGATAGGACAGGCATTATATACTGTGAGAGGTAAAAGGGCTTGCGTTAGTTTTCTAAAATATTAGGGACGCAAGCAGGTATTTTTGTGAATCCTGACCTTTGTTTCAGTGAATGTGTAATCATTTTTCACGGATACCGACCTTGATTTCGGCAAAACTTCACAATCATAAGCTCTCATCATGTACTTATAAGGGTCTTTTCGGCATCCTTCTTGAAGGTCAGTTTTCTATACTGTTGCGTTTCGAAGCCCTTCAGCACCAGTCAAACTTGGCACG
>CM068963.1:43450371-43462859 GCA_035128595.1 Eptatretus atami | reverse complement strand
TGTGTGGAGCCGCGCTGGGGGCTGGATCAGCCTGGAGGAGTCCGGAATCGGTGAGGAGCGGGAGATATCGGAGCGCAGCGGAGCCAAGGCACGCGGCCTGCCGTACCGTGCCTAACCTTGGGTCACTGGAGAGGGAACGTCGAGGGTCGCCCCAGCGAGTCACCACGAGGGTAAAGGTAACCAGCCCGGCCTCTCGGAGCCTTTGCGGTCTACCCAGCTCCGTGCTCATAAAGACCCCAAGAGGTACAGTCTACCCCCTTGTCTTTGATGGGGTTTTTCCTTTGTTTCTTTGCATGAACGTTGTGGCGCCATGTCCGGATTCGTATTCTAGGTTGTCGTAGCAATATTTAGTAACGGGCACAGAAGTTTCTTGTTTTGTAGATAACTTATATCCAAGAATGCTTAGGCCTGTTTGCGTTCACATATGCCACGATAGTTTACTTAGCATCGCGGCTGAAGTATGCCGAGAATCGGCGACTGTTAAAACTGCCGACGCTAGATTTAAATATACCGTGAAATTGAAAGTGTCAAACGCAATACACTTGAGATTAGCAGCTATGCGAAGAAAAATTTGCCCAAAAGCTGGCAACGTCATCCGGATAGGGTAAGTGTGTATATAGTAGAGCAGCTGAAAAGATGAAGTATGCTGTCATATTGTGGTATCTCTAGTGTGAAATTCGCTGCTGAAAAGTTACAAGTATCGCCGTATGGCTAACGTTCGCTTACGCTGGAATAGTTTAGACGATATGCTATGTTGACCGTCGACACACGTTTGGTTAATATCATAGTGAAACACTCGAGGTAATGTTGTACCAATTATTTCGTAAGGCCATTTTCTTTTTTCTCCTTGTCGTGAAGGAGTGATGAAATTGATGTTGTTGTTTTGTTGTTTTATTTTTTTTTTTTTTTTATCTATAGAATTTAAAATTAGCGAATTGCTTTTAAGTTGATCGAGTGACAAATATCCTAAACAGAAATATTCACCAGAGGAGAAAAAGATACAGACATGAGCAAAGCTGAAAGAGGCAATCGATGACGTAACGGACGTGACGAATATCGGGTTTATTGTTGTGTTTTGTTTTCTTTTTTAAAACGCTGCGCATGCCATTATGGTATCGTAATTTAGAAACATTTCAGTAAGTTCTGTGTGTCGGAAGACGAAATCAAATACGTCTACATACGTCAATATGCGTTGGAGTAAGTTCATCATAGGTTTTAAAGCCGGTTACTCCATAGGTTAGAAATAATTTTAGGGTATCTAAGCATTACGAGGTTTGACTTAGTGATACTTACAAAGTAAGTGCTGACGTGTGTCAAGAATGATAACGTGATCGACGTGTGTCCAACGATCGTGTAAGTCCTACAACCGTAATCATATGTTATAATAAGTTTCCGGGTACGTAACCATGTATCGACGTGTTCGACTTTATGAAGTAAGCTTAACGAAGTACTCGTTGGTCGACGTGTTAAAACGATCGTATAAGTGCTAAAGTATGGGCATGTAGCGGAAGGTGAGCATAAGCTGATACGTGTAAAATTAGAATGCTAAATTGAGGCACGAGTAAAAAACGATGAAAGCGTACTACGACGTATGAATATTTTTCTTCAGAGTGCTCTAACAGTAACAACTTACATAACGTTCGACGTGTCGCATTTGACAGATTTTTTCATACGGCATACGATGGCTAAATGTCAGTGTGACGGGCTTTACCGATGTGAATTTTCTATGTCAAAAGGGTTAGAACTCTTGTGAAAAATTAGAAAGCTTGAAATCGAAACGTTTGTAATATATACGTAAGCCATGCTACCAGTTTCAGTTGAATTATTAAGGTGTGGGGGGGGGGGGATCTGAAAGAAACCACAGGTGGATGGAGATGGATGGATGAACGGACAGATTTAGACCCCAGACAAGAAGATGGAACAAACACTTATGCCCATGATGAAACTGGTAGGGGATGAATAAGAAGAACAAATTTAAATTCATAGCACATTGCAAGAAAGGTTTTCTTGGTAGGGGGCACGACCCTGGACAGTCAACTCCACAGGATCCTCGAAGGACATTCCCTTTCTTTTCATTAAGCCTGATTTTTATTTGCAACTCTCAGAAGATGAACCCACAGGCTGAGTGACCCCCGAGTGTTATTTTAAAGCTGAAAGGCTTCAAACCTGAGGACGCGAGCTACATGTTAGGCAAATTTAATGCATTGTAAACCACACGGCTTTTTTGCAAAGGATATAAGTAATCCCACTAATGCTGTAGATGGGACACATTACTTAAGGTCCATCTGAGAGGACACTTTTGGTTGTATGAAGGGAGAAAACAGGATACAAGAAATAAATAGGATGTAATAAGGTCATCGAACATATTCATTTTGTTATCCAGTACCCATTATTCGACCAGATATGCTGTCGTTAATGAATGGTTCCCAAACACATCAGGACGTAGTTGATATCTTTGAAATTCCCAAGCAATCAAGCCATCCCAAGGACACATAGTTTTTTCCAGACACAGTAATTGTCTGCAAGGGAACCGTGGAAGTTAATTTTGGCAGGCTCTGTTCAAAAAGCATTAATGCAAGTAAGGTTATGTTTGTTTCCCACAAAGTCGAGCTCTGAAGATGGCTAGCATACTGAACTATTACACACGAAAGACAAATAGGATGCAAAAACACATGCAGAAAGACGGAAACTCAAGAGGAAAAACTGGAAATTATGAGGGATTTTGGTGGGTACGAGGAAGAACATCATCGAAATTGAATTAGGAAGATTGGAAGATGGGTGGGTGAACGCTGTCTTGAAGACCTGGAGGAAAGAATGGATTGAAGAGGTTTGTGAAGTTATTTAACAGATGGAAAAAGAGGAGACTAAATGAGTGGAGTGAGCAGTGTCCTGATTATAATTTGATTTACAGAAGGGCGTTTGATAGGTGCGCTGTAGCTGACGAAACCTGGAGGGGAAGTTGGGGAACTTTGCGGGGGGGGGGGAGACAACAGAAATAGAGTAGAGGCTGCAAGATTAGACAGGAGGTGGTGAGAAGTCAGAGAGACGACGATGTCTGCTATGAAAATGATAGACCTTGATCAGTTCAGCGTGGTGAGATTTCCAATGATCTTGAATCCTTGTTTCCACAAGGTTAAGCTGAGCAAGATGTAAGGCAGGAGGCCAGCCAGAGGGAGAAGTAGTACTGACATCAGCTGCAGATGAAGGTTTGTGGTGGATAGAATTAGGAGTGTAAGGAAGGATTTGGGTATGACAGAGGATGCGCAGTTGTGGCTGGTTTGGGGCAAAGTTTCAAGTGTTTATTCATAGAAAGACATGGCTAATAGTGAACCAGGAGTTTGATGACTGAACCTCTCAAGGATGCAAAAAGGTATGTCCCGCTGGGAGATTGGGGCGGGGGGGGGGGGGTGCCAGACGGTTATTCATTTGTCACAATTGAAAGATCATATTCCAAGTGTGACCAGCTTGTGATGTTGTCAAGGTTGAAAAGAGGGAAAAGGTTACAGAGCCTGCTGTTGAAGATGAGGATGTCACGGACAGGGTTGAGTCATCAGCAAGGTAGAAGAGATTTTCCAAGAGGTCAGAGATCAGATATTGATGAGATAGGAATAGGATGGGTGAGAACTGCCTGGGACTCCAGCTGGCGGAGAGGAGATGCAGGATCCGTGAGTTCACATGTTAGCCACGAGAGTAGAGGATCAGTAAGCGTAGATTTATGATCAATGGTGAAAGTATAAATACGGTTAGGTAACGTTTTTCTTTTCTTCTTTTAACAATCCAATATATCATAATAATAAACATATCTGATGAAGTTTGTATCATTAGTATTCACCGAAAAAATGATTTGATTAATGATCTGTTTATCATAATGTTTTGGTTTTTTATTTTCATAATATTTGTATACATCGAGGAAATGTTTACTTTTTCTGGGTCTTATTGATTTCGTAGGCTCAGTGTGTCTTATTTAAAATAGACCCCACCTCTTGAGTTTGCTGATTTGCAGATCTCAGAAATCCAATGCCACAATGTCATCTTATTATTTGTATTAATATGCGGGCCGTAGTGCTGGGGCCAGTAGGTCGTGCCGTGGTGAGTGCAGTATGTGCAGCTCTCTCTCCTGCCACTCTCCTCGCCCTCTCTCTGCCCCCCCTTCTTCCCCCTCCCTCGCCCTTTCCCTCCTTCCCCTCTGCTTCCTTCCCCTCCTCTCGCCCATCTCATCCCCGCCTCATCGCCCGTCCCCGCTCTCTCGCAGATTTGGTCGACAGAGTAAATGGCGTAATGGGAACGCTCGTGCCGATTATATAAACCTCGAGAAAGGCACATCGCGGGTCACAGCCATATTTCGTGGCAATTCTCATCAGATTGGAACGTATCGTGCAAAAATAATAAATAATAAACAACATTATTGTGCGTCATTCGTGATGTATACCACGTGTTTGGTCATTGGTCAACAATAAATGTCCGTCACTTTGGACCTTATCTTAAAATTAACACTTGAAAAGGACATCCGCGGTCCCAGCAATAATTCCTGGCAAGTTTTAATAGATTGGACTGTCAATCATTGCAAAAAAAATAAAATTAATAATGTAATGTATGTATCGTGATGGACATAGCACGCGTGTCTTGTCATTGGGTTGACAGATAAATGGCTGTAACTTGGGAACGCTCGTCGTTGGACAATGCACCCGAAAGCACATTGTGGGGGCCGCGAATATTTCTGGCATGTTTCAAATCACGATCGGACGCGGTGTCGAGAACGGCGGTCGCCGACAGACAACAGAACAGACGACGACACACACACACCCACACACAACACCCCCAAAGATTGCTGGAATAGATAGATGCATATGTTTTTCCTTTTAATATATTTTTAATTATTTGTTTCCTGTTTTTCACCTCTTATTCTCTTTTCTTTTCTATTCTCATTCGTGGCCCAGATACTGGAAAGATGTTAACTTTTGCTCTTAAAAACTCAATACTCTTCTTCTATTTACTCACCCTATCTTGTTTACAATTGACTGGCTTTGTAAATCAGGTCAATCGTCAGAGAGCAACATTGTCCTTTTATTGCTTGGAAGCTGATGAGTTTAAGTTTTGATAGCAAGGAATGTATGGATACTTAGCCACCTCAAGAAATATGTTTCTTGGTAACAAATAGCTGAATCTCTTATGAAAATTAAGCTGATTAGTAGATGAATTTGATCGAAATGACCGGCTCTAATACAGCATTCAATATTATAAACTGAAATCAATTTGTTGAACAAATATAAAACTCACGATTAAAGATGTATTTTAAGCAAATCACGACAACACATCCACTACCACATAAGCAAGATAAATACAAATTTAGAAAGTTTACGGAATGCTTTAGAAAATGAACTAACAGTTATTACCGGTGTCTCCTTGAACACATGGTTATAGACAATCTTTGGCCTCTTTTTTACTTTCATATTAAATTGTCACTAAATAATAACGGCAACAGAGTAGGGGCAGAGCTGGTTATATTTCTCAGATCAAACTTTAAGATACTTTGCTGAACTAATGTACATATGACTTCAGTTCTTGATTCGAATTTTATATGAATATTTCACACAAAGCTAAAAATAGGATTACTACAAAAATGATTTATTACAAAAAAACAAACTTCAACATACATGATTTAATTGTATGAAATTTCAACACTTAATCAGTCCATTTTACCAGCAAAATTTGTGTATGTTTTTTCAATTGGTGACTTCAACATATACAGTTCTCTAAATATTAATAAAAATATATTTCTGCCAGGATTCTTTGACTGTATTTTCAAATTCAATTGATACCTGAATGGTGAAAAATAACAACGACGATCATGAGACAATTGGAAACACTCATGAGATAATATATTAACGGACATTTTACCATATCCTGAAGCAGGATAGTGTTATTGACATCCACAGATACATCTTTCGCTGTCTTTTTGTACATACTGGCTTTATAAAGTGCAAATTAAACAAAAAATCCTTGGCATATGTTAAGAGAGAAATATAGTCAACTAAAGAAAAAGATGAGTTTTATTGATAGGTGGAAGTCCTACGTGTTACAAGATGTTAATATACTTTCGATAGATTTATGCAAATGTTGGATGTATGGTATGATGATTATCCACACAACTAAATATTGAAATTAAAGAAAAGTCCAGATCCCCATGGATTCTAATATTAACCAGGATAGAAACAGGAAAATTATTTGTACTACAGATATAAAAAGCATCCAAATCGGTTAAGATAAATACTGACAAAAACACAGCTACTATAACTCTAAGAAATGCCCAAGAGGATTATTTGCAAAACAAATTAATGATAATCAAAAGTATATACATGGTCTGGAAAGTTTATGTTCCCAAATAAACTGTGAAGAAAAACAAGTGTCATATGCTATAAGAGGTACACTCTAATTCGCAGCTAAATAACAATGTTATGAAATAATAATTAAAAAAAAAAAAAGGTTGGTGACAAAGAAAGTTAATATCCACTGAAAATAATTAAAAAATAGCGACTGTACGGATTGTTCAAGGTAATTGAAATCAAGTGGTATTCTATATATAAGCCGCATGATCAAACTGAAATTTTTGGAATCGTGGTAAGGAATTTAGAAATTCAGTCATAATTAGACTGAGGTTATTCTGAACAATTTCTTGTTACCATAAGCACCCCAATGACCATTTTTCATTCTATAAACTTAAAAATTTCAAAGTCAGATATGTAACACTTGTAATACAGTCCGAATTCATTATTTTTTGGACATACAGAGTATTTGCTTCAGTCTCCCATTTTTCAAAAAGGGTGAGCTTATTGAGCTTCCAAATTACACCAATATGCCCTTCTGACCAATTTTCTAAGTCTTGAAAAAATTTACGTACACAAGATAAACTCAATGAATACTAAATTTTATGTAATACAATTTGTTTTCCGGGAGAAGCATAACGATATATATCGTGCTTTATTAAAAATTATTGAAAAGATGAATGTATCGACAATATTACAAAATTGGCATCTTTCTGGACTTCTCCAAGGCTTTGATACAATAGAATCATGAAATTATTTGCATAAATTCTTATACATATTGAATTAGGGAAAATGTCTTGTCATGGTCGAAATTACTTAAACAAATTGAAACAATATTTTGTTGCCTCGTTGACTGCAATCATTGAGAACGTCGTGAACATGTGGGGTAACACAGGGTTCTCAATTTTAAGACCGCTACTTTTATATTTAATGAATGATTTTTATGACATGCCAAGTTTTGTCCCCTTTTTTTATATTGTTTGCGATGATTCTAATCTATTTTACTCTGATTTCTGATCCCGAAATTTCAGCAAGATATAAACTTGAGAGCGCCATGTATAGATGAAGGGGCAATAGACTGTTCATAGAATTGGCCAAAACAAATTTTCTGCTTTTGCAATGAAACTGTCTGTGCTCAAACTATCAATATGAACAAAGTTGTGGAAGATAGGATGCACGAATTCCTTGTGTGTTAATTGATACCCTGTCATGGAGAATGCATGTAAATGGTTGTATAAAAAGTTAAAAGTTTATTGTGAATAAAGTATCAACAGGAATATCTCTTCTCTCTCTCTCTCTCTCTCTCTCCTCTCTCATCTCTCTCATCTCTCTTCTCTTTCTCTGTCCTCTTCTCTCTCTTTCTCTCTCTTCTCCTCCTTTCTATGCTCGGTGTGCTCCAGCATTATGCATTTTAAATTACTGTGATGATTTGTGTGGCAGAAATGTCCAACAATGTGAATTATTTTCTTTATTTTAATAGCTTGTTTGTGGAGTCTTTTCATGTACCCATCACTATCCTTATTTATATATTTACATAAGTTAAAGCCTTTAACACAATAAATTGGTGTTAGTGGAACCCCTCTCCCCCGTCCCTAATCTTTTTTGTTACAGTCTTCTTCCCCTCTCTTTCTTACTTTTTCTTTATATTTCTGTATATCTTTCTTTTCATTGTATTGGTTTTCCTAACTTTGTCTTTTTTTCTATTATTGTCATTTTACATTGTATGTGAATTGGGGTTTATCTGAAGGCTTGACTTATTCATAGATTTCCACAATATTTTACAGGTGATATATGGGGAACCAGATTCAGATGTCGAATACATGAAGATTATTTGTTTTCTAATATAATTTTGGCAATTTAGGTAACATGATTATATATTTCAACTTGGATTTGATAAGTGACAAGGAAGTAAAAAAAAGGACATAAATGTCATAGCTCCGTTGTTTTCGTAATTTTTCTTTATGGAGTTAAAGGGTTAGCCCATATTTATTTAAAACTAAAATGGCCGAAGTCTACCCGGAGGCCATCTTTGATCAGATACAAAATAAAGGAGGGAAGTGTATGCCATCATATACTGTTGCTTGTGCAAGTTTGAACAAATGGACATTGCGTGTGTGAGAAATGGTGGGGACACATTAAGTACAAAGATCACGAGTTGGCATCTTGACTCTGATCACGAAAAAAAATGACAAGCACAGTAAGCCATCATTCCTTATCTGTGTGCCCAGTTTGAACAAGTTGGTACATGCAAGTCGAGAAATGATTGGGACGTGTTCGACAACTGGGGTTTTTTTACAACTAAAATGGCCACAGTGGCCCATATTGGTCTTTGTCGAACAAAAATGACTTGCATATGTATACCATCATGTGTTGTCTTGTGCCATGTATGAATAAAATTGGTCCATACATTTCCGAGATATAGTTGGGGACACACGCACACATGCACGCACGAACACGAAATCGAGAACCAAATCCATAAGCCCGTTTCGGATTAAGTCCAACTAGGGCAAATATTCCTTGTAACTCCTGGACATGTGTATTTGTTTTGTTTCTATCCCACTTTTTATTTTCTCTGTTATTTGACTCAAATTGTTTGAACTGATGATTGATTGAGAATAGCAGAGAGAGAGAGAGAGATGATGATATTGACCTGAAAATAGCCAGAGAGAGATGATGATTGACCTGAGAATAGCCAGAGAGAGATGATGATTGAGATTGAGAATTGAGCAGAGAGAAGATGATGATTGATCTGAGAAAGGCAGATAGAGAGAGAGTGGATGATGAACCTGAAAAGGCCAGAGAGAGATGATGATTGATACTGAGAATGTCAGAAGAGAGATGATGATGATGATGTATGAAATGATGATGATGTGGAGTGGAGTGGAGGTGGCTTTGAATTCCATGGGAGACAGTTTGCAGAGCAAGTAGGATGCAAGACTGCATCAGGATGAACCTATGTTCGACATTGAGGGCTCATCCATTGTTGGGTGAGTCAAAGCAGCAAGTCCATGGTGGAGGACCAGTCTGAAACCAAGTTGATGATCTGGATGAGTTGTTTGGAAAAAAGGAAGGTTTTCACATCAACTGAAATTATGGACTTCATGACCTTGCTGATGATTGGAAGTAAGCTAATAGGTTGTAGTTGAGGGATCAGTTTTTGCACCTTTGAGGTAGTGCAGTGATGTTGTGGATTTCCAAGAGATGGAAGATGACTTTGCACAAATGACGGGTGAAAAGGGCAGAGAGAGGATGTGCAAGAGCAGCAGAGCAGTTTTAGACACATAAAGCGATGCATCCCGGTCAGCGCAGAGTCAGGTCGAGAGCTGAAATATCCTTTCCACCTTCTTGGGTGCGAAAGACATAGGGTCCAGGAGCAGTTGAGTATGACAGGGAAGGATGGGTAATGAGAGTGGTCCAGTGGGTGAGTGCGGGGGGAAGTAGAGTTGGTGGGATGCGGGGAAGGTTTGAGTGCGTGGGTGCAGGGAATGTTGATATGTGTGCGGATGTGTTGAATGCGAGGGGTGTGGGGGGAAGTTGTGTGAGTGAGGGGTACACGAGGAAAGTTGTGTGCGAGGTTTGCGGGGGAATAGTTGGTGTGTATGGTGCATTAAAGGTGAAGGTTTGTGTGTTGTGAGGTGCGGGATAGTTTGCATGTGTGGGTGCAGGTGAAGCTCGAGTGTGTAGGGTATGGGGAAGGTTGTAGTGTTGGAGTGCATGGGAGGTTTGAGTGTGCAGATGTGGGTGAAGTTTGCTGTGATGTAGTTGTGGGGGGAAGGTTTTGAGAGGAAGGATTGTAGGGTGGGGTGAGGTGGAGATTAAGAGGGGGGGTGAGGAGGAGAGGCAGAAATGGGGGGAGGCGGGTAGACAGAAATTTGAGGAAGTGGGTGTGGTTTGCTTTTCCTGATTCATACTCAATTTTGACAGATGAGAATAAGATCATGGGATGGGGGATTGAATCTCATTACCACCAGTTTTTCAACTCATTCTGCCAGCACAGTTTAGGAGTGCATTCAAAGTCAGATGCACAACAAACAAAAAACACACAACAAATGACACTTCTCAAATTATAATATATTGTATGTTTGATAAAGAGTGCAAGGGCTTCAGTAACAGAGGTGCAGGATGGCATAGCAGCCGTGTAGCACCCCGTGGTACTATACTGCCCTAGCCGCGATAGAAAGCACAATATTAACAAAATGGCGCGGTACTATGCTTTGTTTTTCAGAACCACATCTTTTCAGGATAATAAACGATAATAATTTCAAGTGTGCAACACTTTAAAAACGAGAACGGCAGTCAGTAGAGCACATCGTCTCACCTCGTACACTCATTCTGAACAAAAATACCATCATTAACTGAACACACTACTATTATGGCCACTGCTATTATGGCATTACCTGCTTTATCATTCACAAATTATGTCAACACACATTGACATTATCCATAGCTTTATTGATTATTGATTGATTTATTAGAATATTTAACGACACTTTTGTGCACATTAAGGTAAGTTGCATCATTGAATATGAATATGAGAAAGAATTTCAAACAATATTCATGGTGTCGACTCATATATGTTACGGCGTGTGGAAATTTCGCAGAGCACCATATAGGTCTTAGGATTTATAGTGATAAGTCTGTGTTACAGATAGATTTCCCCACGATGTTTAACGGGCAATTATTCTGTGTGCCAGGCTGTGATCTTGAGGTAGCCCGTTTTCTTTTGCTATGTTATTTGGACCAACGGCATTTACACACAACGCTCAGAACACCACTTACCACAACGCCAACAACCCTCAGACACCACAAAACGCCACCGACATTAGACAACCACCTTAAACACAAAAAACAACCGCCCCAACCACCAAACAACACCCCCCCCCCAACATTGGAACCACCACAAAACGCCAACCGCACCATTTGAAACCACGTCCACCCACGCGTTTACACTCGGCACACGGTTGCGAGAAGCTGCATTCGTCGGGAGAGACAACGACGGCCTCACCCCCTCCAACGACAAACCCTGCGAGCAGAACAGACGCAATGAGGGCTATGAAAAAAGGGAAGAAAGGCCCGATCCAAGAGAAAAACGCCCTTCTTCTGGAAGTTTCCCGGCGTGCTGGAAGAGGGGGCGGGAGCGAGGCGGCGGAGCTGAGATATAAGGAGGCGCACAGTGAAAGGTGTGTGTGGAGGAGAGGGAAGAGAGCTGTGTCAGAGTTGTGGGCAGTTGTGTGGAGCCGCGTGGGGCTGGATCACTGGAGGAGTCCGGAATCGGTGAGGAGGGGAGATATCGGAGCGCAGCGAGCCAAGGCACGCGGCCTGCCGTACCGTGCCTAACCTTGGGTCACTGGAGGGGAACGTCGAGGGTCCCCCAGCGAGTCACACGAGGGTAAAGGTAACCAGCCCGGCTCTCGGAGCTTTGCGGTCTACCCAGCTCGTGCTCATAAAGACCCCAAGAGGTACAGTCTACCCCCTTGTCTTTGATGGGGTTTTTCTTTGTTTCTTTGCATGAACGTTGTGGGCATGTCGTAAGTAAAACTGTTGTTAAGTGCATGTGTGTACATAATACATAGAGGTGGTAGTTCTTTTTCTTGCTATCTTGTCCTACCCATTCATTACGGCTTGTAATGCATTGCTTTTGTTTTGCCTTGCTTGATCGCATAAGTGCATGCGTGCTTCCGTGATTGCTGATCGCATACGTGCTTGCCTGCATACGTGCCATTGTCAATAAATGTGCTTGTTTGAATGTTGACCCGTTCGTTGCGTCTCTTCCCTTAATTGAGCTGCGTTCTGCGTTCGGAATATAGTTGGTTTTTAAATAACTGATAATAGAATCGGTCAACGGGGCTCGTGATAATACCCCCGCTCGGTTATCCAAAACGAAGGAGCTGCTTAAGCGCTCGTTTCCAACGGCCCGTTGAGTACATCTCTCGGTAGTCTCCCGCACGATTAATTAGGTATATCGACAATTCGGCGATTGACCCTGTAGCGCGCGGGTAAGAATGTTGACTAGGCTGTGTGTGTGTTAAAAACACACCGTAGCGGGATTTCGGCGTTTGATCCGGAAAGCTGCGACTAGATTGTCCGTTCGGTGGGCGAGAGCGCGCCATTGGCTAGAAGGGGTCCGCACGCCGGCGGGCGGAAATCTACAACAATATGTTGAAG
>CM068963.1:43437551-43450346 GCA_035128595.1 Eptatretus atami | reverse complement strand
GTTTCGCATCAATCTGTTAAGCAGTACTGGAGAATAAGATTTTAAAAATATTTTTTCAATCCAATATGGCCGCCAGACCACGCGACTGATGATGTGATAAATTTATTTCGTCACTCACATTGGGTTGTACATCAGATTTTTTTCAGATAAGGATTTCAATTCAACTAATTATGGCTGGAATACAACTTCAATGATGACATCATTGTCATCATGCTATCTACTCAATGGGGAGTTGCCATAAGCCAAGTTTCAATTTTTTTCATTGAGCGGTTTCGGAGAAGAAGATGCCACTTTTTCATTTAATCCAATATGGCTGCCATACTATGTGACCTACGATGTCAGAGTTACCAATAAAATATTCTTGGTCAGAATATTCAATTGAATAAAATATTCAATAAAATATGCACCATGTTGGTCAGAGGAAGGCATTTATATACTGTGAGAGTAAAAGGTTGCGTTAGTTTTTAAAATATAGGGACGCAAGGTGATTTTTGGAATCTGACTTTTGTTTCATGTGATGTGTAATCATTTTGAGCATACCTTATTGCCAAAACTTCCACAAACCATAAGCTCACATGACTTTAAGCTCTTTGGCATCTTCTTGGTCAGTTTTATACTGTTGCGTTTCGAAGCCTTCACAGTCAACTTGGGACGCCCTGCAAGACAAACATTTTGCATTTACCCATTTTTGGTCCATTCATTGCAAACACGATAACCACAATCTTACCACGTGATTATCATTTTGCTTCCTACTGCCAAATCTGTCTGCATCATCAATGCTGACAAAAATTATGATGATTCAATTGAGAATAGCCAGAGAGAGATGATGATTGATCTGAGAATAGCCAGAGAGATGATGATGATGATTATGACAATGATGATGATGTGGAGTGGAGTGCAGGTCTCTGATCTCTGACATCATCTCTGGTCTCTGGTCTCTGACATCGTCAATGATAACCTTGGAAAAAAAAAATTCTTTACTTTCCATTGTTTGGCACTGCCAAATACACTACAGTCTCTTTACTTTGTTATTCAGGAAAATACAAGACAACTTTAATACCGGAAAAGACCATGCAACTCAACATTCCACACAATAGGTAACGGGCATTTTAAAGGTCTTTAATAGAAGCAAATCTTATTTTTGACTCCTTCCTTTGTGAAGATTATTGTCAGGTCAGGCCAGATGAGATCTGTGACTTGCTACAGGTATCATGTAAACCTCCACTAATCTGTTCCATGGTCGGGTTGTCGGTGACTAAACCATCTCCCCCACTAGGATTTCTGGTGAGGAGGGTGCATGATGTGGATACCCAGCAGGATTGAAAACAAAACAAAACCTGTCAAAGGGCGGAGGAGCTCCTTATGAACTAACAGCCATCCATATCTCGTGCCCAACTGTGTCTGCGGACATCCTCCTGCAGTTGGGTAACTTTTTTTTTTTCTTTTTTGGAGGTTGGTGGCAGGATTTGTACTCCGGCCACCATAAAACCCTTCATTCCGCAAAACCCACCAATGTAAAGAAATCTGAAAACCCGCTCTATGGGAGAACCTCCTGTGCTGCTTCCCTTCGCAGGGTAGCTCACCAGATAATGGGATTGGGGCAAAGCCTTCAGGAACCCCAGTCTTTGATGAAAGGAGGGAAACCACTGGGTAACATTCCCGGGTCAAATCGCGGTTGTGTGCGTTGGGGTGGTGCTGAGGTGTCGTCCACCAGACGGCGGTCTCCTTGGGTTAACCTGAGGCGGTCCCTTCGGGTGGGTGCCTGGAATGTCCTATCCCTAAGAGAGGATAATCACCTGTCTCTGTTATCATCTGAGCTCAAGCGTTTGGACATCGGTATTGCAGCACTCTCTGAGGTTCGGAGACCGGATAGTGGTGAGATCATGGTGGGTGGTTACACCAACTGTTGGTCTGGTCGCTCTGATGGTTACCATGCCCAAGGAGTTGCTGTTGCTGTGTCCAATAAGCTGCCTCCAATGATAATTGAAGTAACACCGGTCAACGAGCTTATTATGACACTCGGGAATCATCACTCCTTGGGTGTCATTTCCCTGGTCTCTGTTTATGCTCCGAGTGAGGCGAGTGATCTCACCATGAAGGATGCATTCTATGCCACACTCAAGTCTGTGGTTGATCATTGCCCCAGCGAGTACTCTTCTACTCTTGGGGATTCAATGCCTCGACTGAACTGATAGGGATGGTTATGAGACATGTGTTGGTCCCCATGGGTTGGAAACTGTGAACCAGAATAGCACTAAGTTCCTTGCCTTCGCAATAAGTCATGGACTTAGGGTGGCTGGTTCATGGTTTCAGCGCCCACAAGCTCATCGCTGGACTTGGTATTCCAATGCTGGTGGTGTGACAAAGGAGATTGACCATGTGCTCGATGATGGGCACTGGAGGATGATCCAGAACTGTAGGGTCGACCGGAGTGCTCAGTTCCTCAATACCGACCACAGGCTTGTTGCAGCAACTCTGAAGTTGCAGCTTAAATTTGGGAGAATTGTATCATCCCAGCCTCAGCTGGATGTTGGCAAGCTTAAGGATGAGAGGGTAGCTGAGGAGTTTGTGAAAAGGCTGAGTGGAGATTTGGGTCGAGTGCTTTGGAGAATCCTGAAGAGTTGTGGAGTGCCTTCAAGACCACCATCCTTGATGTTGCCGGTGGATGTTTGGAACTCACCGTAGGCAAAGAAGAATTTTGTCTCTCAAGGACACTGGATACCATTGACCAGAGCTGCAGGGCCAGGCTGAATGGCAGAGCTGAGCTGTTCAGGTAGCTGAGGCGTAAAATTGAAAATGCGCTAAGGGTGAACAAGGAGGCCGATTTGCGAGGAATCTGTGTGGGAGTAGAGGCATCACCTGTGGTCAAGTGATTCTCATCCTGCTTACAGGGGAATTCGCACATTGTGTTCGTCCAAGCCCATCATCGCGTTGTTTACTACAGTTAGAGCAGAGGGTGGTGGGCTCTTGACAGAGGAGTCCGAGTGAAGGCCTGCTGGGCCGGTTACTTTGATCGTACGAGTACCAGGCTGATCCACCAGTTGTCGAGTTGGATGTCAGGGGTGTTACAATCCCTATTGCTGTCCCTCCAATCAACTGTGGTCCACCTTCGTTTGTGGAAACACAGGCTGTGGTGAACCGGTTGAGATGGGGTAAAGCCCCTGAGATCTATGGCATCCATGCTGAACTTCTCAAGGCTGGTGGTAATGCTGTACTCGTGTCGTTGCATGCAGTTCTATGCTCTGCCTGGAACTCATCATGCATCAGGGTCAGGTGTACGATCAAAGTGGAGTTGCATCAAAGCGGGACGTCTTGGTACCCGGTCATCAATGCCAGCAGTTATAAAGTGGCAGTGTGACCCACACTATAAGTGACATCATGCCAAAACAATCAAGTCAATCCAATAAATAACTTTCATTTAAAAACAATTGAAACTGTTTGCAAGCATCTCTGCAGACAAACTGATACATCTGACTCTCAGCTTACATACAGCTAGAGGAATAAACCGTCAGGGATGGATCCATAGTGCAAGCACCCCATGTGAACCCTCTGCACACCCACAGCTAAATCCACCAACATGTGTTGCAATTTGGAAGCTTTAAGTAACGGAATTAATAAGGAAACACAGTTGCATTCAACAACAGATCATACAGGGGAGTCAAAACATTCACTACCTGACTACCAATTATACCTCCCTGACAACCCTTCAAAATACACCATCACGTACAATGCATTGTAAACTAGAACAGCACCCAATGGAGGACGGGACTAATGACAACAACCAAGTGTTGTCTGAATCAGTCCATAACTTTTTTACCCTTGCCGAAGGATTTGGAGAGGGCATTGCATTTGGGTCCGTTTGTTTGTTTGTCTGTCTGTATGTTTGTCCGCACAGAACTTTCGTGTTTTTCTTTGCAACCGCTTGTCGGGTCGAGATGAAATTTCCTACTCACGTGGAATGTGTCAATGATAACTATGACGTCATAGGTCACGTGGTGTGGCAGCTATTTTGGAAAAATGGAAAAACTTTGGACCTCTGTATCTCTGAAACCACACCAAGGAAAAATTTGAAACTTGGCACATAGCAAGTACTCCTCATGAGAAATGGGTGGTTTTTTTTATGACATCATAGATGCCCTCGTTATGACGTCATAATTGCATATGTAGAATGCCACATCCGATCAGCATGAAAATTTTTGAGGGTCATCTAGGGATAAAATGGTCCACAGAAAAAAATTTCATGACATCATCCGTCGCGTGATTCGGCATCTGTCACACCTCCATCCACCTTCGGTAGCAGAAGTAACAATTCTATAATTTTGAATAGGTTATTAAACCAGCTGTTTAATCAGTAAAATAGACATTAAAAACCCAAATTATGTTTTGCAAAATTAGCCTTTGGACTGGAACTCTGAACAAATTTCAAATTCTCTGTAGGGAAGGGTTGAGAACCCTCTCCTTACCAATCTCCTCTTGAACTTAGTTTCTTTCTCTCCTCACTCATTTCACAGTATCCTACCCTCCTTTTTCATAAAACCCTCCCTCCTCTATGTTTGCTCACTTAATTTTCTTTACCCCCCCCCCCTCTCCTCTGCATGTGTAATAGACAGACAATTCATTTTAGTGCTTCATGAAAAGAAACCTTTAAATCGAAGATCATATTAACTACTATCGGCATTGTTAATTGGTTCATGATTCCTAGTTAAGAAGTAGAAACAATAGCACAACATCGTTTATTTTGGATTTATTATCTTTTGAATTGTATCATTAAATAGCAGGGCTACCCGGCGTTGCCGAGTGCTTTTGAAGAAGAAAATCATGTTGGCATTTGAAGAAATAAAATTTAGTTTTTTTTTTCTATTTTCTTGTGGGGGCCTAAAACACCTCCCTACACCCATTAAGAAATGTGGTCGGGGATCATTTAATATTACCTTTCACATAGCTACAGTCTTAGGCACTGCACAGTGATTAAGAAAAAAATCCAAATAAACCAACTTTTTTATTATTATTTTTTGTTGTTGTTGCCTAAAACACTTCCTGGCACTCAATGACGAACCTCTGAAAGTTTGACTAAGATCCGTTTCGCCATCTCTGAGAAAAATGGCGACAGACAGACAGACAAACATCTCTCTTCTGGTATTGATACATCGATATGCTTTGTTTCGAAAAAAAAAAAAAATTGCAATATAATTTAACAGTGACGTGCAGTTTATTCTTTGCAGTCATAAAATAATGGTACTCATAGTTGTGTTACTACAATCACACCTTGTGGACTTTGTTTTTGCACTTTATTAAACTTTTCATTGAGCTTCAACAATGGTGCTTAAACATGTTTTATTTCCCAAGGCAAAACCTACACTGGTATTGAGGAATGATGGAAAGGATGCTCGAGTTGGTGGAGCCCAATACGTTTGTTGTCTCCAACCAAACATCAAATGTCTTCTTTGGATCTCTGTTTTTCAACAAAGAGCACTCGACCTTGCGATGCGATTTCCCTGAGGTTCCACATTCTTGTTTTTCTGCATAATCTGACCTGGGAACATGATTTAGTCATGCATTTGACAACAGGAGCATCATGATAGAGGACAATATAAGGATATGGAAGATTGGTAAACCGAATATGTAACAACTGGAAAGTAGAGGATATGGATAAATAAAATAGGAGAAGTTAAAGATCTGAAGACATCTTCAAGTGCGTGACATCTGAATGTGGAGGAACAACTGATGTGTCAGGTGATTGTTGCTTTGTGATTAATCAAAGTTGGACATACCGGTGAGCATGGAGTGCAGACTTGAATATAAGGGCAGAAGGGGACAAGTCAGGAAGCCAGGAGCAAACCAGTACCTTCTCATTTTTTACCCATAAACATTTCAGATCTCGAGGAGGTTCTGGAAGCTCTGAATGGTAAAAGACAAGATGCAAAAATGTTATTGCAAAAGCAGAACTCATTGCAAAAAGTCACCCACGTGAGTGAATGTGACATTTATTGGCTTTCTCAAACCACTGGAGGTTAATTATTTGAATTGATTGGTTCATGAATTCCCTTTTGTATTTGACTGTATCATGATGGAATAATAGAGTCTTTATCTTTGCATCATGGACAAGTTAAACAATGGATTTTATCAAGTGAAAGCTGATGAGAGTACTCGTATGTTAACCACCATGGGAAGCTAGTTGCCGCTAACACTGAGCATTCGCCCTTTGTCAGAGCAAAAGCATTTTGCTTTTCATGCAAGTAAAATTAAGTTGCTTATTCCTCAAAAGTAGACCATGATATATAGTAATGAGGTCCAACTTCCGAATTCATAATAAAAACACATCGGTGTCATTACAAATTGTGCTCGTGGCTTGTATGTTCTGTGGGTGTTTGGTAAGGAAATGGGAAGGCAAAGGCAGGAGAGAGAAAAAATAATGCAGTGGACAGTAAGGTAGGGACTGGGTAAGGGGATGTGGGAAGAAGAGGAGTGGAGGCAGATGTATGTTTATTCAAGTCCTAGATACTTGCTTTTCATTATTCGAATTATAGTGGGGCAACTTAGCATAACAATTGTGCATTTTGTGAGGAAAGCACCAAATTTGGCACACTAGTTGCCTATCATATTATGAACAGATTTGGATATTGGGCCATCTCAAAATTTTTGATGGCAGTGGAAAATGGCTGCCACAGCCATCAGCGGCTGAATTTGAGATGGCCCAATATCCAAATCTGTTCATAATATGATAGGCTACTAGTGTGCCAAATTTGGTGCTTTCCTCACAAAATGCACAATTGTTATGCTATATTTAGCTAAGTTGCCCCACTATTAATGATACTTTGCCAGTCATATGTAAGCCGTGATGAATGAACATGTTTTAAAGAATGCATATAGAAGTTGTGGTTGGTTAGGGTTAAGTGGTAATGGTGTGTATTTGACCAGCCATCGTGGTGTAATAGTTAGAGCATCTACTCTGTGTCTGGGAGGTTGGTGGTTCAAACTCGGCCGTGTCAAACAAAACATTTTAAAGATGTTATGTGCTGCTTCCTTATTTGATGCTCAGAATTTAAAAGGAGAGAGCATGGACAAACAACCAGAGCTTGGTAATAATAATGCAGGCTTTGATGGGCCCAATGAACCTCCTCCTACATCAAAGTTCCTTGTAAGGGAACTTGCATTCTTCGTTTTTATTGAAGGGTGGTGCATATGAGCCCTGGAAGAGATTACTTGTTTCAAGGTGGACAACAAGAACAAGAGAATTTGCAAGTATTCGTTTCAATTAATAACCAGCAGAGTATGACAACATACACACCGGTAACTGGGAGCTCTTCATTCGTATGCAGTGTAAGGGCCCTGTCACACCTTGACGATTTAGCCAGCTATGCCGACGTATGAAAAATTGTCTAAACGCTGGCACACGTCGAATACGTATGGGTAAGTTTTGTATACGTTAAGAACACGCTGGCATACGTCGTAGTACGCCGGCATATGTCGTGGTACGCTGGCATACGTCGTAGTACGCCGAACTCGTCGACAAATTTTCCATGCTTTAGACTCCATGGTTTTTTTTTTTCTTCGGCATGACGGTGATGTTGACACTTCGATTTCTAGTGCGGTTATAATATAATTAATTAATAGGCTGCCGCTCAACGATTTAAATCATAACCGCACTAGAAATCGAAGTGTCAACATCACCGTCATGCCAAAGAAAAAAAAAAAAAAAAAAAAAACATGGAGTCTGGAACACTGACGGGTTCCTCCTGTGAAGCCCATTTTTATATACCAATTCCCCTAAACGCTGCCAATACGCCATTATACGGTAGTGTAAGTTAGAAACACATTCAGTAAGTTCTGTGGTCGTCCGGAAGACGTCAATCAAATACGTCTACATACGTCAATGTGCGTTGGAGATACGTTACACATAGGTTCAAAGCACGTTACTCATAGGTTAGAAATAAGTTTCGGGTAGCTAAACATTACCTCGACGTGTTTCGACTTATGAGTAACTTACAAGTAAGTGTGTCGACGTGTGTCAACGATCGCATCACGTGCCTACAACTTATGGCCAGCGTATGCGGAACGTGTGCGTCATACGCTGGATACGTCGAAAAATTTTAACATGCTGAAAATTTGTCGACGTACTCGGCTACTACGACGTATGCCAGCTCTTTAGCTGCTTCAGCGTGCTCTTAACGTATACAAAACTTACCCATAACGTATTCGACGTGTGCCATCGTATTCGGCAAATTTTTCATACGTCGGCATATGCTGGCTAAAACGTCAAGGTGTGACAGCGCTTGACACTTCGATGTCTAGTGCGGTTATTGATTTGAATTGTCGAGCCGCAGCCTTTATATGGCTCCGCACGTGATCGTCGGCGATACGCTGCCGCGCTATGCATAAGTTAGACTATCGTTGGCATAGGTTGTGAACGCCGACAACACGCTCAGCATTCGTTGGTATAAGTTATCTATATGTTATTGAAACGTTCTGTGTACTTACTAATACGTTATGCATATGTCCAACTCGTTATGAATACGTCCAAAACTGGAAAAAACATCAATAGTTCAGCGTACGCAGCGTTTTGCATACATTTTGATACCTTGCCATACGCTGGCTAAAACGTCAAGGTGTGACAGGGCCTTTAATGCTGGCAGATGGGACTAATGCTGGGCAGGATGGACTAATGCTGGCAAGGCACGGGACTAATGCTGGCAGACGGGACTAATGCTGGCAGATGGACTAATGCTGGCAGACGGGAATAATGCTGGCAGCCGAGACGTGACTCATTCTGACAGCGAGATGTGACTATAGTGGGGCAGATAACAGCAATTTTTGAGAGGAATCGTGCAAATGATGATACAAGCATCAAATTTGGCAATTTGTTCTCCAGGGGATTCTAATCAAATCTGCCTGATTGGCCATTTGAAAATCCAAATTTTCAAAATTTGAAAAAAAAAAACTTCAAAAAAGTCGAGATCACGAATCAATGTTGGATGCTGGTTGAGATTGGTGAATGTTTCAGAAACATCATCAAAGACGTTCCAAGTCTGCCATGCAGTTTTCTTCCCTTTACCGCGGAAGCAGAAACGACGTCACATCCAGTGAACGCATGGGAGTATGGGATCCCTCTCACTTTCTCAGGCCCTTTGCAGAAACTACCTCCTGGACTGGAATCCATCGCGCCTTGGCTCCTTGGCCAAAGGCAATCCACATGTTCTCAAGACCTAGTTCCTGTAAGGATGGCAGTACAGATATTGCTATGACTAGTACGTCCGTGTCATTAGCCTTTATGATAATGGACTTGCTACCATCCGTCGTTGCATCCCTGGCGTGTACAAATATTCGAGTGTCAGCTTCTTCATGACATCATGGAAAACACGCATCCAGTGACTTCCTTGTGTTGCTAATGCATCTTCTCCTTTTGTGACAATGACTGTGGTTGTCGTCTGTGCTTCACACATCTTTTCCGCAAGGAAGTGAAACAGCTCAGTCTTGTTGCTGTCATCTCGAAGAAAGCTTCTCCATTACTTGGGGTCTTACTGGTTCCTGTCACTCTTCTTCTGATTCCTTGCCCCCTTTTCGACCTTGCCTCGGACTTCAGACTTGACTTCTTGTACACTCAAACACTACGTCCACCCTCTCGTACCTGGCACCATAGGATTCCACCTTTGGGATGATGTCTTCTTTAGCATAGTCATCAAATATCTTTGAAGTGCGTGGAGGTAGGGCATTTTTAAGTGCTGAGCCATCAATGATGACTGCATCTCCCTTGTTCTCTGTCTGGGATGTTCACCTGCGCTTCAAGAATTTCAGCAGGCTGTGACTTCAGATTTTGAGTTTTTTTTTTTTCTTTCAAATTTTTCAAAATTTGGACTTTCAAATGGCCAATCGGCAGATTTGATCAGAAGCCTGCAGAACAAAAATGCCAAATTTGATGCTTGTATCATAATTTGCACGATTTTTCTACTATCTACTACACTACTAGGATCTTAAATCAAGCACTTTAAACCGTTAAGCCAATCCCAGGCCTATTGAAAAGTAATAGATTGCGAAGAAAATTGGCAGAATGAATTAATAAATTCCCTTAAAAGGAGCTTCCAACACTGGAGGAGGCCCATCAAGCCAGTGCAATGGTTACCAACCTATGGCTGTTTGTAATTTATAATATTTTTAAAATGCTGAGCACGTCAAGCAAGGAAGCATGGCATGTACCATTTTTTCAAGGCTTTGGTATGACCGGCCAACCAGGTTCGAACCGTCGATCTCCCAGATTCGGAGCAGACACTCTAACGGTCTTACCCACTACATCACTGAGTCTGCTTACATGAAAATGTTGCTCACATTAGAAAGGTATTCATAATATTAAGTATCGTTTGAAAGTATGTGCAGTGTTGGTAATGAATACAACAAAAAAGAAAGAAAATGAGGTCGGTGTATATCTTATACTGGACAGACAAGTTCATGTTGATATGTGAAAGATGTCAAGCTGCATTAATACCTGCCTATCCTTACCTCCACCATACAGCTCTCCGCGGTCCAACTGAATGGGATTTTGGCAGTGATCACACAGGGCCTGGCAATCTACAAGGTTCACTCCAGATCCCACTCTTAGCTGCACCTCGACTTCAGCATTCCCTTGGTTCTTCACACCCAGTATCACACGGTTACCAGGAAGGATCAGCTTTGCTGAACAATATTTATCCCTAGATTTCACGGAGCATGTCACCGTGACATTAGAACCAATAACATGCACACGACTGCTGAAATGTAGGTATCCAGAGATTGTACCTGCAGGGACAAAGTTGCAAAAGTTTGGACCAACTGGTGGGGTGTACGGTTATTAGAGAGCAAATACCTGCAATACCTTTCAGCAAACATTATACATATTTTGCTAAAATGAATAAAAATGAACTAGTATCAATCAATGCTCAAACTAATCGACTGAAATATCAAGGGAAGTGATAAATGATTCAACGTAAGAAAGTCTCAACTAACACGTGTTATACAATTAGTATATAATTGGGTCTTCTAAAGACGCAGGAAAGGACACGTAGTTGCAGCACAATCAGCTGAGTTGGCAGGATGGCCAAGAGGTATGCACACTTGTTTCTTATCTGTCTAGCTTGGGTTTGAATTCCCACCAAGCTATAAACTGACATCCTGGTGTTTCACAGGCAGGGTGATTCATCAATGTGTGTGCCGTCTCTCAGATGGACATTAAGCTGAGTGTCCTGTCTCTGGAATTACTTGGTGGATGCTAAAGATCCCACGGTGTCCTTTGTGAAGAGTGGACAAGCTTTTGCTGGCACCCTGAGCCAATTACAAATTCCTACTCTAACCTGCAGGGGCACTGCATCCCTGGCACAAGCAATGCTCCTAGCAATGATGCACCCAACAGCCACAATTTTTCTACAAAATGAAGTGAATCACGATCAGGATGCCATTTTTTAAATCTCCATTGACTATTATGAAAACCTGATGCCTTAACGGTTAAGGTGACTGGCTTAAGATCTTAGGGTCTTGAGTTTGAGCCCCTGTTTGTACCATTGAAATAACACCAGGTGGTTTGACTCAGCCTATCATCCTTCTGAGGTTGGTGAAATGAGTACCAATGTACTGGTAATAGAGCGTACTGCATCAGCGGCACAGCTGTACCCCCCAGAAAAATGATGCAACCAGCAGCCACAGGCTGCACAAGATAGCTAGACTCAGGGGCAAATCCAGGAATTGGGTAAGGGGGTTTCCAAATAACAGAAAATTATAAATTTTCCAAATAATTTCCAAATAAATTACTGTGACCTGTTAGTGGTTTATTGTTTATTAGGTACTGTATTGATACAGTTTTTCTGAGGCTTCTGGCCTTTTTTGCGGCACACTTTCGTGGGAGAAGGAGTTCTGGGTGACCAGGGAACCCCTGGGTTTGCCACTGTAATGGTAAATAATTTTGTTAGGGGTGGGGGGGGGGGGTTCCGGGCAACCAGGAAACCCCCCTGGATTTTCCACTGAGACTATTGCAATACCTATGGTTCAAAATTATGCAATTACAGAATAAAGTTGGCCATCCTCTTAGCAGCTTATTTTTCCCTTGTAATAAAAAAAACAATTGACTTCATTATTTTTGGCACAATTTAATGCCCTTTAAAATCCCCTTTGTTTTAAAAATTTTTGTTTTGTTAATCAGGAGAACAGGGTTGGCCATCCTTTTACCAGCTTATTTTTCCCTTGTAATAAAAAAAAACAATTGACTTCATTATTCTTGGCACAATTTAATGCCCTTTAAAATCCCCTTTGTTTTAAAAATTTTTGTTTTGTTAATCAGGAGAGCAGGACTCACCAGACACCACGTAGATGCAAAGCAGTAGGAAAATGATCAATCCCGTGAAACCTGCACAAACAACAACACAATACGATTAGATGAAGCCTCACGGGTTGGCACGCTCGCCACGCAACCTAGAGCACCCGGGTTCAATGACCAGGTGTGGTGAAACCTTGAGCAAGTTTCCTTCCTCCAAAATGATGCTGTTTGTACATAACAGTAACTAAGGGCCTAGTTGTTAGTCTAATGATGAATCACTTTCAGAGGTAATGGTTGTTATGGTATTGCTATCCAATCAGAAATTGTCTTAAGTCTTGGGCCATAGACATTGTTGCCAACATTGAGAGAATAAAAGGCAGGTCGGGTGGAAAGAATCTGTGGTGTGAGGGAGCAAAGCGACCTTGGGTGGAGAGGAGGAAGGTGTGCGAGGGTCGTTTCCCCCTCCCCCCCTCCCATGGCAGGGAAATTTGGTAATTTTAACCTTAAATTTGTACATTCTA
>CM068963.1:43408906-43437541 GCA_035128595.1 Eptatretus atami | reverse complement strand
TCTAACAAACTCTTCTGTGCAAAATTAAAGCAGAATAATCATGTTTTCCTGATGATTTAAAGTCGTTTTTCTTACATGTAACTCCTGAATATGTTTTGGACTTTATATTGTACAACACACATTGTGATGAGTAAAATATAAGCTTTTAGCGTGGAAGAAAAGGCATCCGAGACGTTCGAATTCCGAGACAATCCTTTATTAAACCGCAATGAGAAAATCTCTCAAAACCCCTGCCGGGAAACCCCGTTAAACCAGAGCTAAAGAGTAATACAAAACCAAAGGCAAAATGGGGTAATGTATATGACGGTAAGGGTAATGTTGTTGTCGGTGGTCAGTGGCAGGGTCGGCTCCGGGGATGCGTCAAGAAAAGCTGACTTCAAGAGATCAATGGAGACTGTATCATGACCACCGTGAATATTGAGTATGAAGGTCTTATCGGAGTGTTGTAGAACTTTGGAAGGTCCGTCATAAGGTTGCTGCAAGTGTTTCCGGACAGCCACATGCCGAAAGAATACGTGGGTGCACGTAGAAAATTCCTGGGGAATAAAATCGGGCATGACGAAGGCATACGTGTGGATGTCACTTGGAGGCCCTGCTTGGCGCTGAGCGAAGTTGGTTGGCATAGTTGGTGGTATCGGGTGAGGTGTCATCGGATGCTGAAAATAATTCTCCTGGGAGACAAAGCGGTGCACCATTTGCTAGCTCTGCGGTGGAGCATCCAAGGTTGTCTTTGAGAACAGCTCACGTACCAAGCAGGACCATGGGTATGACGACCGTCCAGTGCATGGCGACGTCATGCGTTTTCAGGGAAGATTTGAGTTGGCGGTGGAAACGCTCCACCATACCATTCGCTGCTGGATGGTAAGTGGTTGTTCGCACATGGTCGGTAACCAGGAGTTGAGTCAGCTCACGACATAGAGCCAATTTGAAATGGCTACACCACAATCTGTAGTGATGGTTGATGGAACACCAAAACATGCGATGCAGGTGTGGACAAAGGCCCTGGCAATGGTAGGTGCGGTGATGTCAGCTATTGCTGTAGCCTCTGGTCAATGGGTGAAGCAGTCAATACAAGTCAGTAAATAGCGGTGCCCATTTGAAGGTAGTAGGGGACTGACAAGATCCACAATGACGCTGTCAAAACGCCTATCTGGTGTTGAAAAGTTATGAAGTAGTGTGACAGTATGTTGTTGGATCTTAGAGCATTGACAATGAAGACATTGCTTGGCCCAACGGCATACCTCAGCGTTGATGCATAGCTAGAGGTAGCACGTGGTGATGTGCCACTGCGTTGCTCGAATACCTGAGAACGCGAGTGAGTGAAAAATGTCGAAGACTGTATGATGGAATGCCACAAGAATGAAAGGGCGTGACTGTCCCGTCGATGTATCACACATGAGGGTAGTGTTCGTCCTTGGGAGCGGTACCTTGAGAAATATAAGCGAACCAGTTGCAGACTGTAGATGGTGGAGAAATGTGTCCTCCCATTGTGCTGCTGCAAATGCATAAGAATTCCTGGCCAGTGTGTTGGTAAAAGACAACACCATTACCTCAATGTATGAGAGAGCGTTGGCCACCTTTGATGTGCCGGATGTCAGCGGTGAATTGTGAGATATAACTGAGTTGGCGAAGGGTGTGAGGAAAGTGAGAGTCCAAATCAGTGGACAGAACGAAAGTTAAAAGTTTTTGGTCAGTCAGGACAGAGAATTGTCTGGTCTCTAAGAAGTGGCAGAAGTGCTTGATAGTGAGGTCTACAGCAAGCAATTCTCAATCAAAGGTGCTGTATATGCGCTCTGTTGGTTTCAACGTTTTAGAGAAGGTCTGTGGATGCCAGTCGGCGTTGATGAACTAGTGAAGGGCAGCACACGCAACTACAATCGGGCATCTTGGCACCTCTGGCTTTTGATGAATCAGGAGTGAGGCATTGTGCAGTACATTTTTGATGGTGTGGAAGGCTGACAAGGTTGGCTCCCACCATCAGAACATTTTAGGGTACTTACCAGTTGGAAGTAACTCATTCTGCGGCTGCACCTGCGTTTGGAATAAATCGATCACAAAAAGTTGATGAGGCCCAAAAACTTTTGCAGTTTGCATTGAGATTATGTTAACAGGAAATCCTGAATAATCTGCACCCTCTCCTCAACCTGATGGATGCCTGAGCAGTTAACAGTGGCCAAAGAAATTCAACTCCAGAACGCCGAATATGCACTTTGTGGGATTGATGACAATGCAGAAGTCCTGCAAATGGGTGACGAGAAGATGTAGGTGTTCCTAATAATTTTCAGTGGTTGCACTGGGGATTAGAATATCATCTATATACACATAGCAGAAGTGTAATTCCCAGAGCACCTGATCAATGAAACATTGAAATATTTGTGTGGCATTGTGTAGGCTGAACAGAATCTAAAGAAATTCAAACAGGCTGAAAGTTGTGGTGACTATTGTCTTCAGGATGTCATCTGCATCCATGGGAATCTGATGTTATACATGAATAAGATCAACTTTGGAGAAGATTGTAGTGCTATGGAGTGTCACAGTGAGTATCCTGGAATGGCTTATGTGTCTCTTTGCTGATGACTCCACCTTCTGCTGTACCATCTCTCATCCCTCTGATTGGCAGGTATCAGCCTCTTCACTTTTTGCAGATCTGGATAAAATCACAAGCTGGTCCAACACGTGGAACATGTCTTTCAATCCTGACAAATCTCACACTCTCACTATGTCTCTCTGAAAGGACCATCTGGAAAACCCCCCAATATACTTTCTCAACAATCCTCTTGAAGAAGTCCTTTCATTCAAGCTTCTGGGTCTCATGATCTGCCATGATCTTTCCTGGGAAAGCCACATCTCCAAGCTGGCCTACAAAGCCAGTTGTCGACTGGGCATCCTCCATCGTGCAATGTCCTTCCTTGGCACACCTGAGCTCCTAAGCACGTACAAAGCTTTCATCCACAGTCTGATGGAGTATGGCTCGCCCCTCTGGGGTGGTGCTCCTGCCTCACACCTAGGTCGACTTCACACTGTGGAAATCAAGGCTCTTCGGATCATTGGTATCACCCGTGATGAAGCTGAGTCATTGGGTCTCTCACTCTCTCACCGGAGACAGGTCGGTGGTCTTTCTGTCTTCTACCATCTCCTCTCCGACCTTTCCCCCTCCTGCTCCGTCTGTGATCTGTCCCCCCTATATTTCCTCAAGGCACTCAAGGTTAGCCAAAAAACCCCTTCTGATGAAACTGCCAAAACCAAGAATCACTGCTCACCTTCACTCTTTCATTCCTATTTTTTCCCCTCTGGAACAAACTCCCACACTCTCTTCAATCCCACTCCTCTCCCCAGGTCTTTAAAACAGCTGTTCATCACCATCTCAGATCTTCCCCCATCCAAAATCCTGATCTTTTCTACCCCCATTACTCCACCCCAACTCACCTCCTTCAAATTCCCTGCTTTCCTTCCTGAAAGTCCCTGTAGTACCTTCTTGTATACCCCCATGTACCCTGCCCCCATCCTTCTCCCTTTCACAGATATCATATTGTCTATATTCACACTATTTTGTGCTTCCCTCTCCTGTCCCTTGTCTCCTGCCTTGTTATATGTTTCTGTGTATTAGCTCCGACACGAGCCTCAACTTGGTACACAAATAAAATAAAATAAAATAAAAAAACGGTAAAATTGTGAATGTGTGGAATGGGGTAACAGTCTGGAACAGTTCTATTGGTGAAGGTAATCCCCGCAATTACGCCAATCTCCAGGTGTCTTTTTGGACACCACATGTAGCGGCGAAGCCTAACTACTGGAGGATGGTCTGACGATCCCACGTTGTAACATATAGTCAAACTCCTGGCGGGCGATACATAATTTCTCAGGTGATGGTCAGCGAGCACGCACAAAAACATGGGGTCCCATGTACCCAGGAATGGCTTACGTGTCCCAATTCTTGAATAAGAATGCTCCAGGTAGTTTAACCAACACTTGCAGAGGTTTAAATAACTTTTCCTTTATTTTAAACACTTCAAGTGCGTCGGTAAAAACCATGCCTTTTCCAGATACATGCACACTTCCCGCCAGACGGGGCAGCGCCGGTCTGCCCGCTCGCAGCAGAGATGACACGACACATGGGCGGAACGCAAATATGCATAAGGCAAAACATGAATATGCATGAGGCAAAACATGGGCGGTGCATGAATATACATTTTACATTCAACCTTGGTTATCTCAGAACATGCAACACCATGCATTGATCACAGTGATTAAGGGCTTGTGTACAGCTGCTCTTGTGATATTCCAAGGAATGCAGGGCCTGATGAAACTGTACTTCTGCTTGCCTGACATCCTAATGACTGCCTGGTCTTTCATTACAACACAGATCTGTTTGATGTGCCCAAATAATCATGTCTCTTGTCTAAATCCATTTGCAAGGTTGTCTTCCATCTTGAGATGACAGTTGATGGTCTGTGAGGTCTTTTATGTTGTGCTGGCAAATACCACCCGTCGCTTCGCTGACGGGAATACTAAGAGTAGTGGGGAAGCGAAGAAAGAGGGGGTAGAGGGAGAGAGGAGAGAGAGAGAGAGAGAGAGAGAGAGAGTGGGGGGGGGTGAGGTGGGAGGGGAGAGTGAGGAGGGGATGAGGAGGGGGAAGCTAAGGGGGAGTGAGGAAGGGAGGACGAGCAATGAAGGAGGGGAGGGTGGAAAGCAATGTGTCACCATATGTCGCTATACACTCCAGGAGGTAGAGGGTGCAGGAGGGGGTGGAGCGAGGAGGAGGAAAAGGGAAGTGGGGAGGGGGAGGGGTGTTCTGGACTTGCGTTTGGTCGGAGACTTGAGGGGAAGGTGAGGGTTCAACTTGCATTGGTGGGGGAACTTAAGGGAAAGCAGGGGGGGAGCGGGGTGGTCCCATCTGTTGGCATTAGTACAGGATTTAATGAAATGGGGTACATTAAAACAGCACGTTAAAACAAGATAGCAATAAAACCAATCACTTTCAAAAAACACCTATCATTTTTTAAGAGATTATAACATGGGCTTTGCTTGAAGTATGTGACTCCAACTGCATCTGCCACCGTGTTTTCCTTCTGGAACTGTAACTCTCTGAGGGTGTCACACCAAACACCACCCGGTGACACTGAGAGTGCCAAAGAATGCGCAAACTGGACAAATGAACAGCCCTCCAGCAGCTGGACCTGCTGCCATGCCCAACTCCGCAGTCCAAAACCCGAAACCCGGCTCAGGCCAAGAGACTCTGGAGCCTATCACATTTTAGCTGTAATGCTTATAAACGCCCAGCCAGTGTTGCCAGTGTTTCGTGCCTTTATTTAATTTCAGCACACATTTTCCAACTAAAATGTGATAAGCCCCAGAATCCCTCAACCTGAGCCGAATCCCAAAATTCAAACTGTGGAATCGATCCCAGTAACAGCCCTGACAACCAAAAAAATGCCCATCCACCCAACCCACACACTCCCCAACACTCTGTGCTCAAAACACAACACAGTACAACATAACCACATTCAAACCACAACACAACCATCTGTGGGAACTTATTACAACCGCCCATTGTTTATCACTGGATTGATGAAAGTGGGAAGAGGGGTGAGAGAGGCAGGAGAGAGAGGAAGAAGTGGTGGGGGAGCAAAGACAAACAAATAATTGGGGGAGGGGAGAGATAGATAGATGTATGGAAGGGATGTATGGAGGGAAGGAATAAAGTGAAGAGATGGATGGATGGGATAGAGGGAAGGGATGTATGGGAGAGAAGGGATGGATGGATGGAAAGTGGATTTACAGTAAGTTCCACAGTTGTTCATGAACACACGATACTCCAATTTCACAGAGTGAACATGAGCTGGAAGGAATTTGAACGATGAATGAATGAGCTTCCACCTGCTGTTCCTTCATCTGCCATTGCATTCCCTGCAGCATCTGCAATGAGCTTGAGTTTTGGAAACAACTCTCCCCTAATAACCTCTAAAGTACTCCACCAGGGTGTGCGTCTCTGGGCACCTGCGAGTGGTGTTCAGCATGACTGCTCCGAGGTGAAGGTTACATTTTAAACTTTTGTCAAATTTAACTAAGACAACGGAACACACGTTTAATGTATATATATCCACTTCATTTATTTTATCATCTAACACTGTCTTGAATGTCAATCTGTAATTTCGTTTTCAAAAACGACAACAGCTGTTATAAACAGTGTGACCACTCCTCATTTTCATAAATGCCAAGGTGAGCCAATGAAAAAAGCCAAGAATTCACAATGTTTCGGAAAAGCGATGATAATAGAAAACCCATACGCCAAGAAAACCTCTAGAAAACCAAGACGCCAAGGTGAACAACGAATAGCCAAGATCTTGTGGAAAAAGCCAAGGAGTGGTCACACTGGCTATAAAAAGGCAAATTACACTGCTGCCTACTATCTAGCCATAGCTTAGAAACATCAGTTGATAAGGAACTGCAGGCTTGGTACGGCATGATGCTGCAGGGTCCAAAGCAGATGGGTGGGGGGGCTGAAATTTTGACAGAGTGACGGTGCATGTACTTTTGCCATGTATCGCCATGGCTTGCAAACGAACATCCAAGCAGCTTGTAGAGCATTCGTCAAGTTGCTTAAGCACTCAAGCAAGCACTCCAACAAAACAGCTGATAAGGAACAGCTCGCTTGGTAAACTACAGTCAGCCGATTGGTTATGGGACAAACCCGCAAAAACAAAACCATCGTTGATTTATTAACATTTTCAGGTTTTACTCGTGATGTCGACACTTATTTAATCCACATGATCCGAGCCTCAAAACCAAAATCATATTTCAATTATATACTTTAATTTGCCCATGAGAGATCATCGTGGAAAACCACATCATATGATGCATAAAATCGCTCCAATCTCCTAATTCGAAAACTGCAGCACTTACAGAAGTGATGTATAATGCAATTTGTACGTGCTAGTGCGTGCCCATACATGCGTGCCCGTATGTGCATGCCTGTACGTGCATGGCCGTACGTGGAAAAAAAACCAAAAACATCTCGAACCGCGTGCCAGAAATTGTGACGTCAATTGTGACGTCATAGCACCGTGTCCTGTCATTGGTTTGGTAAATAAATGGCCATAACTTGGGAAACACTTGGGAAACAGCTGAAACGGATGAAGAAGAACGATATCAAACCTTGAAAAGCACATATTCAGGTCCCCAGCATCAATTGTGACGTCATATCAAACGAAGAAAAGAATTGTGCCGTCAATTGTGACGTCATAGCACCGTGTCCTGTCATTGGTTGGTCAATAAATGGCCATAACCTGGAAGCACTTGTCCGATTAATATCAAACCTTGAAAAGGCACATACTCAGGTCCCCAGCAATATACCTGGCAAGATTCAATTAGATCGGACCAGAGGTTGTCGAGAAACAGCCGTCACAGACAGACAGACACACAGAGATTGCTGGAATTATAGATAGACTAGTGCGGGCCCGTACGTGCGTGGCCGTACGTGCAAACAAAAAAAAATAAAAAAAATTTGCTTGCTGGAATTATTGGAATTGCAAAAAAAAAAAAAATGCTGGAATTATACATAGATGAAGATCAGGCATTTTCGATGATATGAGAAAAGAAAGTGAAAAATTTTTTTGAGCGCTTTATCGTTAAGAAACCATTATGGCCTGTTCCAAATCAAGGCATTGTTGAATTAAGAAATGGCGAAAATTAAGAAAAGAAATGGCGAAAAAAAATAAATGGCGAATTAAGACCCCAGCGAGGGAGAATGGGCTGATCAAGGATGAAGCCTTGATAAAGGAAAATTAAATAACGACATTAATTATCTTCAAAAGGAGTGTTTTAATTAACCCAAACACCCATTTTTCATTTGTGCACTCCCTTGGAGTTCCCTTGCGATTCATGCAAAGTTTAAGAGCGTGAGGTTTCATGGTTTTGGAGTTATAGAGGACTCCACAAAAACATGACACACACACACACACACACGCACACACACACACACACACACACACAGTGATGGATTGACACACTAACATTTATTATTAGAGATGCATGATCAAGGTTTGTGAAATTGCTAGATCAGAATGGAAAGGAACAAAAAGGAAAGGGAGAATAAATAGAAGTGAGAGTTAGAGTGAGATGAAGGGGTGGTGGAGGGCACATGGGGGTGAACAAGCTGAATTAAACACTGCAAGAATAGGAAGTGGAAGGTGGGGATGAAACAGAAAAGGAACAAACCAACCGACAACTAACAAATAAAAATAGGTGAGGGAGAGGATGAAAAAAATGGCAACAACCTGGAAAAAGGGAGTGTTTGGGAATGGGGTCATTTGGGGTGGAAAAGATCATTAGTATGGATGGTGAATGACTTGAGGTATTCGTGAACAGCTGACTTTAAGCCCTGGAAGGAACAATGAGACTGAACAGACTGGGGAAGTTGGTTCCACAGGTGAGAGGAAAGTGGAACAAACGAGTGTAGGTGAGCAGTGACCCTGGGATTTGGGAGTTTAACAAGAAGAGGGTTACTGGTAGACCCTGTAGAAAGCTGGGAGGGACAGAGCCAAGAAGAGAGCAGAGTGTGCAAGACCAAAAAGGAGGCAGGAGAATACAGAGGCCACCAACCTGTCTATGATGTGACAGTAACAGGCCTCGACACTTGCTTCATCGTGGGGAATCCCAATTATTTGAAGGCCCTTTCTTTTTCCATGGCATCACCATCAAACTACCCTTGGGGAATGCCATCATGTTGTCTTATACTGCATGATGGCATTCCTTAAGGGTAGTTTGGCTATGAGAGGGTTGCCCAGAGACGGTTGTCCAATTGCCCACTCTGATAGGCAATTATTACTTGATGGAACTCCTTGAACTTTTGAAATATGATATTCTTAAACCGAGCAATGAGAATACTGTTGTACGAATTATACTGTCTGTATATATTAATGTGTTCGCATTTCACAAAACTGGAAAAAGCTGTCCAATGGCTATTGGTTGAATAGTTATCACAAACTGACCCTTGGCATGGTCCCAGATGATAAATTGACTATCCCCAATGCAAATTATGTGGTGCAGTCCTGATGGTACAAATGACTCTCTCGCTCTGATTCAATACATGAATATTGCCAAGTGATGAACCCTTGCAATCGTGACTCATAATCTACTTTACTGGGTATCACTTACATGTTTTTACAAATACAAACAACTTTTTTTTTTTTTACAAATATATCCTAGTTATCACTTACGTAAGCTCAAGCATTTACCAAAGACACAACAGTATATAAAAAGAAAGCAGTGTTTTTACAATTAGAAACTAATGTACTTAATTATTGCTCACATATTTAAAATAAACTTCACATCTAATGAAGCTTGAGTTTGAACTTTGAATGTATGGGTTGCATTTGCAATAGCCTGGCTGACTTCACACCTGCACATCCACTTAGGTTGTCAAAGAGTACAATTAAAGAATGAGGAACATAAACTCGAAGAAGAAAGAAAGAAGATACGGCATTGACTAACCCTGCCAAATTTCAAAATTGTGAGTCAAATGTTTGATAACATGTCTTACCTTTATTACATGGAATACAGGAGGACATAACACCAAACTGATCCATTATGAAACTGACTACGGTATCTACCTTGTCCTTTCTTTATATGTCCTTTTTATTATCTATATTATTATCTGTGTATCACTTCCTTCCTCTTTTATAAAAGTCATATTTTCCACTTTTGGTTCTCATTTTATTCCCATTGGCTTGGTGGTTAAGTGGTTCAAAGCATTCGGCCCATTGCCCTCAATGATATAAGTTCTATTTCAATGGCTGCTCAGAGCTGGAATTTCTGCATCTTGTGACGGATTAGCCACCTGTTCAGAACTGACTCTTAACGATGGAAACATTCACAACTCGTCGTATTGAGAGTACCAGCCCTCATCATCCTACATTATTTCCCTTCAACACAGTGACATTTTCCCTGAGTTCCCATTCTCAGAAATAGTTTCTCTTCCTCCAACGCTTGAGTAATGAAATTGTTCCTGTATTATAAACCAAAGAATCCATCATAATCATATGTAATAATAAAACAACCATTTGTAGTCGAGAGAATGTGTAATCACCAGAAAAAACCACAGTTGAAAATCTAAGAGCATAACCAATTAGAAGTTTTGTCAAACAACAAAAAAATTGAATAGACCTCAGAAAGTCTGATGTTTCAACCACAGATTGAACTTCATTATGAGACAAACAAAGGCCAGGTGTGCTCAAATGTTAAATTCCTTTCCAGGAGGCAGTGACACCACAGTCCTGCAATTGACCAAACATGGGCAGCCATTTCCACCACATCATCTTTTGTAGTTTGAATTTGATGGAGTCAAGACAACGGAATGTGGGGGAGAGGGGAGGTTGGGGTAACTGGTCTGTGAGAAGGAATTGGAGTGAGAGACGTCTACAGAGCATTCCCATGGGCGGTCGACGGTCACCCAAAAAGGGCCACTTTTGATAGTAGTAAATTTCTTAAACATTATCGTGTACACGTCGAGTACAACCATCAGTTTTTAACTCATTCCATCCAGCAGCTCAGAGTACAGGGTGACCACAAATAAAAAAAAATGGTACCCACCTTACCGCTAATAACTTCCTCCATATTCATTATATCCTCTTACTTTTTGCAGGTGTTGAAAGTGGAGTTCCTGTAGAACCAGGATATTTAGATTTAGTGAAGATAGCCCCATTATTTATTTTTTCTTCAAAATGCCATGGACAACGAAAGAAAAATTGCTTTCAGTCGAAATCTACCCAAAAACAAAATCCTTCAAGAAGACTCAAACTGAGTTAAAGAAGGAGTTTCAAACTCATGCTGCAGTTGGATATAGCAAGATATAACGAGACATGGATGTAATAAGACAGTCCTGGTTATCACTGCGGTTTCCCATCGAATACAAGTGTGCCTGCAGCAAAGAGGCCAACATCTGGAACATGTGCTCTAACCTCAATCAAATCAATGACAATAAACATATCCATCTGGAATATATATATATATATAATTTCACTGATAATTCCAATGAACAAGTTAACAAGTTCACAAAATGTGGATTTGTAGTTGAACATCTCAGTATAATATTCTGTTTTGAAAGTGGTTTTCACAAACATTATTATAAACATGATGTAGTGTATACAATCAGTTTTGCGGAATCATGGGGGTTACACAATGAACCCCCATTAATCCACCCCAAATCCACCTCCTTCAAATTCCCTGTTTTCCTTCCTGAAAGTCCCTGTAATACCATCTTGTTTACCCTGTGTACTCTGCCCCCATCCCTCTCTCTTCCACAGATCTCCTATTGTGTCTGTTCCCCACTGTTTTGTGCTTCCCTCCCCCACACATCTTGTCTCCTGACTTCTTGTATGTTCTGTGTGTTATCTCTTACATGAGCCACGACATGGTGTTTAAAAAAAAAAGAGAAAGATTTAGATGAATATTGGAAGACAAAAATCATGAAGATTAAAACACTGAGAACGATGACTGATTAAACATTGTACTAATGATTAAATTGTCTCCCCATGTTTGGGCACAATATCTCTTCTCTGCAGTCCTCACGCTGGCAGCTCACCATCACCTCGTCATATCCCTTGTACACCCCCATGCAATCATTACTGATCTTGTTGACCTTGTCCGTCTCCTCATTCCATTAAAATTCCCCCTCCCCTACCCATTACCAAGCAATTTGAAAAGGGAAGCAACAATGAAAAGAGAAGATGCAAACCAGGAGCTGCAGTTGACAGGAATTAAACACTGTACACATGAAACCTGGATTCTATAAAATTTAACTGTTGTTTAGTAGTAGGTTCCAGACATGATTTTCACACTTCCTCTTCCTCCAGGTGGGCACATATATATAATATATATATATATATATATATATATATATATATATATATATATATATATATATATACAGTGGAACTTCCCGGACTTGGCACCTCGAGGGACCGGCCCAAAAGTGCCAACTTCGAGAAGTTGCCAAGTCCGAGAAGTTGGGAGTTCATTATATATATATATATAATATATATATATATATATATATATATATATATATATATATATATATATATATATATATATATCTGTTTATTGAGTGAAAGTAAAAGACTTTTGGGGGTTTCGTCGGGTAAAGGTCTGGCGTCACCCTGTAAGGGATAAAGGGATTTATTATTCTTTTAGTCGGGTAAAATCTTGTTGTGTTCTGATAAAAGTGCCTTGTCACAAGGTGGGGAGCGGAGGCATTGCGCAGAGAGTTGTTGAACTGCCTAGTCGGTAAATGGCGTTAAAGGGGCACTGTGTAGGGGATTAAGTTGCCAAGTCACGAGGATGGTGGAGAGGTATTGCCACAACGGTGAGTAACAAGGGTATTTTCTCCCAAGGTTGCGAGAGCTGGGGGCAAAGGGGTTTGAAGAAGTCACTGTAAATAAGAAGAATACTGACGAGTGCTTGGCAGCGTTTAGAAGGACGGTTATGGGGAACCAGCATCGAAAAGCAGGGGATGGCGATGCGCCGGCTTTCAGGGTCAAACGCCGAGTATATGAAGAAGACCTACGGGTCGAGTTCTTTGAAGGATTTAAAGTTATGGGCAGAGTGGACTGAAAAACAGAGATTTTTCCTGAAGGGGGTACGTTCCACCGGGATAGAATCGAAAACTTGAGAGGAGAATTAATGGAAGAGAGAAAGACAAAACGACTCGAAAACGAGTCGAATGGAACATTTTTGGCAGGTGGGCCGAGGAGAGTCTTTAGAGAGAAGAGCAGTCGAAGTGCGTGAGCATAAAGGGGAGTTTAAAAGATGTGCAAGCTATCCTTAAAGAGGCACAGAAAATGCTACTGGTAACAGCTCCCGTCCCTCCGCAGGGAGCATAGGGTGCAAACATTCAGATGACAGCACGAGTAACGGAGGAGGATGTGAGGGAAGGTGCGACTTTTAAAGCCACCGGGAATCCATAAAAGGGAGTGGCAATGGAGATGTGAAAAATAATTGAGGACATTAAACCAGCCAAGATGTAACTTGAGAAAGCGTGCCCAATGATTGAACAAAGGATGTTTAATCCGGAAACAAATCAACATCAAAATTATTTTATTCATCGCGCGTGGAACCAGAGTGATTTACAAGCCAGGAAAATGCAAATGAAAGATTATGACGAAAACCCAGAAGGGTTCGTGGAACAGATGTTGTATTACATAAATTCAAACAAACCGACCCATGACGATGCAATGGGGTTAATGACAACAGTATTGCCAGTCAAGATATGGCACAAAACAAAATAATTAGCCGGGTGGCCGGATGTCGCACCTGCAGGAGAAACCGAAAGAGCTTATAACACTCAAGTGCAGCAATTACTTGTCCATTTAATAACAGCTGTAAGCTCGCCTGAAATAAATTAGGGACAAATACAAGGATGCAAACAAAAAAAGGATGAAGAACCAGAATAATTTATGCATAGATTGCGACAAATTATTGTTCAACATTCTGGGTTTGGCGTAGTTGAAATACTGGATGACTTGCTGACTAACTTGTTTGTGGAGGGATTGCTGCCATCGGTGTTAAAACAGATAAAGCTTGTCAAAATCGGACGGGAGGGGGAGCCACCAGCTCAGATGCTAGCAGCAGAAAAGCATCGCTTCAAAGCTGCGGTCAAAAAAGAAACCATTAAAGCGGATAATTTTCAAATGTTGATGATGGAAGATTATAAAAGAAAATTGTGCAAAGAAAGGCAGGAAGAGGAAGATTGATGGGATCCAGATGATTGTCCGCCGTATCAAAGGAGAGGGGAGATACCAACAGCCCCATACGTGAGTCTGGCAGAAGAATATGACGATGACGAGAGATCCCCTTCCCCAAATGAGTCAACTTGGAAAACAAAGCCAAAATGGAGAGGTGCGAAAAATAGTGAGAGCTCCCCGTCGTGGGCCATCTCCAAGCCTGAATGCTTGTTATATCTGTGGGACGGTAGGACATTGGAGGAGAAATTGTCCGTGTGACCGGCGGTCGAGCAGGGATTCCCAAGTGAGGTACAAAGGGCCCTCATGAGAAAACCGACAGGTGAGACAGCAAGAGAAGCGGTATTGACAATGCGAGAAAGGGTTGTCCTCCGCGCTACCACTGTTAACAGTGACCCCTTCAGATGAGCTGACCGTAAATCGGAAAAATGTTTCATTTCTGGTTGACATGGGAGCTACCTGCTCAACAATTAGGAAGGACGTTATGCCCACCACACCTTTATCACACCAGCATGCAAGCGTAGTAGACATTCCTGGTGTTGCTGAAAAGATTCCCATAACGCAAAACCTGAGTATTGAATATGGACCTTTAGAGGCGCACGATGCCTTCTTATGTCTTTTAATCCTTACAAATCTCAAACTCTCATGATCTCTCTCCGAAAGGACCGTCTCGCAACGCACTTCCCCCTCCCTCCATCTACTTCCTCAACAATCGTCTTGAGGAAGTTCAATCATTCAAACTCCTGGGTCTTACTATCAGCCATGATCTTTCTTGGACAAACCACATTTCAATGTTGGCTTCCGAATCCATCCACCGCATGGGCATCCTCCGTCGTACAAAATCCTTCCTTGGCACACCTGAACTCCTATCCACCTGCAAGGTCTTCATCCGCAGCTTGATGGAATACAGTACTGCTCTCCCCTTTGAGCTGGCTCCCTGCCTCACAATTTTGATCAACGCCATGGGAACCACCAAAGCCTTCAAGATCATTGGAATCTCCCGCGATGAAGCCGAGTCTACGGGCCTATCACTTCGCCATCGCAAACAGGTCAGCGGTCTCTCAGTCTTCGACCACCTCCTGTCTGGTCTTGCACCCTCTGCTCTTTCTGTGCTTTACCTCCCCCCAGGTTTCTGCAGGGCACACACGGTCCACCATAAACCCCTTTCTGGTGAAACTACCTAAATCCAGGATCACTGCTCACCTCCACTCATTTGTTCCTCTTTTTTGCACCTGTGGAATCAACTTCCGCATCCTCTTCAACAGTTCAATCTCATTCTTCCCTCCAGGTCTTCAAGACGGCTGTCAACACCATCTCAGATCACCCTCAATCCAAGACCATGATCTTTTATACCCTCGTTAACCCCACCCAATCCCTCCTCCTTCCAATTTTCCAGGTTTTCCTCCTTGGAGTCTCCATGCTTGGAGCACGTGTTTTACGTGCTGTCTTTTGTCTGTTATGTCCTGATCTGTTCAGTGTACTAGCTCTTCCACGAGCCTCGACTATGTACACAAATTTTTAGATCCTCGTGGAGGATCTCTAAGTCTTACTCACGTTGTTGTTCTTGTGGACTTTTTTGGTTTCACAGCCTACAGTTTTCATCGAAACTTCCTGAAACTTGGCATATATATGTAAAAATACCCTGCGCAGACAGTAACCACTCCGATTTTGAAAATTCCTCCTAGAAAAAAAGTTATGACGTCAAAATATCTCTGCTAATGGAAATCGACTAAAAACTTATCTCCGAAACTAGGCAAGGCTGTTGAATTCTGTTTGCCGGGAATCGAACAGGGCATTAGCAGAGATGAATTACCGCACATATGATACATCACTATGACGTCAAGTCAATTTTTATGACGTCATTCCTATTTTTTGACATTTTGTTTCACAACCCAGAGTTTTCATCGGATCTCGTGAAACTTGCCGTGTATATGCAGAAAGCCCACGCGCAGGCAGTAACCATCTCCGATTTTGGAAATTCTTCCTAGAAAAAAAAGTTGACGTCATAATATCGCCGTAATGGAAATCGCCTAAAAAATAACTCCGAAACTAGGCAGCTGTTTGAATTTGTGTTGCGGGAATCAAGCCGGGCATTAGCACACGAATAATTTATCACAAACCTGATACATCACAATGACGTCATATTCGTTTTTATGACGTCATCATTAAGAGGACGGAGTTCTTTAGCTCATTTGAGCTTGTTTTTCCCATGATGGAACGGCGTTTAGCCGTGTAATTCCAGCACAGAATGTATCAAATTAATAACAAAGTGGAAATGTTACTCTTTGTCACATCGATAATCCAATCCCCACCTCTGCCTAAAATCCCAGAATTCCCTGCTGTACGTGTACGGTGAACATCTCTTGTGAGGATCCAACACGTCACGTGTGTTCCACTACCAATCAGATTGCTATCGCTTGCCAAGCCAGCCGTTCCTTATCAACCGTTTCGTTGCAGTGCTTGCTTGGTAGCTTAAGCCGCTTGGCGAGCGCTCTACAAGCTGATTGGTTTGGGCACCCACCCCTGATGATGAAAGGGCGATTTTATAAGAATGTTGTCATTTTGATCAATCTGATGTGAATATGTGGAATTGTTTTACGTTAGAGATTCTCGCGTGGGTTAAGTGTTTAATATAATTATCATCAGAACACGCGATTGTAAAACGTCGCGCTGTGGTTCTGTTTCCGGTTTCCGGTTTCCGGTTCCGGGTTGCGTCATGGCGGAGTCCCGCGCGCTCTTCGGTAGTGACGAGAGCGAGGCAGAGCACGCAGGTATATACGTATATATATATGTATATGTTGAAGTGTACGTTGTGATTGATCGTTACACGCGGTTAGTATCGGAGCTTTTCTTTGGCCTTCGACGTGAATAAACGACTTCGATAAAAAGAAACGATGTAGTTTCACGCAAATGCCAAATGTTTACTTTTGTTCGATGTGTCTTGAAATGAAGAACTGCGCACGAAGGTCAAACTTAACGTGACATGTACGAGTGTATTACAAAATGTACAGTTTTTATTATTATTATTATTCATACATCTTATGTTGGAATGTCTTCAGGCTTGTGGCGTGTCGTCGTAATCCGTGTGGAATTTTAATTAATTTATCCGATTACCTCAGTCTTTTCATTTTCACACATTTTATCACAATTCATTAAACGTCGACATTTAATTTATTTTATCAACACTTCGTCTTCATATCCACATTTTAATTTGGTCAAGAACCAGGGTCCACGTTCTCATGGCACCACAACAAAAACATCCTCGTGAAAGATGTGAAAGAATCTTCCTCCTCCTCTTCCTCTTCCTCCTTCCTCCTTCCTCCTTCCTCCTTCCTCTACCTCCTCCTCTTCCTTCCCTTCCTCCTCTTCCTTCCCTTCCTCCTCTTCCTTCCCTTCCTCCTCTTCCTTCCCTTCCTCCTTCTTCCTTCCCTTCTCCTCTTCCTTCCCTTCCTCCTCTTCCTTCCCTTCCTCCTCTTCCTTCCCTTTCCTCCTCCTCTCCCTTCCCTCCTCCTCCTCCTTCCTTCCCTTCCTTCCTCTTCCTTCCCTTCCTCCTCTTCCTTCCCTCCTCCTCTTCCTTCCCTTCCTCTCCTCTTCCTTCTCTTCCTCCTCCTCCCCTTCCTCTTCGTCTTCGTCTTCCTCCTCCCCCTTCCCCTTCCTCCCCTCCTCCTCTTCCTCCCCTCTTCCTCCTTTTCCTCTTCCTCTTCATATTCCTCTTCCTCTTCCTCCTCCTCCTCCTCTCCCCTTCCCTTCCTCCTCCCCTTCCTCCTCCCCTTCCTCCTCCCCTTCCTCCTCCCCTTCTTCCTCGTCTTCCTCCTCCCCTTCCTCCTTTTTTTCTCCTCTTCCTCTTCCTCTCCTCCTATCCTTCCTCTTCCTCCTCCCCCTTCCTCCTCCCTCTCCCTTCCTCCTCCCCTTCCTCCTCCCTTCCTCCTCCCCTTCTTCCTCGTCTTCCTCCTCCCCTTCCTCCTTTTCTTCCTCTTCCTCTTCCTCCTATCCTTCCTCTTCCTCCTCCCCTTCCTCACACGGTAGAGACGGATTCTTGCCCCCCTCTGAAGAACAGCTTCCAGGTTGTGTTGACAACATGACGAAATAAAATTGTATTGACTTTGAACTTTATTTTTCTGGAAGAGCGAGGTTGAACTGACAGTGGGGTATCGGGGCAACGGTTGGGCAAAAGCAGCGAGGGAATGAGCAAATAGGAAAGGAGAGGAGGTGGAGAAAATGTTGAAAGCATGAAAACTCACATAGTTGCAGATGAATTGATAGTTGATACCCTTTTTTATTTTGGCCATCAATAACATCAACACCAACAAACAATATTTTGTTTTGTTATGTGGGAGGGAATTTGGATTCCTATTTACATGCGAAACAAAAGGCAAGGTTAAGTGAGTGCTTCATGTCCGTCCGTCTGTCCGTCCGTCTGTCCACAAACGTCAGTTTATGATGGAGGAACAACTTGATTTCAATTGAACGTTATATTTTGAACATGAATTGGAAAACAAACCGACCATTTTACAGTGATTTGTTTCTGAATTTGTCTTGATCGCACATGTGCAGACAGGAGTGCGATAATTTTTAAGGACATGATAAAGGACACGTACAATAGGCACAAATAACCAATGTAATGTGTCAAATAAGGTGGTGTCATAGCCCCTGCGTCAATGGCGGTAAGCCTATGGAATTAATTATTATTTTTAATTCAACCTTTAAAATCTTTATTTTATTACCTCTGCCACCGAAGGTGAAGGAGGTTATGTTTTCACCCCTGTTTGTCTGTTTGTCTGTGTCTGTGTGCAGGATATCTCAACTTGTGGATGGATCCGGATGAAATTTGGTAGGCAGGTTGGGTGTGCGACAAGGACGAACTGATTCGATTTTGGTGAATATCCGGATCCATATCCGGATCCAGATCCGGCTACTAGTATTTTTAAAGTGATTCTTCACCACTGAGAGATGGGGCCAAAAATGACACATAGCATTGTCTCAAAAAGTTGTGGACGGATTCGGATGAAACTTGGTGGACACTGGTTAGGTATGTAACCACGACAAATTGATTCGATTTTGGTGACTATCCCAATCCGAATCTGGATACGAGAATGATTTAATTTTTAAAGTGATCACCATTGAGAGAAAGGGCCAAAAACGATATATAGCATGATATTTACCTCCGCCACCGAAGGTGAAGGAGGTTATGTTTTCACCCCTTTCTGTCTGTCTGTCTTTGTTTGTTTCTCTGTTTCTTTGTCTGTCTGTGTGCAGGACATCTCAAAAAGTTGTTGTCAGATTCGGATGAAATTTTGTGGACAGGTTGGGTGTGTGACAAGGACGAACTGATTATATTTTGGTGAAGATCCGGATCCGGATCCGACTCCTAGAATTTTTAAAGTGATCTTTCACCATTGAGAGATGTGTGTGGCCAAAAATGATATATTGCACGATATTTCAAAAATGTATTGGGCCTGATATGTTCTTGTGGATCAGGTATTATGGGGTGGATGTATGCACTCTACCGAGTGCCCTTCTAGTTTAAATTGAATTATCTACTTCAACACTGTAGAACACAATTTGCCTTTTTGTTGCTTCCAAGAGCCTCCAGTTTTGCAGTCCGTGGACATGTTAAATAGGGTGGTGTATAAAACTGCTTCAATAGTGCTAAACTTCCAGAATTTTTTTTTAACAAACTTTAAAATTATTATTTTATTTAAATTGAAGTATATTGAAATATATTTCAACACTGCATGGGGTAATGTGTTGTATGAACTCTCTCGTTGATATTATTTTACCTTCATAAAGTTCAACAATAAATTACTGTGCATGTTTGATCGCAATATGAAGTAGAATTGTCCCCCTAAGTGCAATCTATTATTTGAAATGACTTATTGAGTTTTTTGTTTTTTTTTAAAACTTTTTTTTGTCTGCAGATTCAGTTTCCGAGTTGGATGATGATGAGAATGTTGATGAGCAGCAGCAGCAGCAGCATCCAGGAGTCTTTGGCAGTGACGTTTCAAGCAGCCAAAGTGAAGATGAGCAAAACGATAATCGTGATGCTCAGCCCAGCAACCGAGAGCTGTTTGGTGAAGATAGCGACGATGAGAGAAATTCACAACGCAGCCCATCAGTGCATTCTGCTGCTTCCCACAGTGAAGATGATGACCCTGAAGTGGAACTGGATGACGATGATAAGGAATATCCATCTGACACAGAGAAAAACATTAATGGTTTTGACGGACATGGTTCTGATGGTGAAGAACTAGATAGTGGCCCTGATACCGAACTATCAAATATAGCAAATCGCCACGAGGATATCGGACAGCAGGAAAGTGGTTCTGATGGTGGGCAGCAGTCAGATAGCGAGAACAGGCAAGGTTCAAGACAGCTTTCAGAAGATGAAATGTGGGAAACCACAAGTCAGCAAACTGGAGATGGTTCTGAAAAGGCTGATGATGATGATGATGGTGGTGGTGGGGCAGTGGATGGTGAGAACCAACCATGGGATGATGAGTTTGAAGGAGAAGAAGAAGGAGAAGAGAAAGAAAAGCAGCATCTCTCATATGGTGATGGAATTCATTTTCATGAAGCCGTTATGTTGGTTTTGAGTAAAGGAACGAATACAATGACCTTTTTCTTTTTAAAACAAGTATTGTTGTAACTTCACTGTTGCAAGTTTGTTTTTGTGTTTTAAAGGTTGATATTAACCATTTTTGGTGAGAATTTTTTGTTGTTGAGTTCAAATAATTTTGAAAAAGTTAATTTGGTCTTGGGATAAGGTACCCAAATTTTCGAGATATTTCAAAATAGTTCGAACAAAGTGATCCCTTAAAAAAAAAAATATATTTTTTTGAACTGTTAGATTTAAAATTGGATATTTTAAAGTGTTACTAATTTTCATTTATCAAATGTGGGCTGGTCGGATTGCCTGGAGGTTTGCACATCCGCTCTCAGCTGTCTCGCCTGGGTTCAAATCCTGACCTAGCTATAAACTGTCATCCCCGTGTTTCAAAGGCAGGGTGGTTCATCAATGTATGTGCCGTCCCTCGGATGGACGTTAAAATGAACATGTCATCTACCGGCATGAATTGGTGCACGTGAAAAATCCCATTCTGTCTTTCGTGAAGAAGTAAGTGAGCTATCATCGGCACCTTGAACCATTTCAAAACTCCTACCCCAACTACTGCTGGGAGAGGAATGCAAACCACCCAGTATGACCTCTGGCCAAGAAACTGCTTCGGCAGAACCAACACTGGCACATAGAGTATGGTGCATCAGAATGTTGGAAGAACTTGCTTTCCTATTGGTAGCCGACTTTGGGCGTTTCAGGTCTGCCCGATCCATTTCGCCAGTATCACATTAGAAAGTCAATGCACAAAAGCTTTGGGTAAGTTACCATTGTACTTGAATTTGAATAACAATTCTGCCTGAACTGTTGCTGTACATGTAATTTGTCATTGTAAATGAGCCCTGGTCTGGTACAAGGTTGGCTCGTATGACGTCCAAAATCATGATGTACAATGCAAATCACAAAGAGGAGGATCATCCTTGTCTAGGAAGCTGATATAACTCTGCTAATGACTCACTTCCAAGGAGACCACTGTTGTGGCTGTTAAGGAAAGATGTAGATTAGCTGAATCGCGTTGATGAATGTCACCTTTTAAGGAACCATGTGATTACCTTAAATGGTGGAGAGGTATCAACACCTGCTTTCATTGACTCGTTTAACAACGTCATAATTTGTGGAAAACCTTATTAAAGGCACGATTGTATTTTTTTTATTTTGTTGTATGCATATTGTGAGACTTAAAAAAAAATAAAACTCCAGCGGTTCCACACTTTAGTTGTACATTAAAATAAACATTTTTAGCCCCTGTTGGACTTAGTCCGAAACGGGGGCTTATGGATTTCGTTTTTTTTTGTTGTTTTTAAAAATATTTTTTTCATGTGCATGCGTGTTCGCAACCATATCTCAGACATGCATTTACCGATGTTGTTAGGGTTAGGGTCCCGGCAAATGTGCATGCGTGTCTGCAACCATATCTGACATGCATTTACCGATGTTATTCAAACTTGGCACACTGATAACGAATGATGGCTGACATATGCATGTCATTATTTTTTTGACATCAGATCCAAGATGGCTGACTGGCGGCTATTTTAGTTGTAAAAAAAACAAAAACCTGATGCTGAACACGTCCAACTATTTCTCGGACAAGCATTTACCGATGTTCTTCAAACTTTACACCCAGATAATAAATGAGGGCTTGCATATGCACGCCATTTTTTGTTCGAGATCAGATCCAGGATGGCCGACTGGCAGCCATTTTGTTACTTGAATGTGTCCCCAACCATTTCTCCACCATGCATGGTCCGGTTTTGTTCAAACTTTGCACAAGTACAGCACCTGATGGCGTACACGTGCCCCTCTTACTTTATTTTGTGATCTGATCAAAGATGGTAGACTGGCAGCCATTTTTTGTTGTACATAAATATGGGCTAGCCCTTTAACTCCATACAGCCAAAATACTAAAAATTGGGGCTATGACACTTTATGTCTTTTTCATTTGTTTTTATCCCCCGCGCGTGGCGGAAGGGGGATATTGTCTTTTTTTAGTTCCACTGTCATCTTTTAGGAAAAGAGTTTAGGGGTCAAAGCAAAATTTTATTCATGGGTGTGCATTGCTTCTGCTATAAATGGATGAGGTGTGTGTGTGTGTGCGTGCGTGCGTGCGTGATGTTTTTTGTGGAGTTCTACTGAAGCGTTCTGATGTGGATTGTAATGCACCAAAATGATCGTCATGACCTCCTGAGTTCATCAGGCGAATTAACTACAAAAAATCCATTAGCATTCCTATGTTTTATACATATGATATGCCATGTTGAGGTATATTAAGCAGCTTAATACGTTCTACCACCGCATGGCATTCTAATTACAAAATAAAAAACAAAAATAATGATGACATTGTAACAAAGCATATATTAATTAATACTAATAATATTTACAACAATAATAAGAATAGAAGTATCATATGGTAATAATAATAACGAATATATAATCCCCACACTGGCACCAAGCACATCTGGGCTTAGTCAAAGGCAAGCTAATGCTCAAGCAGTAGCAGTCAGTACAGCAGGCAGGTATGCAACAAGGCTATGAAAATTTGGTCCATCGGACCAACAGGCCTACTAGTCATTGTTATGGTTGTGGGGGTAGATGGAGGAATTTCATAGCAAGTTAGGATTGTATAGAGTTGTTTGGTCCGTGGACGTGTAAGGAGACATCTCTGTAAATTAAGTACGGAAACTGTGAGCTTAAGTGTTACTTGTCACCACATGGGGTTGGTGCTGTGTTAATTAGATAGGGGTTAAGGCCAATTTCCCCAGTATGTAATTGCCCCCTGTGACCTTTTCCTATGTTTTTGCATTTACTAGCCAGCAATAACAGGAATTGCGTTTTTATAACAACAACCATAACAACAAGTGAGCCAAACTGGCTTCCTGCCAACAAGCCACACCCAGAGGTGGATGATTGAGGGGCGGGATGTCAGAAGCGAGGAAGGTTGAGTTTTGTTTTGTTAGGTTGAGTTTGGTGTGAGGCACGTGGTCGAGAGACGGCGGAGCTAGGAGATTGCCTGTAAGATCAGGGCATTACAGCTGGCTTTCCTTCAACGCATGAAGAAGACTGCATGATTCTCGTATTCGTGCTGAGGTGATTTGGCTTGCATGGTGGATAAAGACGCTGGCCATTGACTCTTGGTTGGGTCGTGAGAGACCGACCTCGAAGCCTCGTGTATCTCACCGAAGGGAGCGGTGCCATTCTGCAGAGAGCAGCAGCGTCGGCAAGCACGATCGACGAGGAAGCCGCACGGTGCTTGGTGAGCCCTGGTGTTGAATACTGCCTCACGGATTACTTCATGTACGTTTCCCGCCCAGAGAGCAGCTCGGCGCCATTTTGGGGACATCTTCCCACGCAGGACGAAGCGGCTCAATTGCAAAGTTCAATAGAGACCATCTCTGGACAAAGCTAAGTGCCAGAATAAAGGGAGGATTTGATTTTCTGTTGTTTTCCCCTTGTCTGTATTAAAGTCCATGTGTGGAAGCTCCTCGACTTTAGACCTTAATTTACCTTACATTTTATTAATAAATTTTCAATGACTGCCCTTGTAAATATTTGTTCTATTTTCATTAAATCCCCGTGTTTATTTTAGGTTGCTGGTGCCGTGTTTCTGTCATGGGTTTGAGTATAAACCCCCTTGTGCTGTGCATCCATCTGCTCCGTCCGTGCCGCCCTTCCCCTCCCGCGCGTGTCATAATCTGTGAGGATCACGTGATCGCCTCCAAACAAAACCGCTCGGTGATCCAGCCTGGTCAGTGTTAACCGCCCATCCACAACAATTGGGTCGTGTGGATTAACCAAACCGGCCACGGCTGCGACAATATTAAATTGGCCATTTGTGTCGATAAAAAATGTGCATCGTTTCTGGCAATGTGGTTAGATCACTGAACCCTCATAGATCGGGGCAGGAGTTATGGCCAGAGTACAGGCAAATAATGGCCACTCTTAGGAAAGGTCAAAATTGCTGATCGTGAAATGTGAGTGATTTTTCAAATTTGAGAGTTTGGTGATTTTTAACGATCAAGGACATCCACCGAGCACCTTGATCAACATCAAGCGAGTGAAGCATCTCATTTGGACTGATTGAAGAGTCCAGGTCAGATTTGAATCACCATCTTAACTCCAAGTTGTATTTATGGCTTATTCATGTTCCTTTTTATTTCAATGATATGAAGTGAAATTGCAGTTATTATGGAGTTTTATTAATTCCTAGTTTTGGAAATTTGTCTTTTTTTTTTTTATGCCTCTGCACCAAGGGTGCCGGAGGCATTATTTACTTTAATTTTCATCGAGAGATGTGAACCAATACCGTTGCTGATTTCTCATTGGATGCTTTATTAACCAGTGTCCTGATTGTTTTTGTTTTGTTAATTTAAAAAACCATTTTGATTATTTTTTTTTTTTTTTTAAATAAAGATGGTTTGTCGGCAAGTGACAGTGACGATGAGATTGGGAGAAACCAAGGAAGTCTGCAATCACCAATTCAGACAGCAATTCTGAACAGGTCAGCACATTTTTAAAAGAAGTCAGAAAAAGTTTGTTTTTAGGATACTGATTGTACGAGAGAACATGTTGGTAGAATATTACCTTTGATTGCAGAAATTACTAGCTTTTACTACTGGAATAAAGCACATCTTGTTTAAACTTGCCAATTTCTGGAAAGTCTTTAATTTCATGATTATTCTGACTGTTGCCAGCATGAAAGGTTCATTTGACACAAGCTAGGAGGCACCTCATTTATAGAATATTCTGGTTTTAAGGTCTTATCTGCACTATAACTGTGTGTGTGTGTGTGTGTGTGTGTGTGTGTGTGTGTGTGTGTGTGTTCCTTATGCACGGCCACATCTTCAAAGCTACAAACTCCATATTTGGGTTACTGATACAACTTTGTGCGGGAAGTAACATGGGCTATGTGGTAGTGGCCTTAGACTTAGAGGCTGGATTGAGGCCAAAGTGACCAATTTTTGGCAAAGAGGATGGCCAATTGTTCTCAAATTTAATAGGCTGGATTTTTTTTTTTGAGTGCAACACATTTAACCTTTTTAAAGTCCATGAAATAATTTAAATTGATAGGTTAACTTAACCCTTTCCCATCATTGGGGACGGGTATTTTTGCGAGTCCTTAATAACTAAGAATGTGAGATATAACCGACAAGTGGGAAAGATAGTGTGGACATAAAATTGTCTGTTTTTATATTTTTTTGAATAATTGCTGTAACTAAAGGTGGTTTTGATTGATGAAAACATTTAACTGTCGCATCGATTGTTTTGAGAGGAGCGTTAGTAGAAGCAGAACATCTGCCAAAAACAAAAGTGTTCCTTCGAGCTGTGCTGCAGATGGAACGTGATCCCTTAAATGTGAATCGCACTTCCTCATGCAGTTTCATTTTTTTCTAAAAGGTAGTGAAACATTTTGGAAAACGTTAGCATGTAGTTCAATGTTTCGGATCTTGCATATGTAATTTAAGAAATATTTGACTTCTTTCAGTCCATCTTTTAAATCATTCTTTCATTAAGATTGTCATTTCTCAATCACATGTGCTGTAATCATAGCCAATGTGCATTTTCACAGTTTGGGGGTATGTGCCATTAAACAACAATTTCACAAAGGGTAAAACTGAAATTCTGTGGACCATGACACCTGTTAGTTATACCTGCATGAGTGGGAGTTTTATTTCTGGGGGATGGAAATCTGTCATAGGGGGCGTTCCATGTCAAGTGTACACATTTTTCAGTGAAATTTTGACACATCGTCTCAGATTTCACTCTTTTTTTATGTGCAAGTGTTTGTATCCACGGTAAAACATTATGTGTCAATTTTCAGACCTGGGGGCCCATTAGGGCCCCCCAAATTTGGGCGCCCCTGGTTGACCCACAATCTTCCAGTGGCCATATCACAGGTTGTAGTGGTCCGATTTGGATGATCTTGGTATCAAAATGCTCGTAAAAGTGAGATCTTTCGAATCGCGTAAAGTAAAATCACTCCGAAACAGTAATTCAAAAAGTTATAGTTTGGGGCGCCCTTTGACCTTGGGCCCCCGCCCCCCAGCCAAACCGATGATCCCGATTTTTTTTCGTGTGAGAATACCCCCTTCATATACTCCAACACCTCTGCATAAATGAAAATGGAATCTCAATGGGTTCAAGTGTGATGATGGTTTTGATGAGCAATTAAACATTAAAATACTCATTGACGAATGCAAAATTATTCAATCAATAACGACCACATACTCACCAATTATGTTTCATCCATCCCTTTCAATCCGAATTATACGTAGCCATTTTACTACATCCTCTCAAAATGCCTCCTGTAAAGTGACGCAAGTCGTGCATGGCAGCTTTCAAGTTGAGGGTTGTTAAGTTTGCTGAGAACAATGGCGGGAATATGGTTGCGCACAGCAAATTCGGTGTCAGCGAGAAATGCAGCTAGTTTTAAATACTGTACTCTATATGATAACCAACATGTTGATAAACTCTACTTTCCTCATTTATCCGGTCATCCCACAAAGTAGTTCAAATAATATGCACAAAACAGCTCATAAATATTCATGACCCTGGAAGTACCAGAGGTGGCAATGTGATGCGTTATAACTAGTGGTCAACCGATAAATATAATATCTGGCATTTTGAGGATATCGGCATCGGCCGATGATTGCGCCGATTTGAAAGAAAAAAAAAGAAGAAAAACTTTCCTTCTCATGATGCTAGGCAGCTAGAGCTCCCCCTTGTGTCGATTTGGTATCTGCAACCACCCTTCAGATCAGGCGGATACTGCGGAACGCCAATGAGAGCTTGCTGGCATTGCTGGATATACCTCAGAGGAAAAGGTAAGATTATATTCCTCGCTTTCAAATCAATTTATTTCATTCCCCAAGGCGAACCAAGCTGCGTTCGCCACACCCACTGTTTGTGCTACGGAACATTTGTGCCCAATCTAACACATTAATGAAATTCTGGATATGATTGACCATAGAATGTATAAAGAGAAACCTAAAGAAGTTAATCATAGAAAAGACAATGACATCATCAAAATTATGTTTGATAACAAAGGGGTGGAAATGATCAAAATGGAGAAAATACTAAAACAGAAGGAAGTGTGGGGTAAACTTCCAGAAACAATACAACAGAGAAAGCCACCAAGGGTTGTGTACACTTTACGAAATGCAATTAGGGGAAAAAAATCTTCAACTATAAGGAAACTGTGCAATCTATAGATGTGGAGGAATGGTTAAATAACACATCATTGTAATTGTGAACATTCTGTACTTAAAGATCCACATCATAAACACATTATCACAGGTGATCTCAGAATAGTAAAAGATAGAAAATTACATTCATTACTTACAAAAGGACCAAATTATAGAGAAAATAAAAGGATTAACTGGAATAAAAGCAACGGAACTTACAATAACAGGACTAACGGAATGGATGAGAGAACAAATTGATTAACACAAAGTAGCAAACACACAAATGGCTTTATGGTTGGAGGAGGTAAAGAAACATGTAAAAAGGAGAATTGTTGATTTGAAAAGAAAAGTTCAAATCGATAATCTGAAAGTAATTTTAAACGATCCAGAGACACGTCATTATTTAAAACGGCTTCAAACACAATATGTTATTGTTCCAACTGACAAAACAAATAATAATATTGCATTTGCATGAAAAACATGCATCATTCAAACACTTCTGGAAGAATTTTGATTACAGACTGGACTGTCAAATATCAACAAAATAGACTTGATAAAACGTCATATAAATCACTCAAAATGGAGAAGACTGTTAGTTTCAGATACATACCATAAATTACCATTCATTTACTGGATCCCAAAATGCACAAAAACCCTTGCACAAAATGCACACACAAAAAAAAGATGAGGTTCATCATCGCAAGTAGAGAATGCAGTTTGAAACCATTGTCAGGTAGTAAGTATTACAAGGGCAAGGAAACTAATTTATAAATGCTTAAAAACTACCATGGAAAGCCGAGGTTTTATTATAGTAATTAAACAATTGCCTGATCATCGATAATTCCAAACGTGTAATCGACAGTATCCACAACATTAATAACTAGAAGGGCACTCGGTAGAGTGCATGCCTCCACCACGTAATGCCTGATCCACGAGAACATATCGGGCCCAATACATTTTTGAAATAACATGCTATACATAATTTTTGGGTCAATCTCTCAAAGGTGAAGAATCACTTTAATAATGAAATAATTCTCAAATCCAGATCCGGATCCGGATCTTCACCAAAATCAAATCAATTTGTCGTGGTCACACACCCAACCTG
>CM068963.1:43356198-43366198 GCA_035128595.1 Eptatretus atami | reverse complement strand
ATTCTTCACCATTGAGAGATGGGACCAAAACTGATATACAGTATAGGATGATATCTCAAAAACTTACGGAGAAGTTATGACAAAACTAGGTGGCTGAGTTGGTCAGGTGACGAGAACAAGCCAATTTAATTCAGGTTCAGGTCCGGATCCAGATCCAACCTATCCGTGGAATACAAAATGTAAATTTTGCAGCCTGACTGAGGTATACAGTCTACAGAGTGCTGTTTTTGTTATGCAATGTGTCCATCAGAAGGACGTTAAGCAGGAGGACCGTCTGCTAGTACCAATTGCTGTTGGACCTTGAAGATCCCGAGGTGTCTTTTGTGAAGAGGGAGTGACCCCTTTCTTTCCTTTCTCCTCTTCCCTTTAACTCTCATGTTGCCTTTCTCCCCACCCCACATGCATCCAGCAAATCATCCAAGTCCACATTGATATTGGCAAAATGCGGTGCATGTCGTTCCTCTTCCGAGTTCAACATTTTATCCACATTCAACATGTCTCATCAGAAATTTACCATCCATGTCCAACTGGTCCATTGGCCAAAATGACAAAAGGGTGTTAAAAAAACAACATATTTTCAACACTTTTTCTGTTTAATTGCCAAACACTTTTATACAAATGTCTCTAAAATTGTATAAAGTTACAGTGCTTAGAAATGTTCTTGAATTTACATAAATAACTTGTTTCAGGGTTCATGAAGTGTTTGCGTAGAACTTCAAGAATGCAAATAGAAGTAAAGACATCAAGAATAAGCAAATATATGCTGTGAAATCCATGACCCATCGTAGGCAAGTCTTACAAAGCAGTCACACAGGGCCTGTCATCTCATCTCAGACAGGTTGGTGGTCTGTTTTCTGCTCTTCTCTTTTCGTAATAATAACAATAAATTTATATTAATATCGAAATGGAAGACCAAATTCTGCATTTGAGTCATCAGAAGGAACCCGAAGAAGTAAAGTACAAAGATGGAGTCATCAGGAGGAACCTGGATAGGATTTAGGTTTCAGCCGCATTAACACAACGCTCAAACCCATCCAGGCGCAACCAAGTTAACCTTACAGAAACATTTCTACAATAATTCACTTCTCTGAAGAGAGACTGACAACAAAAGAGAGTAAAAGAGATGAAAGAAGAACAAGCAAGAATTAGAATGAATAAAGGTAATTGTGAAAATGTGAAAAGAAGAAAGAACAAATTTCAGCAGTTACTCCCCAGGCTCAAACATAGCAACATGCACAAGCTACCCAGAGGTCCATCAGCAGGAAAACAGTCCACGCAGCATCAGGATATGATACAAACAATCAGAAGATTCTGTTTTCTTCCCAGCCCATGCTGATATGTATTTCCTTCCAGTAATCCCCTCTGTTAACCTTCCAAAATTCAGGTTGATGCTCACCTCCACACCTTTGCTCCTTCATCCTACCTTGGGTTCTCCTCCTCCAGTCTGTACAGTCCTGCTCTTATCATCAGGGCTTTCAGACATCCTCTTCTTTCTCTCCCTCCAATGTTACGTATCCCCAGTAATCATCCCCTCATCCCCCATTACACAGTTAGTAGGATGAACAACCAAGAAACCGAGTAACCTATTTGTAAGAGGTCTGTTAATGGAGGATTAAAATGTTTGTATATACATATATATATATATATATATATATTCACAGATAGGGATGGATGATCTGAGATGGTAGCGTTATGCCAGCTTGAAGCTCTGGAAGGAAGAGTGGGATTCAACAGACTGAAAGAGGTGCTTCTACATGTGAGGAGAGGAGTAAAGGGTTGGAGGTGAGTAGTGGGCTAGGGTCTTTGGAGTTTCTTGCAGAACATGTGCAACCTACCAGGAAGAGCAGAGGAAGCAATACAAGAATAGATATAGTAAAAACAGACAGAGAAGAGGAAGAGACCTTTGCTTTGTGGGAGATGCCAATGATAAGAGCTTTTTTAAGATGTTCCTCGTGTGGAAATGAAGTTACAACAACCAAAAAAAATGTCTTCATGCGTATACTTCCATCAACAATACCGATTCGTCAATCTGTCCAGGAAGTGATGTCAACAAAGGTTTTACCAATCAGCCTTCATCTTCATCTTCATCATCACTGATGACATACTTCTTTTGTTTCTTATTTCCCATCTCATCTTCATCCAACTTGCGCTTCCTTGAACCGTCGCCGTCAGACCCCTCCTATACAATCACAAATATTGATCAAAACATCGTTAACAAAATCAAACGACGACGCTATTTTCAACATTATTTCGGAAAAACAAAACAACCAGCATCATGAAAATCACGCAGCAAGAAAATTCCTTCACCAGGATTTCATGCCATTACACCCAACACACTTCACTCAAGATAAGTCTTCAACAGCTGTTGCTAAACCATCCTACCAGCCTTCAATCGGATCAAGAACTCCTATTTTCAAATTAACAAAATATGAAAAATAAATTAGACATTTGATTTTACCTGAGGAAACTCACTGCGTTCACAATAAATTAAACTAGTACTAGGCATCCATAACCATCCTTGACCAAGTTGTGGAACATCGGCCGAGGTCCTCACTTTTTCATCTTGATTTGCTTTCTCCGCAACCGATTGAGCGATAGACACAAAACTTTCAACGTAGGAGTACCTACCCATGGAGAATTATTTAACAAAGTTACATGATTATTAGATGGAAAATGCTGCCGGCCTTCCAAAAAGGCTTTTCTGTTGGCATGGGTTGCAGAGCATTTCATGTATCAGGAATAAACGGCCTCAGCCTTGGTCAAATTGCATTTTGAAATAAATAGTACATGCTGTTGAATCAAGCATCAAATTTAAAATCTTTTGGGATAATAAGGATGGCAGGCAGTGCTTATAAGCAGCATTTGGTGTCAAAGTTGCTCTAGTTTCTTATGTAATAAATAGATACAAATCTGAAATTTCCTGAGATGCTTAACAGACGTCCATTCATCGATAATCCACTGCGCGTTGCACAATCGGTGCACCTTTGTTCCAAAATGACCGCTTCAAGTACGCCTCATGCATTTCCGCACTACATCTTGGTGCTCTCCTTTGAACTTAATCCTCCGTCTTGATCTCAATTTTTTGCTGGTTCAAGGGAATCTTTTAAATTTTACACTTATGCAAAACTTATTCCTTAATTCCTCAACATCTGAAATTGCACCCTCCCTTTATTACCTCCACTACCCAAGGTGGACGGAGGTTATGTTTTCACTACTGTTTGTATGTCTGTCTGTCTGTGAGGAGGATATCTGAAAAAAGTTGTGAACGGATTCGGACGAAACTTGATGGACTGATTGGGTGTGAACAAGGACCAATTGATTAGATTTTGGTGAAGATCTAGATATGAGAATATTTTAAGTGATTCTTCACCATTGAGAGAAGGGGTCAAAAATTTATGGACGGATTTGGTTTGGTATGTGATGTGCTCTGCAGCATTCATTTACTAATGTACTGCATTGTACAGTACGTGCAAGGCGATCCCATGGAGACCATGGGGTGGGAGGGGAGAGGGAAGTGAAAGGAATTTTCCAGATGGTGGCATCTGCGATGGTGGGAAACGAGGAGTTCAAATTGCACGGTCACATTAATGAATTTGCCGAAGCTGCTTGAGAATACCTCCGCATACATGCACCCCTCGTTGGGCAATGACGTGCTGGTTTTCCACGTGAACCCAAATTTACAATTTCGATGAAGACTGACAACATGGAGGTAGATTCTTACGTCATCACTTTCCAGCTTCTTGGCTTTGAGTAAGCGCTGAGTGCGTTCTTCATCCGAACCTTGATCACTGTCTGAGGAGTATATCCTCGCACGTTCTTCTGCAAAGCAACATATTCTGCTATTTGGAGCATATCAACCGTAGTAAAGCAAAATACTGTATGCCAAAAACACTTGAAGATTTCACTGAAGTGCAAAATACGCAGCATATTTGGTCCACTGATAAACATGTTACATTTTGAGATTATGGGAAAGTGTTAACAAATATGAAAGGTTAAACGTGGAAAGCCTTTCTTGAGGAGGGAGGAAGAGCAGAGTATTTGAATATGCAAGTATTATGAGAACAAGGACAACAATATTCAATGAAAGATCACGACTCCCTTATGCCTTCTGACAAGTTGGCAAGGATGTTTCGAAATATTTCTTGACAAGAGACATTTTATTTCAGGATATAAGACTCGTAATGGAATTGCTACACACACATGGACATACAGACGAATACAAGAGGCAAACAAGGCCACTTTGCTTGGAGGAGTGCGTCACTTCCTGGGGCACTCTGGGTACCAACGACATCACAACAATGGTGCCGCTTTTCTCACCAAACTCAGCGGGGGATTTCCGAATGAGGAATTTTCACTTCCGCATGGCTGCTAACCTTTAGGGATTTCTGTGCTCTAATCCTTTTAAATGCGGAATGTCTGGCTCTTAATGGGTCATGCTAGAAACTTTTCTGTTTTGGGACCACTGGCCGTGATGAGCACAAAGTGGATTCCCTCTCAGGAGTTGAGCTGGCAGACCACCCTTGAGGGAGTACTCGTACAATTGGGCACCCCTTAACTGGAATGGTGACCATGAACCAGTGAAGAATTAAAACGAAATGGGGGGGGGGGGGGAGTGAAGAGGAATGAATGAATGAATGGAGGTGAGCAGCAGTTATTCTGGATTTTGAGAGTTAACAGAGGAGGTTTTACTGGTGGACCACATGCACCGTGGGGGAAGGAGGGCAAAGCGCGAATATGGCAGAGGGCGCAAGACCAGAAAGGAGGCGGTAGAAGACAGCAAGACCACAGACCTATCTGCCATGGCAAAGTGGTGGGCCCATACATGCAGCTTCATCAGGGGAGATTCCAATGATCATGAAGGCCTTGGTTTCCACCTTCATCAAGCTGAGCAAGGCATGAGGCAGGGGAGCTAGCCCAGAGGGGAGAGCTGGGGTGTGTTCATTTATCAAGCAGCTCGGCTAGGCCAGCTGTTTCTCATCGGTTTCGAATGGAGTGCTTGCTTGAGTGCTTAAACCACTTTTTGAGTGCTCTACAAGAAACTTGGGTAACTGAACACACCCCAGTATTCCATCAAGTTGCAGATGAATAAGAGTTCAGATGTGCCAAGGAAGGACTTTGCACAATGGAGGATGCCCTTTGGAGGCCAACTTTGAAATGTGGTTTGCTTAAGAAACACCACAACTAAGAGCGAGACCTAAGGGTTTAAGCGATTTAACTTTTTCGAGAGGATTGTGAACAAAGTAGATGGAAGGGTTTGCCACGTGGTCCTTTCGGAGATAGAGAGTGAGTGTGAGATTTGTCAGGTTTGGAAGACATATTCCAAGTGTTTAACCAACTTGTGATTTTGTCAAGGTTGGAAGAGAGGGAAGAGGCTACAACCTGCCTGTCAAGGATGAGAAATGTCATGGCAGAGGGTGGAGTAAGTCAGCAATTTTCCAAAGATAAAGGGGATTTTCCAGAGAGCCAGATAGATCATTGAAGAAGATAAGGAATAAGATGACGCTGAATACACTGCCTTGGGGCACTTAAGCCTTGACAGGGAGAGGAGATGCAATTTTTTATGCAATGCCGTGATGTTGGCTGATTTCTAAGTAGATGGAAGATGACCTAAGGCAAATGACAGGTGGAAACAGGCAAAGAGAGGTAGTGCAAGAGCAGCAGAGAAGGTATTTGGGGCACGTAAGCAAATGCCGTCCGGTCCAGTTACAGAATCAAGAGTTGAGGGTTGAGGGTTGCGGAAACTTCTTCATATTCCTAGGTGCAAAACACAAAGTCCAGGAGCAGTTGGATGTGACTGGGAAGGGTCGGTACAGAGAGCGAGGGGTTGGGGACAAGATTTGTAAGCAAAGACAGAATTGAGGCATGCGGCATTCTCACGAGTGGAGTCAGCTGTGATGCCTTTTGAAGTGAGGGAAGTGGAATGTGGAACTTTTGAAGTGGAGGTGGAACATACTCCAGAAACAGACTTAACAGAGGGGGAGCACTCGGTTGAGTGCAAACCTCCGCGCCAATACTGCTAGGTCACTCAAGTGAACCTGATATCATTCATTCAATTTGACGTCAACAGTGCTCACAGAGTTATAGTTTGCAACTTTCCCTTTTACTTTAACTTTTACATACTCAATCATTCGTCATAACTAGATTCCTTGAGACAGAAATTGATTTTACGTGGGTATATCCACCTGAAGTTCCAAAAACAGCCGCAATTATAATTTTGGATGTTTTTTTTGTTGGAAATCACTTATACATGGAGAAATGCAAAAAAAAAATCGAAATTTTGTTGAAAAAAAGTTGCAAAATTTTCTTTTTTTTTTTCTCTAACAATTTTGTTTTGGGGGGGGGGGGGTTGGAAATCACTTAAAACATGTAGAAATGCAAAAAAAAAATAAATATTTTTCAAAAATGGCCACCATAGCGGCTATATTGGACTTTGGACCAAGTCCAAAATCTAATGGCATGATCCTGAACATACCTAATCCCCCACCAGTTTCGTCGAAATCCGTCAAGAGTTTTTCCGTAATACTGTTCACAAACAAACAAACAAACAAACAGACGGGTGAAAACAGTAACCTCCGTCCATCTTCGGTGCGGAGGTTAACAAGGAACCACCAGGTTTTAATGGAGGGAGTCTGAGGTTCAGTTTTAAGATTGGACAGATGTTGTTTTCTGGCTATCCTAAGAGGAGGGCAGGCAGGAGGTTTGGGCCTGCCCAATTGGGAGGCCAGGCCTCATCAAACCGCCAAGAGTGGTGGGTTTGACGAGAGGGAAGCCGAGAGGTGTTGACGAGGGGAAGCCGAGAGGGTGTTTGACGAGGGAGCCGAGAGGGTGTTTGACGAGGAACGAGAGGTGTTTGGACGAGGGGAAGCCGAGAGGGTGTTTGACGAGGGGGAAGCCGAGAGGTGTTTGACGAGGGGAAGCCGAGAGGGTGTTTGACGAGGGGAAGCCGAGAGGGTGTTTACGAGGGGAAGCCGAGAGGGTGTTTGACGGAGGGGAAGCCGAGAGGGTGTTTGAAGAGGGGGAAGCCGAGAGGGTGTTTGACGAAGGGGAAGCGAGAGGGGGTGCGAAGGGGGAGCAGAGGGGTTTGACGAAGGGGGAAGCCGAGAGGGGGTTTGACGAAGGGGAGGAAGCCGAGAGGGGTTTGACGAAGGGAGGAAGCCGAGGGTGTTGACGAAGGGGAGAAGCCGAGAGGGGTTTGACGAAGGGAGGAAGCCGAGAGGGGTTTGACGAAGGGAGGAAGCGAGAGGGGGTTTGACGAAGGGGAGGAGCCGAGAGGGGCTTTGACGAAGGGAGGAAGCCGAGAGGGGTTTGACGAAGGGAGGAAGCCGAGAGGGGGTTTGACGAGGGAGGAAGCAGAGGGAGAGGGGAGGAAGCCGAGAGGGGGTTGACGAAGGGGAGGAAGCCGAGAGGGGGTTTGACGAAGGGGGGAAGCCGAGAGGGTTTGACGAAGGAGGAAGCCGAGAGGGGTTTGACGAAGGGGAGAGCGAGAGGGTTGACGAGGGGGGAAGGGGGAAGCCGAGAGGGGTTTGACGAAGGGGAGGAAGCGAGAGGGGGTTGACGAAGGAGGAAGCCGAGAGGGTTTGACGAAGGGGAGGAAGCCGAGAGGGGGTTTGGCGAAGGGGAGGAAGCCGAGAGGGGGTTGACGAAGGGGAGGAAGCCGAGAGGGGGTTGACAGGAAAGCAGAGGGGTTTGACGAAGGGGAGGAAGCGAGAGGGGGTTAGAAGCCGAAGGGTTTGACGAAGGGAGGAAGCCGAGAGGGGTTTGACGAAGGGGAGAAGCCGAGAGGGGTTTGACGAAGGAGGAGGAAGCCGAGGGGGCTTTGACGAAGGGGAGGAAGCCGAGAGGGGCTTGACGAAGGGGAGGAAGCCGAGAGGGGTTTGACGAAGGGGAGGAAGCCGAGAGGGGGTTTGACGAAGGGAGGAAGCCGAGAGGGGGTGACGAAGGGAGGAAGCCGAGAGGGGTTTGACGAAGGGGAGGAAGCCGAGAGAGGTTTGACGAAGGGAGAAGCAGAGGGGTTTGACGAAGGGGAGGAAGCGAGAGGGGTTTGATGAAGGGGAGGAAGCAGAGAGGGGGTTTGACGAAGGGGAGGAGCAGAGAGGGTTGACGAAGGGGAGGGAGCCGAGAGGGGGCTTGACGAAGGGGAGGGAGCCGAGACGGGGAAGGGGTGGATGGTACCGAGAGGGGTGGGATGAGGTATAAGCAGATGGGGGAGGAGGTGAGGGTACTGACATGGAGGGGTTTGACACCATGAATGGATGTGGAGGGAAATTGATTGTTGTGTGGCCATAACCTCTGAAAAATGGACTTCTCAGGATTCCTAAGTTGTATTTACAGCAAGACTTCATAGGAAGGGTGGTAAAAATATTTTCCGTTAACGGCACAGAGGAAAATGGAACTGTAGGTGTGAAAGGAAGGTGGATGAACCAAGCGTTTTGGAATGAAAAGGTTTTTGGAAAAAAAGCCTTTTGAAAAAAACGAGGAACAACAGATTTTGATGATGAAGAAGAATAGATGGGTTGTTCCTGATGGAGTAGCAAGGAGAGTGAGGCATTAAAAAATGTGATTAACAGCTTTTAAAAGGAGAAAAGTTTTATTCAGTGAAGATTCTGTTTGGGGGTATTTAAAAGGAATAGGGATAGAGAATGAACGAGGAAGTGTTGAGCATGGCAGCCTGTGTTGAGTTTTTTGGGGAGTGAAGAATAATTTTTTGTTGTTTGAATGTTTTTTGGGAGCAAGGAGGAGAAAAAGGATAAAGATTTAGGATCAGAAATAACAATACTTTGGAAAAGAGGAGCGAAAACGAAGCACGTGCAGTCAAAAAAAGAGGCAGAAGCAGCATGCCGACTAGCGCAGCCTTAAACAATTAGGCTTTACCAGGGCCAGAAATTCTACAATTCAATCAACTAAGGATGGTTTGGCATAGAAAAGTATATGAAAACATGACCAGTAACGTATCAGGTGCAGCCGAGCAGAGCTGCCAAGTACACACCAGCTAATAAGCAGATTTTGGGGGATAACCTCCCGGCTATGCTAAGGTGAGGACCATGCTCGACCAATGGAGGAAAACACAAAAACAAGCTAGATACATTTATAACAGGCACATTAATTTTAACAAAGCGAGGAAAGTTATGTGGCACAGTATGGGTTTATTCACAAAATGTATACCAGGGGAAAGCAAGGAATTCGTGGGTGCAAGCAAAAAGAAATGCAATATTCACAAAAGAAGACAGTGCAGATTTACCCTGAATAAACTTATACAATCTTTAATTACACTATACATGACAGGTGAATCACAACACACACACACACCACACACACACACACACACACACACACACACACACACACACACACACACACACAACACAACAATTAGAGATGCCCAAGAGAGATAAATGACAGTTGAGGATTACCGACCTCTTAATACCTGGTGCGGTCGGCGGACCGGCGCAAGCCAAATGCTGAGGAAGGAGGGAGGAAAACTGAAGGTGTCTAGGGTATGGGAGTAAGAGGTGCGAGTGTAATGCGGCATGTCGTGAGGGGTGGTGTAAGAGGTGCGAGTCAGTAAGGTTCACTCTGAAAAGAACAGTTGTTTGGGACTTGCCCGCGCTGATTGCTCTTGTGCGTCCACTGTGGGCAAGAGATAGATGGGAGAGAAAGATGCACAAAAGAAAGACCTTAACGGAATTGCGTAAGAGTCTGTAAGTGCAAATGTTGGCTTCTGGATGCAGCCAAACTGAGCATCGATGAAATGGAGAGGGTCCCGGCCTGTTCTGGTTATCAATTACTCTGCTCCGATTCCTCGCTTGGCCACGCTGACTTGTGGCATTATTCGTTTGGCGCTGAAGCTTGCCCAGTTTGCCGAAGTCTGCCTCCTCCTGTGCCGTCTGCCGGTCTGTTCTCTCCGGTCTCCCGCAGTCTGGCGATATCTCCTGATCATCATCTGATCGAGTGAACTCGGGCATTTTGCCTCTCGATGGCAGAAATAATCTACAGTGGTTGC
>CM068963.1:43336754-43350982 GCA_035128595.1 Eptatretus atami | reverse complement strand
GGTGAAGCAATGAGCAGATGCCCAGGACGACTGAGGAGAAAGCTGCGGAGCCCAACACGGAAAGCGCACATTAGAATTTATGTCACTGAAGGAAAGCCACGCCTCCACCCAGCCGGCCACACCCCTCCTCCAAGGCGTCGCAGCATGCAGACTGGAGGGTCTTTTCACAGCCGCGGTTCCCGGACGCGGAACTTCTCCTCTCCACCAGCTCTGCCGGGTATGGCACAAACTCTCTTCCGTCCTGTCATACCCCTCTTGTGGTGTGTCTGATGGACCCAGTTAAGGACAGAACAAGCCGGTAGGCGACATGGGTGGTCGCTATATAATTGCATACTAGTCATACAGTTTTTGACGGATCGGGCTGAAAATTTTTGGCAAAAAGGTTGATTATAGTGCGCATAAAAGCGCGGAAGCCAATTTTTGATTTTCGAAAAAAATATAAATAAAAATATTTTTCGGACTTTTTCAAAAATTTCAAAGTCCCGTTGTTAGGCAACGGTGGCGTCCTTCGCAACGGTGCTCAAAAGCATACAACTAGATCTTGGTATGAACCTACCAGTCAAGTTTCATCAAAATCGGTTGACTCCTCTGGCCTCCAGAGCTGTCCATTACATACATACATACATACATACATACAGACAGATGGAAAACCTGAGAATAACGGTAGTCTAGCGACCACCCAATAATTAAAGATCCAGTTTGCCCGTTGGTACCGTGAGCACGTATTTGTTAGTGGGTTAAGGAGATTGGTGCATCATTAATTACCCCCACCACCGAAGGTGGATGGAGGTTATCTTTTCACTCCTGTCTGTGAGCAAAATATCTCAAAAAGTTACGGACGGATTCAGACGGAACTTGGTGGACAAGTTGGGTGTTTGACAAGGACGAATAGATTAGATTTTGGCGAAGATCCGTATCTAGAAATGAGGATTTTTTTGTGATTCTTCACCATTGAGAGATCGGACCAAAAATTATGTGCTGTGTAACATAATATATCGAAACGTGGACGGGTTATGACAAAACTTGGTGGACGAGTTGGTTTGGTGACAATAACAAGCAAATTAGAATTTAGTTAAGGTCTGAATGCAGATCAGTGGGATACAAAATATAAACTGTTCAGCCTGACGTAGGTATGCGCTCTCCCGAGTGCCATTATAGTTTGTTCTATATTGCTTCCTTTTGTTTCCTTCCCTCATGCCATTTCTTATTTAATAAATATACCTGGTCTCGGGGGTGAATTCTGGCTATGGTGGCTGCTTCATTTGGTGGTTCTAAAGACCCTTTAAGGGGACAATTGGCTGAGGTCTCCACACCACATAGAAAATGTGTATTGGGCTTGGTGAAACAACAAAATGTAACACAAAGGTTTATATTTCACTGTTCACAGCTAGCTGTCCTTCTGTTCAGCATGACAAGTGAAGTAAAGGTTGAGAAAACAGATGGCAGCATTGTGGTTGGAGCATCTACTCTAACTGGTAGGTTAGTGATTCCAATGCTAACCATGGCCAAGTCAACCAAAGACTAAATATGGTGCGTGTTGCTTTCTCACTTGATGCCCATCATATCGAGGATAGGGCACGGATAAATTGTATGGTTCAGCATCCCATTAGGGGGGTGGAGGGGAGATGCAGGGGTGAAATCTCAATTTCCCCCAACTGATCAGTTTGGTTTGTCAAAGTCTACTGCTGTGTAATGTGTCTGTCTACATGTGTGCACCAGATTTTGTGATGAGCATTATGAAGACATATGATAATAGCAGACAAATCACACCTCCTCCATGAGCCATAGACCCTTTAAAAATAAAAACTCTGAACACGGTTGGATTGTGGGATCAAGAATAGCCATGCTGAGACCGATTTGTGTCGAGAATGATTGATGCCAGAACCCAATTCATTGTGGTGAGGCCCGGGAACGAGCAATGAAAGAACCGATAGGTCACGGTGCTAGGCTGAGGATGAACACCTCATTGCACCACTTATCCTTAGCTTATATCTACATTTACACAAATGATGATAAGGCTCCTCCATGAGCTCAAAAGCGTCAATAAGAACTACAACTACCACCACCCCCGACTTGATCGTTTTACTCTTCATATCTGAGCTTAACATTAACCAATTTTGAGATTAAAAAGGAAATTTTCGGTGAAAAACACAAAGGTTCAAAAATTTCTTGCATATAAAAAAAAAACGAGAAACTACCTGAAAGTGAGTTTTGTTCGGAACACAGCTTGACCCTGCAGCCCGGTGCCTTGTCGGATGAACAAGTGGTTGTGATCACCTTGCAGAGGGGCCTTATGCACGTCAAACACCTCATTGCCCAGATGAAGAGACATACTGCTCACCACACCATGTACAAGGAAAAGATTTGCAGAGTTACATTGGCACAAACACCCCAAAGCACACAGTTGTGTGTGGGTTAAGGTGTAACATCAAAAGGAAGCAAAGTCACTCAAAAATGGAGAAAGACCAAATTTGATAAGTTTTACATGCAACAGTGACGATAAGGTTTGTTACAAGGCAAGTTAAATTAACCAAAATACAGATCAAAGGTAAATTCGAATTTCAAATAAAACAAAACACAGTAAACCCTTAAATATCACGGGTTTTGACCAATCACGGGCAACCCCTGATGTACCGATTTAGTTATCGCGAGGCTTAATTTTGACCAATCACGGGTTTTGACCTGATTTGTGATGGTCATCTCCCACCACAAACCTTTTCTTGTTTCTCATGCATCGTTAATAATGGCATTGAAGTGTAAAGCAATGGGGAAAAGCGATTATTGTTAACACTTTCGACTTTACACATATAATACGACCTTACACATATAGCTGTAAATCAGCGGTCTTGCTGCGGTGCAGGTGGTAACTGAGACATGCAGCGCTTATAGTGTATGTTGTTATGTAGCAATTCATACAATGGTCAACTTTTCATATAGAATCTGGAAAACTTTGTTTTTTCACTTCCTAAGATCACATAGGACTACAAATCAGCTGTTTCCAATTTTTCCAAACATTGCTAATGACAAAAATCCAAGATGGCGGCCAGCGAGTGAGGAAAATCGAAAAAATTTTGATGACAAATTTCGTTTCGTATTTTCAGACAGTGTATGCAGTAGAAGATCTATAATAGAATATCAAATCATAATCATCATAATCTAATCCCTAACACTCATCAATATGACCACTCTGATATCTTTGCCTGATCCTGCATATTTAGACAATATACGTGTAGTGTCTTTTACATAAAAATTATCAATTATGTGTTTTTTCTCTATTTGCAGATAAGTCATGGCACAGAGCGAAGAACCCCCGGAGAAAAGGGCGCGCACAGAAAATAAACTATGCATAAAGTGTCAGAGCTCCAAACAAGAGCAATTGAAAGAACCACCACAATCTGAGGAACATTCAACGTACGACAAATTCTTGACAGCGGTTCGTTGAGAGCGAGTTTTGGGAACAGTGAGTTCATTACACTCAGTGAAAAAATCGGGGCTTGACAGCAGGTGATCTAAGTGACAAGCATGTTGTGTGGCACAGAACATCTACGCGGCAAGCACCAAAAGAAACATATAAAATGTGATGAAAAGCGATATAAACGAGCCTGTGCAACATCCGATGTTAGTCTTCTTCAACGAACCATAGGGAAACCAGCTACCTCATTGCAACATGGAGAACCTGAAGAACTGTCAGTATCAGGAAAGCACACTCGTTCAAAATCCATGAACTACGATAAAAGTAAGTGCTTTTTCTGCCAGGCAAAGTTAAATGTTTTGCACGAATGCCGTCAGGAAATATTGGAACTCTGATACATGATATAGTGCAACACTCCAACAACCCAGAGTGGAAAGTGAACTATGCTAATGTCATATCTGACAATGATGCACTGTCAGAGGACATTGTGTATCACAAGCAGTGTATAACTGAACAGTGGCAACTTCTGAAGCGTGAGCTTGAGTGCTGGAGACAGTCTACCCTCCTCAAATACCCTACCAGTGGCAATACCATGATAGTGAAACAACTGTTCACTATTAGCAGCCGAAATTGAGTTCTTTGCTGAAATACAGGAGCCTATCGAACAAGGTGAAATCATACCCATCGATGAAGCAGAAAAGGACTATGTATCAAAGATGAAACAACACGATATGAATATTGGTCAAGATTTTCAAATGCCCAAACAGCACGGAGATGGTTGCGACAGAAAATCGAGGAGAATGTCAAACTCGTTCAGTTCACACTATTGCCAAATAAGCTTACACTGATACATTCCAAAGCCAAAAAACGCAGCAGTCGGAGAAGCAGTACACAGACCTGACCCACATGATAACATGAAGAAGATCTCGAAGCTTCCATGGTGCTACGTAAATCGATTGAGCAGGTCAAAAAGGACCCATGGGGTTTTCAATGGAACGCTGGAAAACTCAGCAGAAGATGTAGTTCCACATGAACTACATAGCATGATTCTATGGATCTTGAAGGGCATGTACACAGTAAAAACTGAAACCCGAACACATGATTTGAATCAGTCAGCAACGGTCATCTCTCAGCAAATACTGCAAGCACATAAATCAAATCGCCTCAAATATTGTATGAATATAGCACCATCAAAAAAACAGCACCGGAGGCTGTGGTGGAACTTGTGAAATGTTCCTGTGTCGCCAGTAAGTTCAGTGGACGGTGCTCTTGTAAGGCACATAATCTAGCCTGTGCAGAGCTCTGCAAGTGTGAAGGAGCTGAGGACACATGCAACAATGTCGCAATTGATGAGAATTCAAGCGATGACGAGGAAAATGAGGACTTGGATGACTAAATAATTATATATGCCTAAGCATCTTTGTGTTTTGTATTTGCACATCCATTCAAATTGTATGTTCTCAGTACTACAGAACGTCCTTTTTGTGCATATTTGGCTGTCATCTTTTGGGGGGTTCGTAAATAATGCCTAACTGGGTTAAATTTAGCTGAACAGATATTTTTTATTATCTCTGAATGTGCTATAATGGGTAAAATATGGCGATTTCTCAAATTTTGGATTTTGGTGACTGCTTATGAATAAAAAAAATTGGAAACAGCTGTTTTTGTGTTCACTGTAAACATAGGAAGTGAAAAATTACAAGTTTCCAGATTCTATATGAAAAGTTGACCAAATTACACAATGACATACACTATTACCTCACTGTACCTTCCTCCGGGTTTACACCATGTTCGGTGTAATCGTAATCAATTTCTGTTTTTTGGTTATTTTTGCCTTTCATGATTTTTAACCATGGCTCCCAGGAGAGAAACTGTTGCCGGTGGTGAACCAAGTGCAAAAAAGTCAAGGAAAGTAATGTCTTCGGACTCAGAAAGTGGAGGTTTTGGATGAGTTTTGTCAAGATAAAAATGCATTATTTATTTGTTGATACTTGGAGCTGCAGAACGATTTGTAAAAGAAACATTGCCAGATTAATTACCAAGGGAAACGATTGAAGAGATTACAGTAATAGAGAAAGAATGGTGGGGGCTTTGGGGCTGGCAGGATGGTCTAAACTCGAGAGGTACGCACACTCGCCTCAAAGCCATCTAGCCTGGGTTCGAATCCGAACCCAGCTATAAACTGTCATCCCAGTGTTTCATCAACACGGTGATTCATCAATGTGTGTGTTTGTCCCTCGGATGGACGTTAAACTGGGCGTCCCGTCTTCTGGCATTAGTTGGTGGACGTTTAAGATCCCACGGTGTCCTTTGTGAAAAATATGCGAGCTATCGCTGGCACCATGAACAAATTCCAAATTCCTGCCTGAACTACTCCTGGGTGGGCAACAGCAAACCAGCTAGTTTAACTCTTGCTCAGGAAGCTGCGTCGGCAGCACTGACGCTTTGTGAAGACGATGGTACATCAGAGAGAGATAGAGGTGCGGGCTTTAGACAAATTACAATCAGGGAAGGGCAGTGTTCAATCTGCTTCAATACAGCAAAAGGTTCATTGCAAGTCAATTTATATTCATTTTACATGTTTATTACCCCCGCCACCGAAGGTGAAGGAGGTTATGTTTCACCCCTCACTGTCTTGTTGTTTGTTACTTGCAAAAATCGAAGACTTTTCAAGTATATTGGTCAGTCGAATTTGTTATTCCGTTTGTTAATTGCCGGAATCCTTCGGATTTCGGCAATTATGTTGGTCGGCTGTGTGTGTCATTCTGTGTGTGTGTCTGTTTGTTTGTTTGTGTTTTTGTTTGTTTACCCTGTAGCAGCCACACCGTTTCAGCGATCATGACCAAACTGGGTACAGACGTCGGCCATGGTCCAACTTAGACACTTGTCGTTTTTGGTGAATCTAGGTCAAAGGTCAAGGTCAAGGTCACCGAAAAACCGAAATTCTTATTTTCGCAATAACGTCCGCTAAAATGGTTGTATCGACTTCAAACCAAATCCAAAATGTGCATCTTCTAATTCTGCATCCAACCATATGTCTCATTGTGGTGTCACACCAACACCCTTCTTAGTGGTCGGGGGTCGAATGTCAGGGGTGTTGGGTCACAAATTTCAAATTGCGATAAAAACACCATTTCAAGTCCGATTGACTTCCAAGTTATGATCATGACCAAACTGCACTATCGACTTATAAGGACCAAATTGATTTCCAGGTTTTTGTTTTTTCAGAGATCATGGGATATGACAACGTATCCGGCCAATTCTTGCTCATTGTTACTTACGAAATCTAAAGATTTCGTAAGTATATTGATCGCTACCGTCCTCTTTGTTTGTTACTTACGAAATCTAAAGATTTCGTAAGTATATTGATGACTTCCGTCATCTGTTTGTGTGTGTGTTTTTGTGGTGTGGTGTTTGTTTGTAGGCACGATAACTCGAGAACGGAAGAAGCTACAAACGTCAAATTACACCACGTGATTCAGGAGGGTGATGGCTAGCGCTGATTAGATTTTGGTCAAAATCCGTCAAAGTCAAGGTCACAGTGAGGTCAAACATCCAAAACATGATAACTCGAGAACGGAAGAAGCTACCAATGTCAAATTACACCACGTGTCACAGAGGGATGGCTAGGGCTGATTAGATTTTGTTCAAAATCGGTCAAGGTCAAGGTCACAGTGACGTCAAACATTCGATTTTTGATGGTTGGTACAAATCATCATAGAAACTTCTGGTTGCGTCGCTACCTCTCTGAGACAGCTTTTATTAGACAAGGTCAGAGGTCAAGTTGACGATTTCGTAAGTACCATTCTATGACTGCTTGTTACTACGAATCTAAAGATTTCGTAAGTATATTGATCAGTTTCCGTTCTTTTGTTTGTGTGTGTGTTTGTGTGTTTGTTTGTAGGCACGATAACTCGAGAACGGAGAAGCTACCAATGTCAAATACACACTTGATTCAGGAGGGTGATGGCTAGTGCTTATTAGATTTTGGTCAAAATCGGTCAAGGTCAAGGTCACAGTGAGGTCAAACATAATTCTTAAATTCATGTGGAGAAATGGAGTATTTTGCTTCGTTCAACGTTACGATTTCGTTTTAACTTCGATTTTAATTTTGTCTTCGGTTTTTGCGATCGCTTAGGACGCTTAACACTCGGTTGTCAAAATCTGGTAAAAATCGGATGTTTTGAGACGTTTTAAGATTGTAGAAAAAATTTTCACTCGCCGCGTCACAGCGCACGTGGTGCACGCGCTTGAGCAGACGTGGCGTTGAGTCACGTAAAGGTTTTGCGTGTGCGCCTGACGGTGTTTCGATAAAGATGGTGTTTAAAAGTCATTTTATATCCCAATAAAGGTTATCGCCCATGCCTGACTCGCTAAGCCGTCGATTATGTAAAGATTGTTGGTGGATGGCCGAATATTACGGTTTGTGACTTTGATAAAATATTATAATTGCGTGGATAAATGGAGATTTTGCTTCGGTCGACGTTACGAGTTCGTTTTAACTCGGATCGCAATTCTGTTTCACTTTTGGTAACGGTTAAGTATGCTTAACACCGGTTGTCGAAATTCTGGTAAAAATCAGATGTTTATGAGATTTATGTCGGGTGTCGTGTCTGAGGCTTAACTGAAGATTATGCTAATGAGGGGGATTGTAACACACGGCATTACGCGCTCGTTTTAAAGTCAATTTCAATCCTGTCTTCAATTTTGGTAACGGTTAAGGATGCTTAACACTCGGTTGTCGAAATTTTGGTAAAAATCGGATGTTTTATGAAGGTTGGTACAGAATCATCGTAGAAACTTCTGGTTTGCGTCGCTACTTCTCGAGAGACAGCTTTTATTAGACAAGGTCAGAGGTCAAGTTGACGATTTCGTAAGTACCGTAGTCTATGACTGCTTGTTACTTACGAAATCTTTAGATTTCGAAACCGAAATTCTTATTTCGCAATAACGTCCGCTAAAATGGTCGTATCGACTTCAACACAAATCCAAAATGTGCATCTTCTAATTCTGCATCCAAAATCTAAATATTCGTAAGTATATTGATGACTTCCGTCCTCGTTTGTTGTTTGTGTGTGTGTTTGTGTGTTTGTTTGTCGCGCGATAACTCGAGAATGGAAGAGCTACCAATGTCATATTACACCACGTGATTCAGGAGGGTGATGGCTAGCGCTGATCAGATTTTGGTAAAATCGGTCAAGGTCAAGGTCACAGTGAGGTCAAACATTCGATTTTATGCCCCGCCGCGTGGGGAAGGGAATTGTTATCACCCGGGTCGTCCGTCCGTCCGTCCGGCTGGCTGGGCGTCAACATTATAGCTGTGAGTGCGATAACTCAAACTGTTCGCACATATCGATTTGAAATTTGGTCACATGTACCACCTGAAAAGAAGAACCCTATTGATTTTGGGCATGGCCGGATCCAACATGGCGACTGGGGCGTCGTCCGGCTGGCTGGCTGGGCGCAACATTATAGCTGTGAGTCGATAACTCATAAACTGTTCGCCATATCGATTTGAAATTTGGGTCACACATTACCACCTAAAAGGAAGAACCTATTGATTTGGGCGTGCCAGATCCAAGATGGCCGACTGGGGTGGCCATCTTGAAAAAATGTTTTTCACCATATCGATTTGTAATTTGGGTCACACATGAGTAGGGTGAATATACTGATTCTGGCTCACTTTTCCCCATGTAAATGAATGGGGATTTTCAGCGATTCATATTTTTTTCCCTAAAAATAAACCCCCCTTTTTATCCAAGGTATATTTATTGTCTCCCCTTTTAACCTAGGAAAACTTTTTAATTAAATAAACATGTGTGTGGCAGGGTTTGTGTGGGCAGGTTTGTGTGGGCAGGGGTCTTGTCGTTGGACATGGGTCGTTGGGTCGTTTATGTGGATGAGTTTGATGTGATGGGGTGAATAGATGGTGGAGTGGTGAATGTGCGGGTGGAGCTTGTATGGATGGGTGGACAATTTTTTTAATGAACCAATGCATATTGTTTAGCTCACTCATTGAACCTATAAAGATTGTTCATTCTAAATTCCTTCAAAAGTTAATTTTCTTTGCACAATAATCCCATCTAAAATATTTAAAATAAAACATTTGAATCTTTATATTTTTTAAGATACCCCTTTTCCTTAATAAACTTTCTCTTATCATCTATTGTTTCTGATCGCAATTTAAACAGAAAGAAGAATATTAAAATAATAAGGGCTTATCTATCACAAAACTTGCAGAGATTATTTATTCTCCATATTTAAGGTTAAATTTTAAGTCAAAATAGAGTTTTGTTTAACAACTAAAAAAGATGTTTTCAGACCATTACAACGATTCCAAGAGATTTCAAGTGAAAAGACGGAATATGTAAAGAAAGTCAAACTAAGAAAAGAAAACATTCGACTTTTGGATAGATGTTATTTCTAATTTTCATCTGATATTGAGTTTGAAGGAACAGCATATGTTTAAAACTAGTGTGAAGTTGTTTTTTCTAGAGTATCACCACTGCATTGAGATTATTGAAAAACTTAATCTAGAGTCTGATTCAAAGTTGATAAGACTCTTGATCGGAATGGTGTATTTTTAAAAATAATTTTCAGACTGATAAGGATATTCATAAGAAAGGGTGTAAGAGGAATAATGAGATTTAGGTCAATTATAAATAGCGATGATTATAATAAAATAAGCTTTAATTTAATAGAAATTTGAGGAAGTTAAACGTAAATGTGATTAATATTATGGGTGAATTAAGCATTTAGTTTAAGTAAAAATACTAATAATGGACTCTCTTAAATGTCTATCAGACAACTTGAAGCTGAACTAGAAAATGTTCCAGATAACCAAATCTAGATAAGTTTGAAAGTGATTTGAACAATTCTTTTATTATTTGAAATAATAACTGAAAATAAACTATTGGTAATGAGTATACTAGTTTAGAGAGTCTTATTGTTAAAATAATGATGTCGTTTAAGAGGCCTTATAAGCCAAAATCTATGAAAAATTAAAGGAATCATTACCAATTTTAAAGGAATGTCTTGCTCTAATGAAGCATCCTTCAGCTAAAAGAGAGCGTAAATTGCTTAATAATTGTTGTTTTTAATGGGAAAAAACATTTAGTTTAAGCAAAAACTTATAGTTAAATTATTGGTTAATAAATGGATCTAAAATTCATAACACTAGTCAGAGAAACAACTAAGACAATGTAAATTGTAATAAAGCATTTAGTAGTATTTTTAATCTGAAGAAGCATATGTAATGCTACTAGGAAATGATAGAAAATGTACTACCTGCGATATGGTGTTTAATAGTGTTGGGTTTGTTGGGACAGGGTTGTTGAACAGGGGTTTGTGTGGGTGGAGTCAAAAAACATTCAATCTTATCTTTGTCTTTTGTAATTCTTTGAATAAAAGAACCAAAATCTCTTCCCCTTCTAAATCATATATCTTATAGTCCAAGGAACCGTATCTATTACAAAACAATTTAAAAGTTCGTTCGTCATCGTTTATATAACCTTTTTCAAAATGATATTCCACCTATATATTCTTACGATATCACCAACTTTGAACTTAGGTTTCTGACATTAATCTCTTTTTCATATTTTATTTGTAAGTTTTCTGATGGTTTCATATTCGTTGACGTGTGATCGTGTCATTATACTTATCACATATCCTGAATAAAAGATGACCATTGTTGTGAACCGAGTTGTTGAATTTTTATATAGTCTCTCTTAAGGTACGATTAAAACGTTCAACAACAACGGCCTTTCTTCATTCTAAAGGTACTGTATAATGTAATACTGTTATTTTTTAGAAAATTCATAAATGTCTTGTATAAAACTCCTCTACCTCATCAATCCACAATTTTTTAGGTTTTTCCTTATCTTTTATTAAATATCTGTTGAAAGGCAACCATATAGATATTACCGGTTTTGTATTTAAAGGGACAACCCATGCTATCTACTCCCAAATCAATAACGGTTAAAGCATACTTGTACCGCTTATTCTATTGAGTCAATCAAATCAGCAGACCAGAATATCAATCACTTCCTTGGAATAAACCTTCCTTCTACGAAACTTTGTGAATATTGGTTTATGTAATCGTCAGCTAATTGCTCTTCAGTCTTAATGACATCATTAGAGCCTATAAGTTTTTGAATTTCCAAGTCCAAGTTTCAATTGCACTGATCATCTTCTCACGATGAAGCTATCAACTTTTTCTCTCAAGGTTGGATTTGATCAGAGACAAATTATACAACATTTCTCTATCGCTTCATGCTTTTCTCAAAAGTTGTGGTATTTCCCATAATCAATATCGTGCTCATGCACACTTCATCAACCCTATTGATGGGTTCTTCCATGATTTAGGATTTGTCTGCCTCATCTAATCTTTATCCAAGTTGGTGCCTGGACCACAAAGAATACCCTGGTAGATGTAATTCCCCTGGTATTCCAGTAGTTGTAAATTTACTTCCTGATAAAAACTTTATATATCTCCTCCGAGTTTGTGTTTGGAGATAAATTGATTTTTTTTTGAACCACACACGAACATATACCTTTTTGTATAACCCTGTTATTTTTACTTTTAAAAATATGAAATATTTTTAGTATAAGTTTTCTTTTTAACATTTAGACAATAATAATTTATTTATGAGAAAAATTCCTACAGAGTGCAAAAACCTTTAGTTTCCAACATGCAGATTTGAATCTTAGTTTTAAAACATAAAGAATCCTTAGAAATGCTTCATCCTCTCCTCCATTTATTTAAGAAAAAAATGAAAAATTTATCAAAAGTCAATATCTGTCTTGACAATATCTTATCGAAAGTATTGCAATTAGACTTGTCAATTCTTTGTTTTCCTCCTCGTGGGTTGAGTTATTTTCTGTAATACCCAATCTTTTTTCATCTCACTGGTTTCCATATTTTCATATTTATTCAGTCTCGCTCTTCCTCCCTCTCCTCCCTCCTCCTTCTCTTTTCCTCTTCTCTTCTTCTCTATCACCTCATACTTTACATTCATTTCTCTAATCATCTTGTAAAGTAATTCATTTTTGGTGTAAATCAAAAGAATTTCCTTTTATATTTTTTATTACAATTATTAAATAAGATAATCACAGAATATACATTTTTATAGGCTTTTTGACTCTGTTTAATCCCGTCTTATCTACTTGTTCAGACTTCTCAAAATTTACCCACATCCTTCAGTTCATTCCATTCACACCCTTTCCACCATATTTGAATTTCAAAATATCGCAACTACTTAATTATTCACTAAAAGTTAAACAATTCTATTTTCATAGGGAATCTTGCATATTTATAAAGTAAAACTTACTTAAACTAAATTCATCTATACTTCAGTTGCATATTGATCCATATTTAATAATATTTACCAATGGATACTAATATACTTTTTCATTACCATTCATACTACAACATTTTTAGATATAAAGTAATTTTAAAATGATGCTTAACCTACTATTGAACGAAATGTCATTTCACTGATATATTAAGCATTTTTATTCATCAGGATTTACATCTTTAGGTGTAAAAAATACAAATTCTCTCTTGCATATACAGATGGCTTATCTTCTTTCTAAGCCATCCATAGGTTTTAATTTTTGATATTTTTTTTTTCATTGCTTTTTAGTTTGAATAATACCAGAAGGAGAGGAGAAACTTTTAGAATACTTTATTGATGTTCTTCAGGTATACTAAAGCCCTTCTACTGAAGAAATTGAAGAACATATTATTACCATAATTGTTTTTATCCAATAGTTGTATATTATCTTGTTCAATTTACATCCTGAATATTTCTCAGTATCTTTACAAATGAGAGATTGATTGAAACTTGTCTTTTGTGTTTGAACATTGTATTTATAAGTAAAAAGGTGGAGGATAAAATGGTTTTAAAGCACAGATTCACCTATAAATTACAAAATTTCATCAAAGAAAATTTTAGTTAAGCAAAGTTTTATTATATAAATATGGTGAATACAACGTACTGCGATGTTTGTAATCACGAATATAAATATTATAAAAAACACCTTCAACCAACAACATAACGTAATTATTTCATCAAATATCTCCTCTTGAGTTGGAAAGAAAACTTGTGATATCTGCTCAAGGATGTTTGAAAGTAATTATAATAGACATCTTTCATCAAAAAAACAACGAAAATGAGTTTAAAGTACAGGAGACTATTATTTGAAAACACATGGGAGCATTTAAAGAGCATATAAAATAAGGATTTTTCAATTGAGAAACCGGTCATCATCAATAGCTGAATCAATTGAAATAGTGAACCTGATGTTGAAAAAGTTATATTAAAAAGACATTAAAAGAAATGAAAACTTTAAAGTTTTATATGGGAGTGAAAATGAATATGAAAGACAAGATGACGAACAAACTCCTTATATGAGAACAGATCATTTATAACATCATTCAGATTTTTTGAATAGTGGGGTTATGAAGAACTATCAAGACAAGAGGAGGAGATGTTGATAATACAGTGGTAGGAGGTGGATTTATTTTTAAAATCATCTTTTAGATATACACATTCTAAGATCAACCTCTAAAGCTCTCTTATTTGAATCCAAAAATAATAAAACTAAAGGAAGGCAGTTGTTAATATTAAGAACATGATAATAAATGTTCTCTGGTCGTTCTTGCTCACTTACATCCACAAATTGTAATTCAGAAAGAGTAAACATATATAAGATATGAGAATACCTGGACATTAAAGATTTTTAAATCCCAATGCAACTGAACAGATATTCCTAAATTTGGAAAAATAATTAACCTTCTTTAATGTATATGGTA
>CM068963.1:43318689-43332344 GCA_035128595.1 Eptatretus atami | reverse complement strand
CTCTCTCTCCCTCTCTCTTCTCTCTCCCACCTCTCTCTCCCTCCTCTTCTCTCCCCTCCCCCTCTCTCCTCTCCTCTCCCCCTCTCTCTCTCCCCCCTCTTTCTCTCTTTTCTCTCTCTATCTCTCTCCCCGCCTCTCTCTCTCTCTCCCCTTTCTCTCTCCCCCCTCTTTTCTCTCTCCCCCTTCTTTCCTCTCCTCTCCCCCCCCCTCTCTCTCCTCCCCTCTCTCTCTCCCCTCTCCCTTCTCTCTCCCCTCTCTCTCCCTGTGTCTCTCCCTCTTTTCTCTCTCCCCTCTCTCCTCTCTACCCTCTCTTCTCTCTCCCCTCATCTCTCCCCTCTTTCTCTCTCCCCTCTCCTCACTGTCCCCCTCTCTCTCTCCCCTTTCTCTCTGTGTCTCTCATCCTCTTTTCTCTCTCCCCTCTCTCCTCTCTCCCCTCTCTTCTCCTCTCCCCTCTCTCCCCTCTCTCTCTCTCCTCGCCCCTCTCTCTCTCCCACTCTCGCTCACTTTCTCTCTGATGTGTCTCTCTCTTCTCTTCTCTCTCTGTCTCTCTCTCTCCCCCCTCTCTCTCCCTCTCTCTCTCCCTTCTCCTCTCCCCCCCCTCCTCTTCTCTCCCCTTTCCCTTCTCTCTTTCTCTCTGTGTCTCCTCCTCCTCCCCTCATTCTCCCCCCTACTCTCTCCCCTCTCTCTCCTCTCCCCCCTCTCTCTCCTTCTCCTGTGTCCTCTCCTCTCTCCCCTCTCCCCCCTCTCTCTCTCGCTCTCTCTCTCCCCTCTCTCTCTCTCCCTCGCCTCTCCTCTCTCTCTCCCCTCTTTTCTCTCTCCCCTCTCTCTCCCTCGTCTTTCTCTCATGTGTTGTCTCTCTGCTCTCCCCTCTCTCTCTCTCCCCTCCTCTCCCTCTCCCTCTCCTGCCTCCTCTCTCTCTCCCCCTCTTTCTCTCCCTCCTCTCTTTCTCTCTGTGTGTCTCTCTCTCTCTCTCCTCCCCTCTCTCTCCCTCTCGTCTTTCTCCCCTCTTTCTCTCGCCCCCTCTCTCTCTTCCCCCTTCTCTCCTCTCTCTCCCTCATCTCTCTCCCCTCTTTCTCTCTCACTTTCCTTTGTCATCTCATTCCTCTCTTTTCTCTCTCCCTCTCTCTCTCTCTCTCTGTCCCCCTCCTCTCTCTGTGTCTCTCTCTCTCTCTCCCTCTCTCTCTCTCTCTCCCACCTCTCTCCCTCTCTCTCTTCCCCCCTCTTTCTCTCTTTCTCTCTCCCCTCTCTCTCCCCCCCCTCTTTCCCTCTTTTCCCCCCTCTTTCTCTCTCTTTTCCTTCCCCTCTCTCTCTCCCCTCTTTCCTCCTTCTTTCCCCCCTCCTTTCTCTCTTTTCTCTCTCTCTCCCCCCTCTCTCTCTCTTCTCTCCCCCCTCATGCTCTTTCTCTCTCCCCTCTCTCCCCCCTCTCCTCTCCCTCCCCTCTCTCTCTCCCCTCTCTCTTTCTCTCCTCCCCTCTCTCTCTCCCCTTTCCCTCTCTCTCTTTCTTCTCTGTGTCTCTCCTCTCTCTCCCTCTCTTTCTCTCTGTGTCTCTCCTCTCTCCCCTCTCCACCTTTCTCTCTCTCCCCTCTCTCTCTGTGTCTCTCTTCTCTCCCCCCTCTCTCTCTCTCTCTCTCTCTCTCCCCCTCTTTCTACTCTCCCCTCTTTTTCTCTCACCCTCTTTCTCCTCTCTCTCCCCTCTCCCTTCTCTCTTCTCTCTGTGTCTTCCTCTCCCCTCTCTCCCCTTTCTCTCTCTTCCTCTCTCTCTCCTATCTCCCCCCTCTCTCCCCCTCTCTCTTTCTCTCTCCCCTCTCTCTCTCTCCCCCCTCTTTCTTCCTCTCTCCCCCCTCTTTCTTCTCCCTCCTCCTCTTTCTCTCTCCCCTTTCCCTTTTGTGTCCATCTCCTCTCTTTCTTCTCTCCCCGTCTCTCTCTCTCTCTGTCCCCCCTCCCTCTCTCTGATGTCCTCTCTCTCTCTCTCTCTCTCTCTCTCATCTCTTCTCTCCCCTCTCTCTCTCTCCCCTCTTTCTCTTCTTTCTGCTCTGCCCCTTCTCTCTCCCCCGCTCTTTCTCTCTTTCCCCTCCCCTCTTCTCTCTTTCTCTCCCCTCTCTCTCTTCCCCGCCCTTTCTCTCTTTCCCCCATCTTTCTCTCTTTTCTCTCTCGCTCCCCCCTCTCTCTCTCTCTCCCTCACCCCCCTCTCTCTCATCCTCTCCCCCCCTCTCTCTCTCCCCCCCTTCTCTCCCCTCTCTCCCCCCCCTCTCTCTCCCCTCCCCCTCTTCTCTCCCCTCTCTCTCTCCCTCATCTCTCCCTCCTCTCTCTCTCCCCCTCTCTCTCTCCCCCTTTCTTCCCTCTCTCTCTTGTCTCTCTGTGTCTCTCCTCTCTCCCTCTCTTTCTCTCTGTGTCTCTTCCTCTCTCCCCTCTCTCCCCTTTCTCTCTCTCCCCCTCTCTCTCTGTGTCTCTCTCTCTCCCCCCCACCTCTCTCTGTCTCTCCCCCTCTTTCTTTCTCTCCTCGTCCCTCTTCCTTCTTTCTCTCTGTGGTCTCTCCCTCTCCCCTCTCCACCTTTCTTCTCTCTCTCTCTCTCTCCCCCTCCTTTCTCTCTTCCCTCTCTCATCTCGTCCCCCTCTTTTCTCTCTCTCCCCCCTCTTTCTCTCTCCCTCTCCCCCTCATCTTCTCACTTTCCCTCTCCTCTTTCTCTCTGTGTCTCTCCCTCTCATCCCCTCTCTTCCCCCCCCTCTCTCTCTCGCTCTCTCTCTCCCCTAGCCTCTCCATCTCTCTCTCCCCCCTCCTTTCATCTCTCCCCTCTCTCTCCCTCTCTCTTTCTCTCTGTGTGTGTCTATCTCTCTTCCCCTCTCCCTCTCTCCTCTCTCTCCTCTCTCTCTCCTCCCTCTCCTCTCTCTCTCCCCCCCTCTTTCTCTCTCCCTCCTTCTCACTCTCTCTCTTCTCTCTCCCCTCTCTCTCTCCCCCCTCTCTCTCCTCCCTCTCTCTCTGTCCCCCCCATCTTTCTCTCTCCCTCTTTCTCTCTCCCCCTCTCTCTCTCTCCCCCTTCTCCTCTCTCTCCCCCCTCTTTCTCTCTTTCTTCTCTCTCTCTCTCTTCCCCCTCCTCCTCTCTCTCTCTCTCCCCACCTTCCTCTCTCTCTTTCTCTCTGTGTCTCTCTCTCCCTCATCTCTCCCCTCTCTCTCTCCCCTCCTCTCTCTTTCTCCCATCTCCTTCTCTCTCTCCCCTCTCTCTCCTCCTTCCTCTGTCCCCCCTCTTTCTCCTCTCCCCTCTATTCTCTCTCCCAGCTCTCTCTCTCTCTCACCCTTCTCTCTCTCTCTCCCCCTCTTTTCTCTCTTTTCTCTCAACTCTCATCTCTCTCCTCTCTTCTCTCCCCTTCCATCTCTCTCTTTCCTTCTCTCTGTTGTCTCTCCCTCTCCCCTCTCTCTACTCCTCTCTCTCCCTCTCTCTCTACGCCCCCTCCTCTTCCGCCCTCTCTCTCTGTCCCGCCCTATTTCTCTCTCTCCCGCTCTCATCTCTCCTCCCCTCTCTCCCCTTCCTCCCTCTCCTCTCTCTCTTTCCTCTGTGTGTCTTCTCTCTCCTATCTCTCCCCTACATCTCTCTCCCCCTCTCTCTCTGTCCCCCCTCTTTCTCTTCCCCTCTCTATCTCTCCCCTCTTTCTCTCTTTTCTCTCTCTCTCTCTCCCCTCTCTCCCCCCCTCTCTCTCTCTATCGCTCATCTCCTCTCCCTCCCGTCTCTCCTCTCTCTATCCCCTTTCCCTCTCTCTTTCTTTATCTCTGTGTCTCTCCTCTCATCACCACCCTCTCTCTCTCCCCCCCCACTCTCTCTCGCTCTCTCTCTCTCCCTCTCCTCTCTTCTCTCTCCCCTTTCCCTTTCCTCTCTGTGTCTTCATCTCCTCCCCTCTCTCTTTCTTCTCTGTGTCTCCTCCTCCTCTCCCTCCTCTCTCCCTTTCTCCCTTTCTCTCTCTCTCCCTCTCCTCTCTCTCTCTCTCTCGTCCCTTCCTCTCTCTCTTTCTCTCTGTGTCTCTCCTCTCTCCCCCCCCCTCTCTCTCTCCCCCCTCTCTCCGCTCTTCCTCTCTCCCTCTCCTCTCTCTCTCTCTCCCTTTCCCTTTCTCCTCTGTGTCTCTCCTCTCTCCCCTCTCTTCCCCTATTCCCTCCCCTTCTCATCGTCCCTTCCTCTACACTCTATCCCCCTCTCTCCGCTGCTCCGTCTCTCCATCGCACTCCCTTTCTCCCCTTTCTCTCTCCACCCTCCCTCTCTCTTCCCCTCACTCCCCCTCTTTCCACTTCCCTCTCTCTTCCTTTCTCTCTCTCTCTTCCTCTCTGGTGTCTCCTCCCTCTCCCCTCTCTCTCTAACCCTCTTTCTCCTCTCCCCTCTCTTCTCTAACGCCCTCTCATCTCTCTCACCCCCTTCCTCTCTCTCTTTCTCTCTCTCTCTCTCTCTTCTCCCCTCTCCCTCTCCACTCTCCCTCTCTCTGCTTCACCCCCCTCTTTCTCTCCCTCTCCTCCTCTCTCTCTCTTTCTCTCTGTGTGTCTCCTCTCTCTCCTCTCTCTCCCCTCTCTCTCTCCCCTCTTTCCCTCACCCCCTCTTTCTCTCTCTCCACACTCTCCCCTCTCTCTCTACCCTCTTCCCTCTCTCTCTTTCTTCTCCTCTCTCTCTCCCTCTCTCCTCTCCTCTCCTCTCTACCCCCCTCTTTTCTCCTCCCTCATCTCCACTCTCTCTCTTTCTCTCTGTGTGTCTCTCCTCTCTCTCCTCTCTTCTCCCCTCTCTTCTCTACCCCCCCTCTTTCCTCTCCCCTCTCTCTCTACCCCCTTCCTCTCTCTTTCTCTCTCTCTCTTCTCTCTGTGTCTCTCCTCTCCCCTCGTCTCCTCTACCCCTCTCTCTCTCTCTGTACCCCTCTTTCTCTCTCCCTCTCTCTCTCTCCCCCCTCTCTCCTCTCTCTCACCCCCTTCCTCTCTCTCTTTTCTCTCTCTCTTTCTCTCTCCCCCTCTCTCCCTCTCCTCTCTCTCTACCCCTCTTTCTCTCCCCTCTCTCTCCGCTCTCTCTTTCTCTCTGTGTGTCCTCTCTTCTCTCCTCTCTCTCCCCTCTCCGTCTCCCTCTCTCTCCACCCCCTCTCTCTCTGTACCCCCTCTTTCTCTCTCCCCTCCTCTCTCTACCCCCTCTTCTCTCTCCCCCCTCTTTCTCTCTTTTCTCTCTCTCCTCTCTCCCCTCTTCTCCTCTACCCCCCTCTTCTCTCTCTCTCTACCCCCTCTTCCTCTCTCCTTTTTTTCTCTCCCTCTCTCTCTCTACCCCCTCTTTTTCTCTTTTCTCTCTCCATCTCTCTCTCTCTCCCTCTCTCTGTGTCTTTCTCTCTGTGTCTCTCACCTCTCTCCCCCCTCTCTCTCCCCCCCTCTCTCTCTCTCCCTCTCCTCTCCCCCTCTCTCTCTTCTCTCCCCCTCTTCTCTCTCTCCCCCTCTTTCTCTCTCTCTCTACCCCCTCTTTCTCTCTCCCTCTCTCTCTCCTCTCTCTACCCTCTCTCTCTCTCCCTCTCTCTCTCACCTCTTCTTACCCCTCTTTCTCTCTCTACCATTTTCCCTCTCTCTCTCTTTCTCTCTGTGTCTCTCCTCTCTCCCTTTCTCTCTCTCTCTCCCCTCTCTCTCCCCCTCTTTCTCTCCTTTTCTCTCTCTCTCTCTCTCCCCTCTTTCTCTCCCCCTCTCTCTCTCTCTCCCCCCTCTCTCTCTCCTCTTCCCTCTCTCTCCCCCCCTTCTCTCTCTCTGCCCCTCTCTTTCTCTCTCCCCTCTCTCTCTACCCCCCTCTTTCTCTTCTCCCTCTCCCCCTCGCTCTCGCTCTCGCTCTCTCTTCTCCTCTTCTCTCTCTCTCTCCCCTCTTTCTCTCTCCCCTCTCTCTCACTCTCTCTTTCTCTCTGTGTGTCTCTCGTCTCTCTCCCTCTCTTCTCTAACCCCCTCTCTCTCTCTCTCTACCCCTCTTTCTTCTACCCTCTCTCACTCTCTCCCTTCCTCCTCTCTCTCCTTCTCTCTTCTTTCCTCTCCCCTTTCTCTCTCCTCTCCCTCTCTCTACCCCTCTTTCTCTCTTCTCTCTCCTCTCTTCTCTCTCCTGCTTTTTCTCTCTCCCCTCTCTCCTCTCTCTCCCCCTCTCTCTCTCCCTCTCTTCCCTCTTCTCTTCTCCCCCCTCCTCTCTCTCTCTCTGCCTCTCTCTTTCTCTCTCCCCCCTCTCTCTCTACCCTCTTTCTCTCTCCCTGCTCCCCCCCCTCTCTCTCTCGCTTCTCCTCTCCCCTCTCCCCCTCTCTTCTCTCTCCCTCTCTCTCCCTCTCTCTTTCTCTCCTGTGTGTCTCTCTCTCTCTCCCCCCCTCTCTCTCTCCCCTCCACCCCTCTCTCTCTCTCTACCCTCTCCTCTCTCTCCCTCTCTCCACCCCCTCGCTCTCTCTCTCTCTCCCTCTCCCTCTCCTCTCTCTCTCTTCCCTCTCTCTACCCCCTCTTTCTCCTCCCCTCTCTCTCTTTCTCTCTGTGTGTCTCTCTCATCTCTCTCCCTCTCCCTCCCTCCTCTCTCTCTCCTCCCCTCTCTCTCTACCCCCTCTCTCTCTCTCCCCTCTCCTCTACCCTCTCTCTCTTTTCTCCTCTCTCTCTCTCTCCCCCCTCTCTCTCTCTCTACCTCTCTCTCTTTCTCTCTGTGTCTCTCCCCTTTCTCCTCTCTACCTCTCTCCTCTCTCTACTCTCTCTCTTTCTCTCTCGTGTCTCTCCTCTCCCTCCTCTCTTCTCTCGCTCTCTCTCTCTCTCTCCTCTCTCTCTCCCCCTCTCTCTCCTCTCTCTCCCCTTCTCCTCCTTTTCTCTCTTCCCTGTTGTCTTCTTCTCCCCCCCCCCTCTCTCCTCTCTCCCCTCTCCCTCCTCTCTCTCTGTGTCTCTCCTCTCTCCCCTCTCTCTTTCTCTCTACCTCTCTCTCTACTACCCCCTCTCTCTCCTCCCCCCTTTATCTCTCCCCTCTCTCCTCTCCCTCTCTCTCCTCCCCCCCCTCTCTCTCCCCTCTCTTCTCTCCCCCCTCTCTCTCCTCCCTTCCTCTCTCTCTACTCTCTCTCTCTCCCCCTCTCTCTCACTCTCTCTTCTCTCTGTGTGTCTCTCTCCTCTCTCCCCTCTCCCCTCTCCCTCTCTCTCCCCCTCCTCTCTCTTTCTGTCTCCCCCTCTCTCTCTCCCTCCCCCTCTCTTCTCCTCTCCCTCTCTCTCTCTCTCTCTCTCTCCCTGTGTGTCTCTCCTCTCTCTCCTCTTCTTCTGTCTCTTGTCTCTGTCTCTACCCTCCTCTCTCTGTCTCTGTCTCTACCCCCTCTCTCTCCCCTCTCTCTTTCTCCTCCCCTCTCTCTCTTCCCCCCCCCTCTCTCTCTCCCTCTCCTCATCCTCTCCCCTCTCTTCTCTATACCCCTTCCCCTTTCTCTCTCTCCTTTCTCTCTCTCTCTCTCTCTTTCTCTCTGTGTGCTCTCTCTCCCCTTTCCCCTCTCTCCTCTCTTCTCTCTCTTCTCTCCTCTCCCCTCTCTTCCACCTCTCTCTCTCTTTCCCCTCTCCTCTCTTCTTTCTCTCTGTGTCTGTCTCTCTCCTCCCCTCTCACTCACACCAGCTCACACTCATTCACTCTCACTCACTCTCACACACTCACTCACGAACACTCTCACTAATTCACTCTCACTCTCACTCACTCACACTCTCACTCACACATAACTCACTCTCACTCACTCCACACTAACTCACTCTCACTAACTTACATCACTCACTCAACTCACTCACTTCACTTACTCACACTCTCATTCACTCACTCACTCACTCTCTCTCTCTCCCCCTCCCCACACACATGAAGTGTATGAATGTACAACAGCATGTCTACCGGTGCTGGTGGGAAAGCCTCGAGCTATGCACACTTGCCTATGCTGTGTAGCCTTGGTTTGAAGCCCATCTCATCTATAAACTGCCATCCTTGTGTTTCACAGGCAGGGTGATTCATCAATGTTTGTGCCGTCCCGAGGATGGACGTTAAACTGGGTGTATCGTCTGCTAGCTCGAGTTGGCAGACGTGAAAGGTCCCACGTTGTCCTTCATGAAGAATAGGCGACTCATAGCCAGCACGACGGCAAAATTCCTGCCATCATCTGCAGGGTGCACTGCTGTAGCACAACCACACCCCCAGTCAACTATGGAAGGAAGAAGAAGCATTTATATACATGAACATCCAACACGAGGGAGCTAAAACTCCAAGTTTAATTAAAGTGCAATTATTGGCATACAAGTTGCAAGTGATAATATAACTTCATTTTATGTTACCTTGTGCTCCAGTCTCACGTGATAGTTCACGGCACGTCCCATACCTGCTGATTAAACCACAAGCTTTGGTTTACACTGAATGCACTCGTACAGGTTCAGAGGGATGTTCACATTGCATAGTGGTAAAATTTTCAAGTCTTACAGGTATATTCTAAATGTTTGTTGTTTTTTTTTTAAAGTAATAATATTGTCTGCACTTTTAATAATAAAATATTTAAGTTGAATAAAGCAGGTATGGTACTGATCAGGCATTGCATTTTGGATTGTGCTTCATGGATTGCTTTCACATCTTTGCTTTCGATTTGCTTCCCTATTTGAGCCCCTTTGGCACTTAAGAACAGCACCGCTGCTGTTTGTCAGGCACAAAACTTATCGCCATTTTCAAACATCAAAATTGTTTAATTGGCTTCACTATGAAACCTTTTCACACCAATTTTTTTTTTTTTTGAAAAGGTGGGCAGGTAACCACAGAATAAAATACAAACCATTGTTCCATTACATTTTCCCGAACAAGGGAAAAGCACCAGCAAGATGTGGACATGTCTTGAGCTTCCTCCGTTATTCGTGCTCGAGCAAACTCAAAGCTTCATTGACGGTTTCAGGTATGGCTGCAGCGAGATACTGACAGAAGAACAAGTCCTCCAAGCTGGTAGCGCAATCCGACTCGAGCTTCTGCCGAGCAAACTTTGCGACAAGGCGGCCGCGCATGATATCTAACCATTGACGTAGCGTGGCACACTGGGAGTCCGTCCAGGATAGTTGTCGGGGCAATCCCCGACGAGGGCCCCACAAAAGGCATTGTAGAATTGCCCGTGCGTTTGCGACGGGGATGCGTTGTAGAGGGTTGGGCAACAACAGAAGCTGCGCGAGCCTTTCGAGACCCTCCGAGTAGGACGAGAGAAGTGGTACAGGTGGTAAGTCCTGGTGGGTGCACAAATTATGGGCAAGGTGGACAAGGCAATGAAGAAACCCAAATGAGAGTCTTGCTCTAGGTCAGCTTTCTCAATTGTCAAAGCAAATTCACAGCTGAAAGATTTATTTTGTTTGTTTTTACTGTGCAAGACCTTTGGCTGTTCTTAGCCATGTTTGATTCAAAGCCAGGGTTTCATTTCAACTGGGATTGCATTGCATGGTAAACTGGCATCATGGTGGGGAAGGTGGGGTGGGGAAGATAAAAACCAGACCATATTAAGTTTCGTAAATGTTTCGCCATCACCTTAGGGTCCATCGACATATCATGTAATCAGTCGTTATTTTTAAACCCTCCTCACCTCTTTTATGCATAGCATCTGTGCATGTTTTTAATGACATCTAGGAAAAATGTAGAAACTTGTAAATAAAACTTTAAGGGACGATACATACATATACACAAAAAGGAATTCTTTTTTTTTCTATTTTGCTGTTTCCACCATGGAAAGTTGGGGACACTGAAGGTTTTATTTGTGAGTGAAGTAAAGATTAGGATTAAAAGGTGGTACGAGTTAGGAAGAGCTGCATCACTGCTAAAGTTCTGCTCACAATCATCTACCTGGAGATAAAAGGGACGGAGATTCCCCTGCAGCACACGCACATCTTGTCGAGTGTTCACACTCGTTTGGTCAGTCGCTTCTCGTGCAAACGCTACACGGAGCTGCTCTACGCTAAGGTAACCACCAAGTCTTAGGACCTTCCAGCAAAAGGAAGAAAATTGACAATTTTGAAATGTGCTGCGTGAGACCAATGGTAAAATTCCCATGCACTAAGTAGAACAAATGGCTGCTTGAAAAAAAATTAGACCACCATGTACATGAGAAGCGCTGATGCTAAAACAGGAACTGTCATACTTGGGACACATCAGGCATGCAGAAAACTAAAGTCTGGATGAATCGACCAGTAAGAGGCAGACCTTGTACTTGCTGGACGGGTCGGGTAAAAGCTGCGACCAAGCTATTTCTGCCGGAGCTTTCCGGAAGCAGTGCAGGATAGGGATGTTTGGAGAAACATGATCATGAATGTCACCAGAAGTCGGACACGACTTGACGGAACAAGATAACACTTTTCATGACATGTTTTTAAACTTTCATTTGGCTGTGCCATGATTTGCACACATATAATATTTGGCTATACCCGGTTAGATAGGGTGTATGCCCCGGTTAGAATAGGTGTACCATATCCCTGTGTGTCGTAAGAGGCGACCAGGTTGCGTCAGGAAGGGCATCGGGCGTAAAAACCTATGCCAAATCATTATGCGGACAACAAAACGAATTTCCATACCGGATCGGTCGAGGCCCGGTTACCAACGACCGCCACCGGTACCGGTGGTCAGCAGGATACCAGTGGAAATTGTGCTACTTCTGGGCGAAGGAGGAGAAGGAGACGGGGAAGGCGAGTCCGGAGGCAGTGGAGAGGGGAAGAGTAGAAGTGTGCAGGTGAGAGTTGGAACTCTGAATGTTGGGACGATGACTGGCAAAGGGCGAGAGTTGGCTGATGTGATGGAGAGAAGAAAGGTGGACATACTGTGTGTACAAGAGACCAAGTGGATTGGAGTAAGGCTAGGAGCATTGGAGGTGTTTCAAACTGTTCTACCATGGTGTGGATGGGAGGAGAAATGGTGTCGGGGTAATCCTGAAGGAAGATTATGTCAAGAGGGTATTGGAGGTGAGGAGAGTGTCTGACCGAGTGATGAGTGTGAAGTTGGAAATTGAAGGGGTGATATGAATGTCATCAGTGCATATGCCCACATATGGGGTTGAGATGGAGTATAAGAAGATTTCTGGAGTGAGTTAGATGAAGTGGTGGAGAGTGTATCCAAGGATGAAAGAGTGGTGATTAGAGCAGATTTCAATGGCACGTTGGGGAAGGCAATAAAGAGGATGAGGAGGTGATGGGTAGGTACAGTCTCAACAAGAGAATGTGGAAGGGCAAATGGTGGTAGAGTTTGCAAAAAGAATGGAAATGCAGTGGTAAATGTATTTCAAGAAGAAGGAGGAACACAGGGTGACATACAAGAGTGGAGGAAAGTGCACACAGGTGGATTACATCTTAAGCAGGAGATGCAACCTGAAATAGATTAGTGACTGTAAGGTGGTGGCAGGGGAGAGTGTAGCTCGAACAGCATCGATTGGTGGTCTGTAGGATGACTTTAGAGTGGAGTTGAGGAAGAGAGTGAGGGCTGAACCAAGGACCAGATGGTGGAAGCTGAAGGAGGAAGACTGTTGCGTGAAATTTAGGGAGGAGGTGAGACAGGCGTTGGATGGTGGTAAAGATGGGTGGGATGATTGGGCAACTACAGCAGAAGTGGTGAGGGAGATAGCTAGGAAGGTACTTGGTGTGACATCTGGACAGAGAAGGAAGATAAGGAGACTTGGTGGTGGAACGAGGAAGTACAGGAAAGTATAAGGAAGAAGGGGTTGGCGAAAAGGAAGTGGGATAGTCAGAGAGATGAAGAAAGTAGGCAGGAGTACAAGGAGTGGCGGCGAAAGGCAAAAAAGAGAGTGGCAAAGGCCAAGGAAAAGGCATATGACGAGCTGTATGAGAAGTTGGATACAAAAGAAGGGGAAAAGGATTTATACCGATTGGCAAGACAGAGGACCGAGCTGGGAAGGATGTGCTGCAGGTTCGGGTGATAAAGGACGCAAATGAATGTGCTGACGAGCGAGGAGAGTGTGTTGAGAAGGTGGATGGAGTACTTTGAGGAGCTGATGAATGAAGAAAATGAGAAGAGAGAAAGTTGAAGAGGTGGAGATAGTGATCTGGAAGTGGGGTGATCAGTAAGGATGAAGTGAGCGTGCTATGAAGAAGATGAAAGGGGAAAGGCGGTTGCCCAGATGGTATACCAGTGGAGGCATGGAAGTGCTTAGGAGAGATGCAGTGGGGTTGTTAACCAGATTTTAATAAAGTCTTGGAAAGTGAGAGGATGCCGGAGGAGTGAGATAAGTGTACTGGTCCCGATTTTCAAGAAAAGGGTGATGTGCAGAGCTGTGGAAATTACAGAGGATAAAGTTGTTAAGCCACACCATGAAGTTTGGGAAAGAGTAGTGGAAGCTAGGTTGAGAAGAGAGTGATGATCTGTGAGCAGCAATATGGTTTATGCCAGGAAAGAGCACCACTGATGCATGTTTGCTTTGAGAATGTTTGATGGAGAAATAGGGAAGGCCAGAAGAGTTACATTGTGTGTTTGTGGATTTAGAGAAAGCTTATGATAGGTGCCAAGAGAGGAGTTGTGGCATTGTATGAGGAAGTCGGGAGTGGTGGAGAAGTATGTGAGGATCGTGCAGGATATGTATGAGGACAGTGTGACAGCGGTGAGGTTGCGGTAGGAATGACGGACCGGTTTAAGGTAAAGTGGGATTGCACCAAGGATCGACTCTGACCCTTTCCTGTTTGCGATGGTGATGGACAGGTTGACGGACGAGATCAGACTGGAGTCTCCATGGACTATGATGTTCGCGGATGACATCATGATCTGTAGGGAGAGTAGGGAGCAGGCTGAGGCGAGCCTCGAGAGGTGGAGGTACGCACTGGAGAGAAGGGAATGATAGTCAGTCGGAGTAAGACGGAGTACATGTGCGTAAATGAGAGGAGGGTGGTGGTATGGTGCGGTTGCAAGGAGTTGAGGTGGGGAAGGTGGATGGGTTTAAATACTGGGATCAACTGTCCAAAGTAACGGAGAGTGTGGGAGAGAAGTGAAAAAGAGAGTGCAGGCAGGATGGAGTGGTTGGAGAAGAGTTGCAGGAATGATTTGTGACAGAAGGGTAGCTGCAAGAGTGAAGGGAAAGTATATAAGACGGTAGTGAGACCAGCTATGTTGTATGGTTTGGAGGCGGTGGCGCTAACAAAAAAGACAGGAAGCGGAGCTGGAGGTGGCAGAGTTAAAGATGCTGCGATTTCCGATGGGAGTGACGAGATGGATAGGATAAGAAATGAGTATATTCGAGGACAGCGCAGGTAGGACGGTTTGGAGACAAAGTGAGAGAGGCGAGATTGAGATGGTTTGGACATGTGCACAGGAGGGAAGCGGAGTATATCGGGAGAAGGATGTTGAAGATGGAGCCGCCAGGCAGGAGAAGAGGAAGGCCAAAGAAGAGGTTCATGGATGCGGTGAGGGCGGACATGCGGGTGGTTGGAGTGTCAATGGAAGATGTGGAGGATAGAACAAATGAGACGGTTGATCCGCTGTGGCGACCCCTAACGGGAGCTAGCCGAAAGAAGAAGAAGAAGACGATAATATTTGGCTATACCTGTACAACCTGTTGGTCTGTTTGGCATTCCCTCAGAGCACTTGCTTCATGATATGGTAACCCCAGGATCAAATGCGACTTGTAAATTTGTCCATTTCCTGCTTATACTTTAGCGTAGGACAGAGGGAGGTGTTGAGGTGAAAAGTGAGTGT
>CM068963.1:43298191-43318007 GCA_035128595.1 Eptatretus atami | reverse complement strand
ATAAGCGTTTTTCCACTTATTACAAAAAACATTTTTTTCAAGATGGCCACCCCAGTTGGCCATCTTGGATCCGGCCACGCCCCAAATCAATAGGGTTCTTCCTTTTCAGGTGGTACATGTGTGACCCAAATTTCAAATCGATATGGCGAACAGTTTATGAGTTATCACACTCACAGCTATAAATGTTGACGCCCAGCCAGCCGGACGGACAGACGGACGGACGACCCGGGTGACAACAATATCCCCCTTCCGACACGCGGCGGGGGATAAAAAGGAAAAAAAACAAAACATTGAAATTGTCGGGAAATAAAAAGGAAGACGTTGTTTACGTACAATATCTCCCGGAAAGGAAATTTATTCACCTCATTTCATACCAGTGGCCCACTCTTCGCAAAGGACACCGTGGGATCTTTAACGTCCACCAACTAATGCCGGCAGAAGGGATGCCCAATTTAACGTCCATCCGAGGGACGGTACATACATTAATGAATCAGCCTGCTGCTGAAACACCGCGATGCCGGTGAAACACCAATGACAGCAGCAACAACTACGAGTTATAAAGGAAACTTTTTTCACGTGTTTCACTTCATTTTACATCCTCATTTTGATTCACAAATCGAACGCGATGTTTGTGAAGTGAAATACGCTGTCTTTTGATTAAACCATCAGCGAAGGGACAAGGAAGGTACACAGCTAGCAATCATGAAAAATAAAAACCACCAACCTGCCGCTCGTACTGTTGAGGCAGTGTACGGTGCAGCTCCGCACCTTCGTGTACCAGGTCAGCAACGGTGCATCGGGGAACTTCCCTCGTTATGACTACAACGCGACTCTGTCCTCCGACACTTTTGTCACTCTCCTCAGTTTGGCTGTGGCTGTAGTTTGGCAATAGACTTCGAGGTACATCAGCTACAAAGTGCCCACAGTCTTGCTGGACATTGAAGTTCAGGGGTAGGCTTTGCCGCACAGACAGGCTGTGGTAGTACTGCTGCTGCGAGTCCTTCCCCTCTATCTTACAAATCTGTCGCAAAGAAAACAGAATCGTCAGTGTGAAGTAAAATTTCAATCACATTACAATACCCCAAAACAATACGTGAAAAGGGGGGAAATAATGAAGTCAAAACGATCAAGTTTTTCAACAGTGCTGATGAAGCATGTTTCTCTTTCGGTTGCACGTACGTTGCCTGTCACCTACCTTGACGGCATACAGGTTGTCCCAATCGTTTGCGTAGGTTGCTGTATAGTAGATGGCATCGCCTGCGTTGCAGCATGGTCGGTCACTCGTCAGTTTGAAGCCTGACCAGCTATCTACGCCAAAGCGCAGCTGCTGCCGCTGACCTTGCAGCAACTTTTCCTCACAGTGTGCACCAAGAATGCACAGTGTGTGGGTATAAAGCACACCAAGATGGTCCAGCACCTCAGCCCTTCCTTGTCGAGATACATCTTCCAGATCGGGCGATGCTGCACCCCATGCACCAGCTTCAACATTCCAATTTTCCTTGGACTTTTCATCGAGCAACCCCTGGGTAGCACAATCCTCAGCAGTGGCTAGCTGAGTAACACTACAGCAAAGCAACGAGCTATGCTTTTGTGACGGAGAAGAAGGGAAACTCTGAGCCTCCATCAGTTTCTCTGAGAATTTGACGCAAGAACGGTTTGGCTCCTTGCTGCTTGCACTTCCTTTTCCCATCACGAAATGCTCTGAGCTTCCTTCTACTCCTGTTTTACTGACAGTGCTTCCCTTGTTATCCTCACTCCCTGGGATGTGTTCCCAAGTTTCACATTTCGTTGCTTTCCTCAAACCCCGGGAGATCTTAAAAGGCACTGCTGGAGATGGTTTCGTCGCTTCCATAACGTACAGAGGATTTAACAGCGTCAGGCCAACTGAGACAACACGGTCCGAGTCTGCTCCACTCAGCAATGTCCGTTGCTTCTTGGGCAAAGGAGGTGGATTCGAATCATCATTCACTACCATTCCAGAGTTACTCAAGAGGTCATCACGATGCACCACTTCAAAAGGACCCCCAAAGGCAATCGAGTCCTCGACTCCCCTTCGCTGATGCAGTTGTTGCTCTTGCTTCTTTGGGGTGCAATTGGTCCTGGGTTGGTCTTGTATATGGTGGAAAAAAGAGAATAAATAGTGAAATTAGTCACTTGTCCCTACATCTTCTTCTCTGTCTCTCCAGTTGTTCATCTTGCATCGCCATCTACCCCTCCCGTTACCTGAATGCAATTCCCTTTTGAAATACGTTCCGATAATATTGCCTTATTTATGATAAATGACATACAGTAGTAATCTGTATTCAAGAAGCACGGTTGGTCATTTCATTCTTCCTGGGAAGAGCAGGATAGGCATCGTGATAAAGAACAGCATCTATCACTGTCTTCCCGATTCCTGCCTGTAAACATGTCAATGGTCTGTTCACAACTTTAGAGCAGCTGGGTCAACTTTGATACAATTCCAGGGAAGATAAATTGCTTTGGCTCTTTATCAAAAATGATTGGAACAAGACTCTTGGCAGTAACCTGTTGAAAACGAGCTTCGCATCTCTGATGTCGGCTATTTTTTTTTTTTTATTGCTTGCTCGATATTGATGAAAATTGGTGGAATCATTCATTTCGCAAACCAACAATGTCAATCGCCAATACGGAATGTAACGTTAGCAAAGCGAAGTGCCCATGTTCGAGTGAATAATTTATTGCTCAACACTGATGTTGGTGAACCTGAGCTGATTGAAGGCGTGTTGGCGACACAAACTGATTGAGCGAAGTGCCGTATTTCAGTCAAATATGACTTTATGACCGACTGTATCATGGAAAGATATAAACCAACCAACAGCAAACATTATTAATTTCCTCAACTGGCAAGAAAAAAGTTATTTAGGCAATAATGGCATTTTCGAACAAATTTTCGGCTGTCAGGATGACCTCGAGGTAGTTAGTGGACGTTAAACTGTCATCCCGTCTGCCGGCATTAGTTGGTGGGAGTTAAACACCCCCACGGTGTCCTTCAGGAAGAGTAGGTGACCTATCACTTTCGCCAACCACGAACAAATTCGAAATTCCCGCTCTAACCTACAGGGGGCATTGCATCAGCAGCACAGCCTCGCCCTCAGCATTGATGCATACCAGCAGTCACACAAGCCTGGTGTTGGCTTAGTGGTTAGGGTGGCGGCTTGGGATCCTAGGGTCCTGAATTCAAGCCCCGTTGGCCGCTGAATTAATATACACCAGGAGGTTGACTCAGCCTGTCATCCTTCCGAGGTCGGCAAAATGAGCACCAGTGTACTGGTAAGGGGGACACTGCATCAGCGGCATAGCCGCATCCCAACCAATGATGCAACCGACAGCCACAGGCTGCACTCGATAGAGAGAGAGAGAGAGCAGTCACACAGGCTGTATACAAAATGATGATGAGAACATATGTTTATCCTAGCATTTTATGAAACTAATTTTAAAAATCAGTCATTAGAATTTACACAGGTGATTCTCTCTGTGCATTACAAAGAAACAAATTGGGTACTTGTTTCCCTCCAATTTTTAATGCTAATCGAAGAGTTGTTCCACACGCACACACCAAACAACACACGACTTCACTTCAGACAAACACAAAGGCCCATCATTTCTTAGAACACACTGGGTGCTGGCAGCACCCCATTCCCCAACCTCCTCCACAGGTTTGTCCATGCTCTATCCTCCAACTGCTGAGTCTCAAGCGAGGAAGCAGCAAGTACCATCATACGACATATAATTTGAGAAGTGTCTGTTTGTGTGTTTGGTTTATATGCACCACTGAACCACTGGACGGACAGAATTAATTGAAAATTGGTGGTTGTACATTGGGTGTACCCAGCAAAGTCGGAGGCCAAAAAAAAAAAATAGCACCGCAAAGCGGGCGTAACCCCTCAGCCCCTTGACACAAACCAATTTCAAGATGGAGGCCACATTGAAAATCGCAGCGCGTCCATTTTCGAAAGGAACCTTCCTCTACTCAACCCCAACATACCCTGCAAAAATGGATTTAATCGGACAAGGCATTCTCCTCGAAATCGACGGAAACCAAAAGTTGACAGACGCCCGGACGGACGCCTGCCGGACAACGCCTGTGACGACAATACCCCATAGCCAATTCAGGCTGAGGGGTAAAAAATCATAGTCAAGGGGGTTCAAGTTTGGGGAGTCACAATGCTCTCGATGTAAATGTGTATCATGTAATGCCACCCTGGTGGGAGTAGAGTCATTGAGCATGACCACCTAGACCTAGGACATGACCAAGGCCGTTTGTAGTATCCCCAGGTGTACTGACTGTGTCTGTCCATTTTGTAGATAATTCCTGAAAATCTCGGACAGCGCTCGCTCGCAGGAGCCCCGAAAGCTATATAAATGCACTCATTTCTCTTATCCGGATCCACATTCGGATCTTCACCCAAATCGAACCGATTCGGCCTTGTCACACACCCAACCTATCCACCTAGTTTCATCTGAATCTGTCCACAACTTTTTGAGATATCCTGTTCACAGACAGACAGGGGTGAAAAAAGGCAATTAAACCAAACAGATTTTTCAAAAAAATAAATAAATAAACAGACAGGCATCATTCACATTTAGCCAAAACACACAAGTGATATCAAGTACATCTTTCGCAACTCATCGGAAACAAGACGTGGCTGCCTTCACAGAAATACCGTTACTGCAATGAGAAAATTGACTGAACTTGCATTTGCTGCTTAATGTTGGATTTTCAAATAAAGGCCGCAAAGTGAAAAAAAAATAAAAAAATCGAACGATCAGATCTAGTAATAGATAAAAATAGGGGTTTTTTTAAAATTGCCTTGCTCTTCATAATTATCTTGGGAATGCCAAAATCACATGACCAAACATGCATCAGAAATTACAAGCAGATGGGACATCAAGCTTGATAACCCTCTGAAGGGCTGTGCACTCATTGGTTCAAAACCCGACCTGCGAAGCACCAAGACGACAGTTTTTGATTGTTGGTTTGAGAATCTAGACGGCTCAAAGAAGAGTACACCAACCTCCCCTCAACACCACCCTCGAGCTATCCAGTCAACACGATAAACATTGTTCGTTACGCTAGATCTTAATTCCCAAAGTAACATTGAAAATCAATTATCTTTGGTAAAATTATTGTAATTATAATAATACTGTAATAAGAGTCGACCGAACAACTCGGCAGAACAGCATTTGGATGAACAATGGGACTGAGAGGGATTGACTTACTCGGAGGGGAAAGGAAGGAAGTGGAAAGGAGAAGGAGGGGCGAAGAGTTCAGAGCATAAAGAGAGTGCTTGGGAGTCTTGTCGCAATCAGTAAAACAAGATCCGGCCTCTGACAGGCCGAACAAAGTGGAGTTTTCTTTTGCGGTATTGCTAAATCGATATGACATAAAATAAATAACTTACTAAAATGCTTCCGTCATTGTCCAGTTGCTAAATATATTCTTCAAAAGGTCTCGAGATGAAATAATAATCTTACGATAATTCACGGACCGGTGTTTGTTTGTGGATTTATTATGTCGGGCTTCTCCTCCTACAGTTCTGGCCCAATCACATCCAGACTTGCTACCGAGGATCAGCAACACCCCAATTCATGTGTGGGGGTGTTTTTTTATCTTTGCCGGTGGTCTTGGAGAATGCATGTCCGAGAAATAGTTGAGACGTGTGAAACATCGGGGGGTTTTTTTTTTTTACAACTAAAATGGCCGCCAGTCGACCAATCGGCCATCTTTGATCAGATCGCAAAATACAGTGAGGTGCACGCGTATGCCGTCGTGCACTATGCCTGCCAAGTTTGAATAAAATCGGATCATGCATGTTGGGACAAGTTTAAGTAACAAAATGGCCACGAGTCAGCCATATTGGATCTGATCTCAAAAAAACTCACAACCGACGCGCCTATGGTTAGCCATCATTCGTTATCTGTGTGCCAAGTTTGAACAACATCGGTAAATGCATGTCTGAGAAAAGGTCGAGGACGTGTTCGACATCGGGGTTTTTTTCTTACAACTAAAATGGCCGCCAGTCGGCCATCTTGGATACCATGGTGGTCGTATGGCAGCTTAGCTGCCGGGGTAGCTATCATTTCTTGAAGCGCGACTGTGTCGCTGATGCAGTGCCCCTCTACCAGTACACACACTGGAACTGGTACTCATTTCGCTGACCTCGGAAGGATGACAAGCTGAGTCAACCCCCTGGTGTATTAATTCAGCGGCCGACGGGGCTTGAACTCAGGACCCTAGGATCCCAAGCCACCACCCTAACCACTGAGCCAACACCGGGCTTTGGATACCATCATGTGTTGTCTTTATGCCAAGTACGAATAAAATTGGTCCATACAGTCTGAGATCTGGTTGTGGACGCACAGATATGGTTTATTTTTACTTGTTTGTTTGTATACAAGGTCAAGGCTCATGGAAGAGCGAGAACATCGAACGGATCAGGACAAAATGAGGGAGGAGTGGGGACGAATGAGGGGAAGGGGAAGATGCATGAGGTGGACTAGAATGCAGAAGCAAACCCAGAAATGAACAACTGGATATTTGGAAGGAGGGGAGCTTATGGGCTGGTGACTTGAGCAGGGAGAAATGGCGTGGTTAAACGGGGGGGTAGAAAAGATCATAGGTTTTCAATGGGGGGGTCTGAGATGATGATGAACAGTTGTCTTGAAAACCTGAAGGGAAGAATGAGGTTGAAGAGAATGTGGAAGTTGGTTTCACAGACGGGACAAAAAAGAGAATCGAATGAGTGGAGGTGTGCAGCGATTCTGAATTTTGGGAGTTTCACTAGAAGGGGCTTGATCTTTGGTAAGACTCGGCCTGGGTTTGAACCGCTGACCTCCCAGACTCAGAGCAGACACGAAGAATTAAGCCACCGAATCTGGTTGAAATAAATTGCATAACCTAACACGGGTCACGTGTTCTTGAAAAGGTCTCAAAATGATATACATCCTTGAAAAGATCTTGAGATTTAATGTTTCTGAAAAGTTTTGCAGATTAAATATATTCTTGAAAACATCTCAAGATGTTTCCACACTCTAAAGTCTAAAGTCATACCACTGGAACAATAACAATGCAAACTTTTGCTTCTTTTCAATGATCAAACTGAAGTGGCCCACATTATGATGAAATTGATGTTCTAAACAAAAAAAATAAATATCATTTTACGGGCAAAATAAAGAAATAATCATCATTTCATGCTTGACAGAACAAATCAGAGCTCATCAACAACTCAAAATAGCAAATTAAGGTTTTACCATGAGAGTTGGTATAAAATTGAATTAACCGATTACTTATGGGGACCTCCAACCACCAACATAACATTTCATTCATTCAGGTAACATGTTTTGACAAACAACTGCTATGGTCACAGAGCGTCAGTTCTGCCGAAGCACTGTTTCTTTGGCAAGGGTTACAAATCCTGGACAGATCGTCACTCTGAGGCAGGATACTCATCTGAAGATGGCAGGAATTTTTTTTATTCTAGCCAGTGAGCTGGAGCCAACTCGCATACTCTTAGCGAAGAACACCGTGGGATCTTTATCGTCCACCGCCGAATGCCGGCAGACGGGACGCCGGGTTTAACGTCCATCCGAGAGACGGCGCACACATTGATGCCTCGCCGTGCCAGTGAAACACTGGTAGGCGTAGATGACCCACAAAATATGTAATGGAGAATAAAATACATACCTATGGATTTTTTTTTAATACCATGAACAAACTTTGGTACATCACGGGTGATGAAGGTTTTGGTGAAGTTTCATCAGAATTGTGTGTGCAGTTTTGGAGAAGAAAGCAAATACGTACATATTTTGGGGGACAACCCCCCTTACACCCTCCTGGAGCCCGATTTTTCTCATGTCATGAACAAACCTTCGTACACCATGGGTGATGAAGGTTGTGGTCAAGTTTCATCAGAATTGCACGCGGAGTTTCTAAGAAGAAAGCACATACCTATTTGGGGGAGGGACAACCCCCATAGACCACCTTAGGGCCAGATTTTGTTTTAATGCCATGAACAAACTTTGGTACATACACAGTGATGAACGTTGTGGTAAAGTTTCATCAAAATCCTATGTGTAGTTTCAGAGAAGAAGTTGAAAGTATTTGTAGACGGATGGATGAACGTACTGACGGATGGACGACGCGCCATCCCATAAGCCCCTCGGAACTGCGTTCCAGGTGAGCTAAAAATAAATGAATGTACACCTCGTTTAAAAATAAAAAAAAAACCCAGAAGAGCTGTAGATAATTACAATACATCAATGCTCTTTGCGTTGATGCAAAGTGGACAAGTATCCTGAGAAAACCACCGACACACACACAAAGAACTTTGGCACAAGAAGAGGCCATTCGGCCCATCATGCCTGCGCTGCACCAACCCCAGTTTCCATCACCCATCCACATACAATCCAATATCCCCGTGCCACTCTATCTCCAATGCATCCAGGTACCCATTTCAATCTCTCCACCCCTTCACTGCCACTACCTTTCCAGGGAGACCATTCCATGCATCAACCACTGTTCGACTGAAAGACCCCTGCCTTAAAACTATCTGAACTCTCATCTTCTTTACCCTCAAGCTATGGTCCCTGGTCCCAACACTGTCCATTCTGCTGAGAAAAAACTCCACCTCACCTATCTTGTCCACATCTTGTATATTATTTCCGAGTTTGTGGTTTCGTGTCGCGCTATCTTCGACTTTGTTCTGCGCTCGAGTAACGTGATATTCGGCTTACATTATCTCAAAGACCATATGAGGTGCATGGTACAAAAAAAAGTAAATAAAATGGTTCTGAAACAGTGAAATCGTATTCCACTTACTGCATTAAAGTAAAATTACTACTGATACTCTGCATCAGTTCCTTTCTCAAACACACCCACCCCAACATGTCGCGCAGAGCGTGGGTTACACTAGTCCTTCATTATCTTAAACATCTCAATGAAATCCACTCGCAGTCGCCTCCTTTCGAATGTATAAAGTCCTGTCTCGTTCAAACGTTCCTCACAGCTCAATATAGTTATCCCAAGAACCAATCCAGTAGGCCGATGCTGTACCCTCTCGATGGCGGTCTATGTCCTGCTTCAGATATGGTGACCAAAACTGAACACACAAGAGTGTTCATAGAACAGCTTAACCTGCGAAGTTTTGAGAAAAGGGACACGGAAAGTGTCTTTTCAACTCTTGCTTTGTGTAATGAGCACGACTTGCATTAGCTTTGTTCGTGAACTTTAAACAACAGGAGCGATGGCAACCATACGAAGCCAATGGGTCAAATGGAACAGTCCAGAGCTGAACCTTCTGCAAACTCTTCTTGGAGAAACTGACGATTTCGGAACGATCTTTGGGAAAAAGATGCACGGACCAAACAGATCTTTGGGCCGAAGTTAGCCCTGTGGTTGCATCGCTAGGCACCCCCATTTTGTCTGAATCCCGCTGCTATACTCTGCCCTGTGAGCGCGTGGCAAATTCGATTGGTCGAGACGGCATGCAATTTTGCCCAAGTACTGCTAAACTGAAGGCTTTTGGAAGCGCAAAGAAGGTGATTTGTGTTCTACCGTGTTCAAATATATGATTCGATTGAAATAAAATAAAAGTTTTAAAGGCTGTCGGAAAAAAGCAAACAAACATTGAATCAGAGGTTTACCGCCGTTGATGGAACATCTAACATTCGGAACATTAGGAAACTAACCCTAGCACCACTTCATTTAACACGTGAAATTAGTTCTTCGTGCCTGTTGTTTGTGTCCTTTACAACGTCCCCAAAAACAGTACGTTTCCTGCTTGGAATGATTTTCAACTTTAACTAACAGTCAGACTGAAGCAATCGCCACACCGTGAGTGCGCATGCGCACTCGGGATGAGACTCCATACGATTTTCCAAATACAGAGCCAAAGTGCTGCTAAACTGCACGTTTGTGTTCCGATTCGCATTCTGCAGTGTTCAAACAAATAAAACTCAACTGAAATAAAGTAGCTCCTCAATTATACACTGATGTCTGTTAGACAGATAGACAGACATAGAGTGAACTTAAGGTATGGTTAAGAGTAAGACCACACAGACTGCTGTGTGGTATATATATATATATATATATATATCCCCCCAGGGCCCCCACATCATGCTACCTTGATTGATCACTGAACTACCACGATCGATGTGCTAGATTGTGGATATGTTATCTTGGGTGACTTTAACAGAGGAGATGTAGAACCGTTATTGAGGGCACATGGTCTTTAACAGGTGATAGATAAACCCACTAGAGGTGATGGTGTACTGCGACTTAATTATTACCAATGTTCACACACATTACATGAGACCGGAGATCGCGTCTCCGATGGGATTGAGTGACCATAACACTGTTCTGTGGATTCCCAAAAATGGGATGAAGGGAGTTAACGAGGTCATCAGGAAAACCTCGCATCCAATGACATTCCAGAACAACTATGAGTTTTGGCGATGGATTACATCGAAGACTTGGCCTGAGGTTCTAACAGCACCACATACTCAAGTGAAGTCTGATGCCTTCTACAAGTCACTCCAAGAGGCTGTTGGTAAATATTTTCCACGAAAATTGGCAAAATGACATCGAGCCGATAAACCCTGGATGCCGGCGGGAGTGAAAGCTACCATCAAGCATCCCCAGGAAGCATTTTCAAGTGGCTCAATGACCCAATAGTGATACCATAAGAACTTGGCTGCAAAGAAGATGGCTCAGGCTGAAGCGAACTTCCATGAGAACTCACTCGGCGATCTAAGAACATCTGATCCTTTGCGGCGGCATCATGGCATCTAGATGCTTGCCCACAGGCTCTGGATACCTTCTCCTATCAATGTGCCAACAATTCCTGAAGGTACTGATGAACAAGTAGCTAATGCAATCAACCACAATTTTTTGTCGACATCACAAAGCCGACCACCCCTACTTGTTCACGAACTTCCGTCACATCTACCTGCTGAAAAACCACCTCAAGTTGAAGTGTGGGAGATATAGCGTGAATTGAGCAAGATCAATGCAAGGACAACCATTGGCCCTGATGACGTTCCAAACAGACTTCTCAATGATTATGCATGTGAACTCAGTTTTCCCATCACCGATATATTCAATTCATCATTGAGAGAGGACAAACTTCCACAAATCTGGAAAGACGCTGATGTGGTTCCTGTACCGAAGGAAAAGCTGGCTGTTCTCAAAATGTTGAGACCTGTATCCCAAACTTCTCAGTACGCGAAGGTTTGCAAGGGATTTGTTGGCAGATGGACACAGGAAGATATGATACCCAATATTGATGGACATCAGTACGGGAGTCTTAAACAGTCTTCAACCACACATTGTTTGGTTGAAATGCTGCATGAATTCTTTAAGGGATCTGATAAAACCGATACCATTGGGAATCTCCTTGTTAAAGATTTCTCCAAAGTTTTCGACTCCATCGATCAAACTATTGTTGTCACAAAACTCATCAAGTTAGGAGTCAGAAGATAAATTATCCCATGGATGGCGGATTTTCTAACAAACAGGTGACAGAGGGTGAAATACCAAGGCTCTCTATCAAACTGGAAATCATTGAGCCGTGGAATACCACGGGGAACAACGATTGGTCCTCTGGCATTCCTTGCCATGATCAATGATGCATTGGATTCATCAGAGTTGCAGCAATGGAAGTACGTCGACGATCTGAATATCGGATAGGTGAGATCATCGAGAGCCCCCTCTGCAATACAAAACGCCGTTACCGAATTCAGCGAATGGGCTGATGAGAACCATCTTCACCTAAATACAGCTAAATGCAAACATCTGCAAATTTTCTTCAAACGTACACCGCCGGAACCACCTTGCCCTCAACCTCGGAACTAATACCCTCGATGTTGTCGAGGAAACCAAAATACTAGGAGTATGGATCCAAGATGACCGAAAATGGGACAAGCAAGTGAAGGAAAGGAAATGATGACCAAGAGCAAGAAGAGAGTGCATTTGCTAAGTAGACTGAAAAAGTTCAACATCCCACCACACGATGCTGTCAACATCTACAAGTCATACGTCCGGCCATCACTCGAATATGCTGTACCGGTATGGCATCCTGGACTAACGAAAGGGCAAACGAAAGACCGAGAGAAAATACAGAAAAGACCGATGAGGATTGTTCTCGGTAACCAGTACGACTCCTATTCGGATGCCCTCATAGTGGGTGGGATTGAATCACTTGAGAAAAGAAGAATAAACCTATGTTCTAACTTTTCATCCTCCGGTGTGTGATCTCAGACGTATAGTAACTGGTTCCTGAAAAAAAACGATTGAACAGAGAGATACGGGATCAAAACAGCACGATTACATTTCTTGTAAAGTGTCTCAATGAAGAAGGGGGTAATAGGATCGATTAGGTTAAACAGGTTTAATGTTAAGTGGCCCAGTGGAATTATTTATTTAGAAACTTTCACCGACATGACTTTTGTATACTATTTACGTTTTAATTTTAACTTGCTTTCTTATTGTTTATTGTATTAATTTGATATTATTCCTCGGATTCAATATGAACTAATCCATCCGTTGGGACCATACTCTGAGCGGAGCGTTGGTGCTGCCTGAGCGGTCTCCTTGGCTACTGGGCACAATCCTGGACGGGTCGCCACTCCGACACAGGATACCAGCAAGCTGGCACTCATTTTCCCGACCTCGGAAGGATGACAGGCAGAGTCAACCCCACCCGGTATTAATTCAACAACAGAGCGGGATTTGAACTCAGGATCCTCGGATCCCAAGCCCACCACCCCTAACCATTAAGCCAACACCAGGCATCTATGAACCAATGATCACGAGTTAACCCACACGGGAGTGTGAATGGATATTGAAATTGTATTCACCTTCCTTTGCTTTGATTTATAATTATTGTAGAACATTTTATGTGGACAACTTTTTTGTACATTCCCATTTTTATGTTTTTTGGGGGTTATTTTTACTGATCGTTTGATCAAATGTTTTATATTGATATAAAATGCTGAATGTATAATACATTTGTAAATCGTCATACAATTCAGCGAAAGCTGCAAAGTTGATAATAAAACTTACAAACAACCCAAAAAACAAACAATTGCTTCACTCCACTTTGCACGTACGCACGTGTGGTGAATATTCTCGATGAGGCCTCACCAAATTCCTGCACAGTGTTTACACCACCCTTTTTCCACCAATGAATACAACTTAAAACTCTGTTTACGTTACCAATAGCTACTTGGCACAGTGCGTTTTGCTCCCCCCCCCCCCCATTCTATTCGCACCCCCAGATCATTCTCCTATGTGACATGCTCCAAGACTGCCCCTTGCATGATGTGATCTCTATTTTTATTATTCTTACCCATCCCCAACTCCTTACATTTCTTTATGTTAAACTTCATGTGCAAATCGTTTACACAATCTATTAAAGTATCTCGACTTTCCTGAATCTGATCACCGCACTCTCTGCTGTCGACCTTTTCCTCCAAGCTGAGTGGTGTCATCTGCAAATTTAGAAAGCTGACTCTTAACCCCACTGTCAAAATCATTGATGTAAATTATGAATAATAATGAATCATAATGATGAATATCAGCCACTCTTTACGTCCGATCATTAAGCCAGCTTCCCTACTTTGCCAGCCACACCACAAGCCCTCACCTTAGCGAACAACCTCAAATGTTTCCCCATTCATTCCCTAATGAATGTCTCCAACACCTTCCCCACAACTGAAGTCAAACTAACAGGTCTATAATTCTCCAATTCTTCTCTGGATCCTTTCTCAAATAACGTTACATTTGCCACTCTCCAATCCTCTGACACCTGTCCTGACTCCAACGAACTGTTAAAGATATCGGTTGATGGCATGCTGATCTGCTCTGCCACCTCCCGCAATACTTTTGGATGTAAATTATCTGGGGCTGGAGCTTCATCATACCTTTAATTTTTCTAGCTGCTTCTTCACTTCCTCTACTCCTACTTGGATCTTTTCTCAAAGCCCTTGCTCACCCCGAGATAGAGTCTCTCCACTATTGGATGTTCTCCTGACTGTTCCTGTGTAAATGTCGAGGCAAAAATAAAAAATAAAAACAATTGATGAGTCAGCAACCTGCCATCTCACCCTTATCCTCCTCCATTTCTCCTGTGCCATTCCTCAATGGGCTCACGATGTAAACTAGAACGGCACTCTTCGATGTCGTGACGTCGAGACATATGCCTCCACCCACATTATTACATCATTATACATGCGGGGTGGGGTAGAGAAACGGGAGATTATAAAAGCCGATCTCCGCTTTGCCAGCATGATTGCAACTTTTTTGACTGATCAACTAGCTACGAGGTTTCCTCAAGTTAATGAGGTCAGTTGGTTTCAACAAGATGACGTGACGTCTCACCACCGCCAGAGTGTCAATGGCCGCCGTATGACTACTCTTTCATAACCACATCATCTGCAGGAATAGTGACATTACTTGGCCTCCAAGGTCCCCAGACCTGTCAGCACGTGATTTTTTTTATGGGGGCACTTAAAAAGTAAAGTGTACGCTCATCGCCCACACAATATTGAAGAGCTGAAAGAAAGACTATGTCAAAAAAAATTGCCGAATTTCATTGGAGATGCTACACCGCATCATGGGAAACACGCGTGGAAGACTAGAGGAATGCTCTGCAGAGACGGAAGTCACCTCGAGGATGGGATGTTCAATAAAGAAATTCCTGTCCTCCAGTTTGATTGCTCACAAAACCATGTCTCACTTACAGCAACTATGTCATACTCATGTACAACACCTTCAGCCTTTCCCTTCCATTAACCGTCCCCTGCTACCCAACCCTCGAACCATATCCTCATTTTATACTCCCAAAAAATTATTTTATTTCTCAAGAACCACCACAAATCCACATACAGTCTGTCACCCACCCCCTCTGCACCACCGATGTCAGCAGCACACTCGGCTCTCCTATCATTACCCACACCCACCGCACCCATCATGCCACCCACACTCACCACACCCCCTTCAATGTGTGCACATATTTAGACTCACCCAACTTTCTTCAACTGATCCACCAGGCACCACCCTCTGACAAATTTAGCAAAGATGTTATGATTTTGCAAACCAAAGATGTTAACCCTTTCCTCATTTTGTCCACCAAAGCTTTTAAACAAGCCACTTCCAAGCATTTGTAACAGAACCTCCCCACTCTCTACAAAGTCTCCACCAACCCAAACAACACCCACATACAACATCCAATACAATGATTAATTATAAGTGTTCGTGGATTTGTCCCAAGCCTTACAATTACAGACATCTGCTCGGTATTGTCCTTTTCTTCCTCAGGTTTTGACTTACTGGGTCCACCACCGGCAGTGGACCGATCACCACCATGCCCAGCTGACCCAACACCCGAGTGACCAATCTCTCCGACGTCACTCCTCGAGAAGCCTCAGTTGTGAGATCTACTCCCCCCCACGCCTGTCTTCTAGCCACAAGCCATTGTGCTCACCTCCACCAGAACCATTCACACCATCGATCTGCATGCCTGACCCCCGTACCACATGGAAAAAATCATTTTTCCCGACACGATGCCTCCTTAAAGTGCGGAAGAGCATGCTCCTCCCGCACACGGCAGAACACAAAGGAGGTAGCTCCAGGCTCTGACACACAAAACCACACGCCGATGCACTGGACCACTATTTCTATTTCACTTTTCATTTCAGAGACGTTTCCTCTTTTTTTTATCCATCTGGGTAGAAAGGCCTTTTAATATAGAGGGCGGCAGTGAATGTAGAATAAACGATCCTGGACCAAATGATGCTACTTCCATTCAGGATGTGGCGGAACATCCATAGAGACGAGGGTGTCCTCAGGAAATGCCATACATCTCATGACGAGGATACCAGACGAGTGAAGACCACCTTAAAAGTCCAGGTGGCACTGGAGCCTTGTTTGGCAATCCACCTTGGAGAAGGTAACTCTGACCTCAAATTTTCTCGCGATGGGTTCATTAGTGATCAATAGGGTCGAGAGAGCTCTTAAGGTTCATTAAGCAACTTTTCTATAAAACTTAAAAAAAAATAAAAAATTCAAGGTTTGCAGTTGGACGATCAGCTGACAACCCATTGTCAAAAAAAGAAAATTCATCTACAGAAACCCAAACGACCACAAAAGACAAAAGAGATGGAAAATCTCAGATCTGTCATATGTGTATATGTATGTTGGTGTCTGTCATATGTGTAGTGGCCTAGTAGGCCATGGTACCCATGCAAGCTCATTTACTAGTTCACATGACTCCAATTTCCTAACTCAAACTGGGAGGATACCACATGATGATCCTGAAGGTAGAGTGCAAAATGAAGGGAGGCGGCCACCCTTCAGCAACAAAATAACAACAACGGAAGGATCCATTAATGTAGACAACGTATCAAACAGGAAGTGCCAGTTTGGGCCTTATGCTGCATACCAGCAGGAAAATAAACGATAAACTAAAGCCGAAAATGGGATTTCAAATGTTCCCTTGGAAGGTATGTCATCCCAAATTGGTGCGACGTAACGACACACATTTTTTCAGCGGCAGAGTTTCCTTTACATTCTTTGTTGCCATCAATCACAACAATGGCAAGAAACCAAGTGGATTTCTATTGTCTTTTTTAAGACAAGCAACGTGTCTGTCTTCAAACTGTTTCGTGACCACCCATTGTCATGTGGGTAGACAGGGATCAGTATAGATGACGGGGATAGGAATTGGCCCTTAAAAAAAAAGTCTCTCATGAGATCTGACAAAATTTTCATCGGATTTCTAGCTTTCTTCATGACAATTCAAAGGACATTTTTGAATGGGTGATTAACAAAACAACCCCCGAACCAACTCACTCCCCCTTCCCCTCCCACGATAACACCTTTCAGTGAAAACTTTACATTGGAGTCAACAACACATTAAAAGTGCAGCAATATAAATCTACTTGAGCAATAGGAAGCAAATCGTTGCCTCGATGTAATATTTTTTCTCACTCGTTAAGAGATTATGATTGTGCGCTCACCCAGATTTCCAAGAGACACTGCAGATGGGAAGCTAATACTCTTGCTTTCACGCGAGCCAGAGGGAGACTGCGATGTCTTGTCGGCGTGCTCAGCCACACCAGCAACAACCTCACCTCCTTCCTTGAGGGAAGCTTTTACAGCCAGAGCACTTAAAACACATACAGGGGGTAGGAATGACCACAGTTCCAGGCATTAATGTCACAATCTTACTCTGGGGAATCTGCAAACCATCGTCCCCAATTTAATATGGTCATCCCACCGGCACAAGGCTTGGCCGTCTTTATAAATTGACACATAGTCACTCGATTTCCTCCTTGGGCTGTGGTTGTGAAAAGATACAGAGCAGGCCTCGCACAATCTTATAACTAATAAATCAAAGAGCTCAAAATTAGTCAATTTCAAGACACAAAATTATAATTCTTCATCATCATTATTATTAACAATAAAACTCAAAATATAAATGTAATGCTTAAAATATATTGTAAAAAAACATTTTGCTTTTATAGTGATTCTCAATCAAACACTAATGATCTGCGGACAGGGCAGGGAGAGGTCGGGTGCTCACCTATTTTCTGCTATCGTTGCATTTGCACAACGTCGACGGCCCATCTAACCATAGTATCTGTTGCAGTTGTCGTGAAACATTGCGACTCAAACTGGTATGTATAAATAATATCAAGAAAACCAGTTTAACAAAAGACAGCAATTATCGAAAAACAATGGATGCAAGTTGTCAACATCGGAGTCAAGTCAAGACTAATATAATTACACTTCTACTAAAGTTCTCCCCTCTGATTCCAGCACAAACGTGTTTCATCATCATCATCTAAAAATGGAGCTTCCCTACTTTTGGAGGTATCAGGTTCCCCCTCCCCCCCCATTTTGTCACATTCATGTGGGCAGAGATGCATAAAATCAAGAATACTTCCAGGAGCAAAAATATTTCTGATCCAGTGTAATAAGTACAGTTCCCTGTTTATAGCTCCCTTCCAATGCACCGCTACTGTCTGGCAGTCAAGGACACATTTGAATAAGCAAATATTCCTAACGCGTGGACTTGAGCAACAATATTGAGCAAACTTCGACGTGGAAGCTTCTCAAAGCAAAGTCACCACAATGAAAATGTTACTAATTGACATACTTACTTGACATAATTGACATACTTACCGTTGAAAAATTAAAACTACCAATATCACCGGCATAATAATGTAAAAATAAATAATTAATAAATTCTATCAGATCACTACCATCTCATGTAAATTTCTCACACACACACACACACACACACACACACACACACACACACACACACACCGTTTATACCCCCCATTATCCCTACCGAACCCAACCTTTATTTGCAGGTTACTGTTTCCTCCCCAACTGTGTCTGTCTGTCTGTCTCGTACTTTTGCTGTTAATTCATTCCCTTGCTTGTTGTGTCCATCTGTGGCCCCATTGTCAGTTCATTGCCCTTTTACCCTCTGTCACCTTTCTTTTCCATGAGCCAAGGTTTCGTATACGAAGAAAAAAACAATGAATGAATGAATGAATGAATGAATAAATAAATGAATAAATAAATGAATAAATAAATGAATAAATGAATAAATGAATAAACAAACAAATAAATAAACAAATAAATAAACAAATAAATAAATAACAAACAGACAAACAAACAAACAAACAAACAAACAAACAAACAGACAGATAGACAGGAGGGGACTTAATGTCAAATCAGACAGTTTCCCCCCAACCCCATTCACCTCACCTGCTGCCACCCTGCCAACCCCCCCCCCCGCCCCCCAATCCCCCGAGCCAAACCAACCGGTAGCTCATCAGAGTAATGTAGATTTTAGCAAATGCTTTAAAAAAAAAAGTCTGGTTTTTCTAACTAGGCCTGAAATGAGGCCGTGCCCAATTGGCTCCATTTGGGCTTCTTCAACAGATATTCCCCACGACAGCAAAATGTTTCCCATAAGCACAAACCAGAGCCTTTCAGAGTGAGGGAAAACAATGTTATTGATATTTCTCACATCACTCTACTTTACCGTGCATGCTATCAATTACCTGTGCAACCGGAGGTGGACGGAGGTTATGGTTTTCACCCCTCCCTGTTTGTCTGTCTGTGAACAGGATATCTCAAAAAGTTTTGGACGGACTCAGATGAAACTTGGTGGACAGGTTGCGTGTGTGACATGGAAGAATCGATTCAATTCTGGTGAAGGTCCGAATCCGGATCCGGATCCTAGAATTTTTTTAAGTGATTCTTCACCTTTGAGACAGGGGGCCAAAAATATAGCACGATATTTCAATAAGTTATGGATGGATTATGACATGAGTTGGTTAGGTGACAAGAACAAGCCGAATAGATTTTGGTTCAGGTCCAGATGCAGATCCGGCCTGTCATTAGGATACAAAACGTGAACTGTTCAGCCTGGCGGAGGTATGCGCTCTGCCGAGTGCCGTTCTAGTTTCCATCTACATTATCTGTTGTTCACGTTAACTCTTTCTGGGTTTTTTGGTTTTTCTCTCTGTTAATCAAATGGCTTATCAATTGACTCGTGGATTACAAATTTTCTATTTCCATTTCGGACGGACTCCACCTCCCTCTAAAGGGGATTTTAATGCCCCTTCCTCCATGACATCCTAGTCAGACGCTCCTCTTTACCTCCCACAGCCCGTTTGGTCCGAATGTATCGGACTTCTGCCCACTATTTCTGAATTACACTGCACGTAAATCAAGATGCTGACAAGGACATTTGAAAAATACAGATTTTGATGT
>CM068963.1:43270739-43285512 GCA_035128595.1 Eptatretus atami | reverse complement strand
ACATGGACACTCTCAGCAAAAGGGAAACAATTTCTGAAGTAACATTAGGGAAGTTACTTTTAAATTATTAGTATCACTGGCAGGGTACCTGCCCTATGGGCGAAACATTCTTCTGACACATCCCCTGAGTTGGGCAGTGTATAGGCAACAGACCGCTGTCTCGATCGTTCCAGAAAATAAAAATAACACGGGGTTACGTAAATGAAGCAAAAACATGCGTACTCCTTATCAGCTTATGTGCATATATAATACATCGTGGTTATATAGTTTGGATAATTCCAAGTGAACCCACCCCAAGGAAGAAAATTCCAAGATGGGGGGGGAAAATTTTCAAAACTTGATTGAGTCAAACGAAAAACTTGCACAGGCACAACTTCAGGGTGCCCTCATTAATCCCTGAAAGCGTCAGCTTCCTCGGTCAAATCCTCTCGGAGCAGTAGATGATACATACATACACACATACATGTACGCCATAGCTTCATCATCGGGTTATTTTGTTATGTTAAAGGCTCCAGTCAAAGATGATATAGTCCTCATCGAGGCCGGGCATTAAATAAAACAACTGCATAAATAGAAAAGTGAAGAAAGAGAGAATAGTCTAAGATTTTTGAGGAAGTAAAAAAAGAAAAAACTGCTTTTTGAAAACAGGAAGGCCATGACTGTTTGGAAAGACATGAGAAAGGGACATAGATGGCTGTGTTATTAAACTGTGTGTGGCTTCCCATGTTACTCTTGTTTAACGTGCACCAACAATCAGGACGTTTAGTTACATTACAAGTCGGAATGATTAGTTACATTACTTATCTGCGCATGTGCTCTCTAAATTACTAATAAATCACGAAGCATAGCTCCGGCCCCGCAGTAACTTTAACAATAGCCGTTACGGCCCTCCGACGACGAAAGGTTCCGCCCACCTGGTCTCAGCTTTTGATAAGTTCCTGCATCTTAGTGAGCAGGCCGGAATTTCAGTTCAGCGGGTTTGTGGATGGTGACTCATTCTTTCCAAGCACAACTTGGCCATGAGGGGCGAGATATCAAGATGTTCTCATGCTACAAACAATCTATTGGATCAAACCACGAGAGATAAAAATCGAAATCACAATCAGGCAACCATGCCAGCGGTGAACATTCCAAAGCCATAAAAATTCCAATGTCATCTTTTCTTTTTTCTTTTTACAAGTACAACAAAGAGGTAAGGATGCAAGGTGTGCATCATTGAAATAACAGTAACCATTTGTCATATTCTTGCCCTTGTTAGTAAAACCTCACAGATGTATCCCCAAGATCCTTAATCTCTTGAATCATGGAAAAGCCAGAGAGTAAGAGAAGAAAGATTGTCGCTCACCGAGCACAGAAGAATAACAAAAACAGCAAAGACAAAACTCATTCGACAAGTCCGACAGTAAATTACGTACAGTGTCTCAATCCTTTCATTGTAATCAAGAACACCCAACTTCAGGCCACTGTGAGCCCTTTCCCATCACACCTCCCCACTCCCACCCTCACTTTATAATAATGAAGGTAGAACATGTGACCTCTCCACGGGGCAAGTCCCTTAGAGCTTCCATGGTTCATGGGTTAATACTTCATGCAATTTTAACAAAGTACCACGGCCTTCAAAAGCCTTCCAAGTATTGAGATTAGCTTTGCTGAACAACATTCAATATTATGGTAGTTGGGCCGATTCGAATGGCACAGCCAACTCTTCCACGAGTAAGCCCAACTTATCTCAGGGGTTGAACATGACTGCACCGGTCGAATGCAAAATCGTCTAACCAAGAAATTAAATAAATAAATAACTTTTCCATATCAGGTGAGAGTGAAAAGTCAAGAAAAACGAGTGGTGCCCGAGTGAGAGTCCCTCACTAAAGTGAGTCGAGGAACAGTTCAACCATCACCGACATCGCTTCCACCCCCACCCTAAAGAATATCAATGGTTAACAATTAATTTCACAAAACAAGTCCAATTCCAACTCATTCGGAAGGACTGGGATGCATGTTGCTTCCCGAGCAAACCCGTCGCTGGGATTTTCAGAGGGGGCTCGTTTCACATGAAAGTGCCCCCCCCCCCCTTCGCTTAAATGGGCGCTCCCCGAAAATATTTGGAATTTACAGCTTTTCTGAGGAATTACTGATGTATTCCAGGACACAAAAAACCCATTACGGCGGGAACCTGGCAGTTTGAAGGAAGGTAATGGTTCTTGAAAAATTTCAATTATTACGTCACGTTCAATCGAGGATGGTCGAGTTTGCTCTGCTGTGTTCACTCTGAAGACTTAAACCTATTGTGACTGTTATGAAACCGGCCCCCGGGTGAACGAACATCCATGACACATCGAGTTCCCTATTCAGTAATATCGTTAATGTGTGTGCCCAGACAGGCGCCCACCCATTGTCTAGAGGGGAGCGGGACAAATGTGTTTAGTGGGCTATAGTCGGTCTTCTTCCTTTTCCTCTACACCTACTCCTGTTCTTTCTTTATTTCTCCTTTAAATCCTCTTTTATTCATGGCTCATATACAGTGGTTGCCATTTCATGCACCCCACAGTACCATTCGGTTCTCTCTCTCTTTCCCAAATTACCATTTAACATTCTTCATATATATGTATATATTGTTGTGGCCCGGGTCGCGGGGTGCGAAACGACCACTAGGTGGGGAAAACTTGCGTCGTCTCCCATCCAAAGTTCCCGGAATTGTAGGCCGTCGCTCGGATAACTCCGCGAGCCGGCGGTCGTCTAACCGACCGTGGATGCCAATATCTCAACCGCGTAGCGTAGGGTCTATTTGTCTATAACCAATTTCCCTAATTCTTCTTCTTCTTCTTCTTTCGGCTGCTCCCGTTAAGGGTCGCCACAGCGGATCATCCGTTATGATCCGCATAATGATTTGGCACAGGTTTTACGCCGGATGCCCTTCCTGACGCAACCCTGGTCGCCTCTTACGACACAGGGATATGGTAACGTACACCTATTCTAACCGGGCATACACCGGGCCCAGTACACTGGTACTCACTTCGCGACCTCGGAAGGATGACAGGCTGAGTAAACCTCCTGGTGTGTATTAATTCAAGCGGCCAACGGGGCTTGAACTCAGGACCTTTTGGATCCCAAGCCGCTACCCTAACCACTACCTAACACCAGGCTTGAACCAATTTACCTAATTAACTACGCGATATTTACTACCGGGAAACCACGCCCTCGGCACGTCTTGCTCGAACAGGGTCACTCGACCGACTACGGTAGAGTCCAACACCAACTCCGGTTCGGGTGCAGCCGAGTGGAAACTGCCAAAGCCGTGCCGGCTCGGATGAACGGATTATCGGGATAAAACCCCGCCTAAACTCAGATCAGAACCATGCTGGACCAATTCAAGAAGGGACGCAAACGAACTGGAACATTTCTAACAAGTTTTATTTAAGTAAATGAGACACAAAGCAAGACTTAACGCGAAATATGCAAGAAGTATTTACAATGATCCAAAAACACTTATTCAGTTCTACTTTAAGAGGGCCCACACGCAGACACACACACAAATGAAAAGAAACCCAGAGTTCTTTATTGGACCCTCGCAGCCGAGGAGAGAGACAAGCTGGGGGTCAGAGTTCAGATGGGTACCTGGCCGTCGGAGAAAGGGCTACTCCGTGCTGTGCACCTAACAATGGTCTGGTTTGGTCCCCAGTCGCACGTGTGGGACTCGAGGTTCGTGGCGGAGCTCGGGTGGTGAGTAGCGGGATCCACGGAGGGGGTCGGGGTCGCTCTTTCCTTCCTTGTAGGGGCCAGAAGAGACACGTTCGCCGCCTTGACGACCTTCGTAACAGCAAAAACCCCTTTCGTGACAGCAAAAACCCTCCAAAAAGACCCACCAAAAACTCTCCAAGACCACAAAAAGACCCCTGCCTCAGAGAGTGTTCGGGAATTTATGGACCTCCCTCAGCGGCGAGGGGCCTTGGTGAACACACCTCGCTGTCCGCCTTTGATTGGACAGGGTCCCACGCATACCTTTCAGGGGCGGGCCTTTGCCCCTGCCGGGAAACCCCAGCCACTCTTCCAAGCAGGTTCATACTTGACGAGTAACAGTATCAACGCTGCAAGCCCCTGCCGGAAACCCCAGCCACTCTTCCCCAAGGGTTCATACTTGACGAGTAACAGTAGCAATGTTGCAAAGGTTGTCGTGAAAGAGTTACAACGTTCGTGGAGCCGAGAAACCGAACGCCGAGATCTTGCCTTGGCACGTCAGGGTGCGAAGGCAGCTGGTTGGTGGTGGATCGTGATGGGCTGAGGGGTCATGCAGATGGGATGGTTGTTCGATGGCTTGTTGGAGGGTTCGTTGGATGTAAATATTAATAACCGAACTAAAAAGAAATCGCAACGCATGCCTTTGACTCTCCCACTAGACAAAAGGAAAGGGATCTGACTACACTCATACTTAACGACATAACTGACTTTTGGACATCTGTATGTTGAATGCAAATGGTTTCCAGATCCATAACAATATATATATATTATATTGTTACGAATTCGCGCCCACGGCGTGCGATCGACCGCATTTCCCTAATAGCAGCCGCGTCGCCAACCAGGACGAACAATTCAGTCGTGACCTTCCGGAACAACGCCGGAACCCTGTCACGGGTGGGTCTTCAACCCCACCACGGCCTAGCCAATTTTCTACCCGCGCAAAATAGGGTCAATCGCCGAATATCGATATACCTAAGTACCTGCGTGGGTAGCCTACCGGAGACCGTACCTCGGCGCAGGTCGGCTTGGACACGAACCGCTCAAGCGGTCCGTTCCATTCTGCAGTGATAACCGAGCGGGTATTATCGCCCGACCTCGCCGCGTCTACCCCCAAAGACAAGGGCGCCAGACAGGGTCCGTAGACCTTTATGGCGTGGAGCCTGGATGACCGACAGGCCCCACGAGACCGTTGCAGGTTACCTGCACCTCGTGGTGCGGTGGTAGGCGAGTCGCGAAGTCTGTCCCCCACGGCAGCTAGGACAGCCGCGGCTGAGCTCGGCCTTCCACGGGGCTGGTGAGCTCTCTCCGGCGCTCTCCACACGGATGCGCAGACTTGCGCGACAGAGCCGGCAAAGCGGCACCTCCCGTCCGCGTCCCTGGCGCCACGTCGGACTCCACACCGACTGCGAGCTCCGACGAACGGGTCGTCCCACGGACCGCTTCTCCTAGACAGGCCACCAAGCCGAAGATCCCGACCAAGAAGACCACCAGAAGAAACCCAACAACAACACTTGGCGTCCTGCGCGCCCTTATATTCCTCAGTTCCAACGCCTCGCTCCTCCCCGTTTATCGCTCCGCCCCACTTCCAGCTCCTGCGGGAAGCTTCGAGAAAGGGGGCGTTCCTTATTTCCAGTGCCTCACTTCCACGAACCGACCAATGAGACAGTACTCCCCGATCGGCGCGCACGAAAAACAGGCGGGAAATCCGCGCGCCACCGATATACCTTGTTCTTTTTCCTTGGCGTTCCGAATCCCTTGTTCCTTTCGCTTTGTAGAGACGGTTTTTATGAGCGGAGAGGGTTGTGGTTTGGCTTGTGGAGAAGGGATCGGCAGTTGGCGTAGCGGGGAAGGTGGTTAGGTGATTGGCGTAATTGTGATTGGCGTTGTGGTGATGAGGATGGCGTGGTTTGTTGAGAGGCAGGTGTGGTTGTGGTTGTGGTTGGTGGTTGAGGTGATCATGGTTGTTGTGATGGTGGCGTTGTGAAGGTGGTTGTGGTGGTTGAAATGTGGTGGTCCAAAATAACGATAGTCAAAGAAAAACACTATCTCAAAGGATCACAGCCCTGTTAACACGAATAATTCCCATTAAACAATGGTGGGGAAATCTAACTGAACACAGACTTATCGATCTAACTGAACTAAGGACCTTTATGGTGTTCTGCGAATTTCCACAGCCGTAACAATATTGTTACGGTTGTGGAAATTCGCATTACACCATAAAGGGCCCTCAGGTGAGATATCTCTGTAAGTACATGTGTAGTTAGCACAAACCCATTGTATAGAGGGAATTTATGTGATCCATCCGGGCTGCGACGCTTTGAGTTAGCCATTTTTCTGTTCTATCTTTTATTTCAAGCAAACAGCATCTCAACAACCACGCCATCCCCACCACAGCGCCAACCACACTACAACCACGCCACCTCCCACCATCTACGCTACCACATCTTCGCCACTCGCCATTCAATAGGCCCCGTGCGGTTACGATCTCCGCGGAGGAACAAACAAAAACCAACAACGATGCTCGGGGTTTTTCCCGCCTGTTTCTCCTGTTTAAATTCTCCGCGCTCGGTGTGGTGGAAGTGCGATCCGAGCCGGGGGTCAAAGGTGAGAAAAGGTGGGGGCCTCTTTTTGGGGGAATAATTCTCTGGCCCTGAGCCAAAAACTGACTCCCCCGGCCCCCGCACGGGGCGGGGTGGAGGGAGAGCGAGAGGCACGCCCCCTTCGAGAGGCTTCTCCAAGAAGCTCGAAGGGAGCGGGGCCGAAAACGGGCGGAGCGAAGGGCGGAGCCCCGCGCTACAAAAGGCGGACAGCTCGGACCCTAAGTTGAGTTAAGTTGAGTTGAGTAAGTTGAGTTGTTTTTCGAGGCTTCCTGTCTCCTAAGAGAGGAGTTGTCTTCGGGCTTCTGTCTCCTAAGTTGAGTTGGTTTTCGAGGCTTCCTGTCTCCTAAGAGAGAGTTGTCTTCGAGGCTTCCTGTCTCCTAAGAGAGGAGTTGTCTTCGAGGCTTCCTGTCTCCTAAGTTAGAGTTGTCTTCGAGGCTTCCGTGTCTCTAAGTTAGAGTTGTCTTCGAGCTTCCTGTCTCCTAAGTTAGAGAGTCTTCGAGGCTTCCTGTCTGCTTGTCTTGTCGGGGAAGAGGTCCTGCGCTCGCGGCTTGGCGAGCGGCCTGTGAACGAGGCACGGACGGGAGACGCGGCAGCGCCGGTTGTGAGGTGGACCTGCGCGTCCGGACGAGGAGTGCGGAGAGGGTTCGCCGGCCGCGAGAGAGGTCGGGGCCAGGCGCGACCACGCTGACGGTCGTGGGAAAGGGGTCACCGGCCACGAAAAGGAAGTCGCGACTTCTTTTCTTTTTCCTTTGCTTTTTGTGTAAATGCTTGTGGTGGCGCCGTCCGTAAAGTAGAACTGCGTAAGTGTTGCTGTGTGTCGGTCTTATTCGGTTTTAACTCTGCATTTGTTTTGTTGCATAATTGTTTTGCTGTAAATACGTGCGTCTGTGTGTGTGTGTGAATAAAATGCTTGCTTGTTGAACTGTTCCCGCTCTGCTTCGTCTCCTTCCTTTTTATTGACTCTCCATCCTGCATCGCGTAAGAGATTCGTAGTGGGTTTGAAACGCCCGGTAATTAATCGGAACCGTCAAGGCGCGACGATAACTCCGCTCGGTTATCCCTGTAATACGGAACGAACCGCTTAAGCGGTTCGTGTCCGGAGTCAGCCTGTGGTGTGGTCGATCGCCCGGTCACCACTCGCGCAGGTACTTAGGTAGGTCGAATTGGCGAGCAACCCTATCCTGCGCGGTGGGCAATTGGCACGATCGTGGTAGGTTAAACCCCCACCCGTGACTAGCTCCCGGCGTTGTTCCGAGAGGGTCACGACTGAATTGTCTGTCCGGTGGGCGACGTGCCCTATTCGAGTTACGTGGCCGATCGCACGCCGGCGGGCGCGAATTCGCAACAATTATATTATATATTATATATATATATATATATATATATCTTTCTTCTTTCGGCTGCTCCCGTTAGGGGTCGCCACAGCGGATCATCCGTATGATCCGCATAGTGATTTGGCACATGTTTTACGCCGGATGCCCTTCCTGACGCAACCCTGGGCGCCTCTTACGACACAGGGATATGGTACACCTATTTTAACCGGGGTATACACCGGCCCAGTATACTGGTACTCATTTCGCCGACCTTGGAAGGATGACAGACTGAGTCAACCCCCTGATGTATTAATTCAGTGGCCGAACGGGGCTTGAACTCAGGACCTTTGGATCCCAAGCCGCTGCCCTAACCACTGCGCCAACACCAGGCATATATATATTATATATAATATTATAATATATATATATATATATATAATATAATATATATATATATATATGTGGTATAACCTGCTATTCATAATTCCCTTTCTTTATTAACCCTCTCATATACCATCATATACAACCACATTCTGAAACACAGTAGCACCACCGCCAACCACAATACAGATGACAAAGGAAAGAACAACGTTCCTGTTTTCAAACACATTGGGTGGGAAAGACAGCTGGGTAGGAAAACCCATGAACGACGTGGTCACGTTGACTCGGGGGAGGATCTCAACTCGAGGATGATTGACAGCCAAAGGAGGTGTTGCCTGGTGAGCATACCAATGAGGACATGCTATCGCGGGTCAAAAGGGAAGCCACGACCTTTGCTTCCGGGAACTCCACCCCCCATGAACTCTGATCCCACAAGTCTCCGTCCCGTTCAAGCTGCTTAAAGCACGAAACGCCAGACCGTTCGCTGCTGTCGAAATGCACTGGGGTCCCCGTGACAACCTGCCGGCCTGTTCGTGCTGAGAAAGGAAAGACCACGGTTGGAGTTTATGCTGAGGCTAAGATGAGCTTTGCCAGACGGCACTGAAAGAATGGCGTGACGGTTGATCAAGCATGAGGCAGAGGCATGAGAGCAAACGAGCCGGGAGGTCCCCAGCACAGGGAAATAGCTCCACGACTGGCAAACACTACCTGTCTCTTGCTTTGCTCTACAAAACCCTTTTCATCTACCTAGACTCACGAAGGGTATCACAATTATAAAGAGCTGTCGGTGACTTGCCTCTTGACCCTTCCGGGTGAGGCTTTTGATACGCATCTCACATTTTCCTTGAAACATACATCACTCACATTGTCTCACTTGCATCCACACCTTCCTGCTTTCCCTACCCCTCCTTATTCCTCATTTGTTTCGGGATTGGCGCATGTACGTCAACATGTGCCAAGGTGAGTGAAAGGCCGAACCAACACCTTGCTCTACCTCCATCTTCTGTTCTTGCTGTCTACAATTTCTCAGCATGATTTTGCTGGCACCAAGTTGTGTGTGTAACCGATTAAGATAACATCGTGGAAGGAGAATAAGTGCTAATGGTTAGAATCTGTCCTTTCGTACCTTTTCCCCGATTGGTTTATGTCCTAGTAAACGCATGCCATCACTGATTGAAATACTATTGCTTTATTGTGTTTGTAAATAAATGTGCTTGTTGAACGGTTCACCGTTTCCAATCTGCTTGCTCCATCTTTTCCTCTATTGGCTCGATTTAGCGTGCAAGACTCGATAGACATGAAGTTCTGCCCCACTGATTGGCTCCGTAATTAGCCAGCGCATACTCACGGTTCTGCTCGGCCGTAAAGAATAAATATATGTGTGCGCACTTTTACGGTTGTTTGGTGACATTGCCAAACCACCGGAAAAGGTGACCCATTGTAGAGCGAGGATCCTGCCAGGTTTGGTATTATCAATCGGTGTCCGTAGTTACTCAACAACCCGACGGGCCACGGACTTATCCACGGTACGGCAGTCTCCGAAAAGCCCCCCTCGTGGTGAACCCAGACCCCTGATCTGTAACAATCTCATAAGGACGAGCACTGCAAAGTTGCGTAACACAACGGCATTTCTTCACTGAACTTGGACCACGTCAAGCCGGCTGGAGGAAGGCAAATTGAGCGAGACCGACAGTTTAATTGAAAAAAACAAAAGAGTGAAAGGCGTGATACACTTGGGAGTAAAAACTACCTGAAAGCTGCCCAAAAACGATACCTTTCGATCGAGCGATTCTACCGTGTAAAGTACAAAATACAGATCCTGTGGGATGCCATTTTGACGTCACATGATCCGTTCGATTTGCAAGGATGTTATAATTGGTCATCTCTTAGTATCCTTGATATTTTTCAATGACATCATTACCTCTGCCACCGAGGTAGCCGGAGGTTATGTTTTCACCTCTGCTTGTCTGTCCGTTTGTCTGCGAGCAGGTTATCTCAAAAAGTTATCGATGGATTCGGATTAAATCTGGTAAACGGGTCCGGTAAGTGACAAGGACAGATTGATTCGATTATTTTTTGGTATGCAGAGTCGAGGCTCATCGAAGAGCGAGTACACTGAACGGATCAGGACGCAACAGACAAAAACAGGACGCAAAGGGAACAGTGGAGAGAGAGGGGGGGACACCAGCAGCAGAGGTGAAGGCCAAGACAGAGAGAGACTTGGACAAACAATGGGTGTGGGGAGGAGGGCAGAAACGAGGTTAGGTCAACAAGTACAGACAAGATCATGTCCCTGGACTGGGGACGAACAGCTGCCCTGAAGACCCGGAGGGAAGAACGAAACCGAAGAGGATGATCCAGATATATTTTTTAAAGATTTTCATGAAGATCCGGATTCGACGACTAGAATTTTAAAAGAGATTCTTCACCATTGAGAGATTGGGCCAAAAATGATATAGCACGATATCTCAAAAGGTTGTGGACGGATTCGGACAAAACTTGGTGGATGAGATCGGTAGATGATAAGAACAAGCGGATTCGAAACAAAATGTAAACTGTTCAGCCTGGCGGAGGGTATGTGCTCCACCGCGCTAGTTTATAATCTTCTCATGTCATGAAATGTTCATGCTGCATAAAGAAGTAATGAAGAATTAACATGTGGAAACAAAAAAAAGGCCAGCAGCATCCCTTTGGAGTGCAAGCAGACTGCACTTAAAAGCCAGGCCGAGTTATACCAAAGAGTTTTTAAATGATACGTGCTGCTTCCTTGCTCGATATTCAGCATTCAAGGATAACGGATAATCTCTCGAGGTTGGCATCCATGGGGAGGAGAAAATACTCCACTGAGTGCAATGACAAATGCGGTGCCATTGCTGTGACGTCACTGGGACGCAGAGTGTCCTGGGAAGTGCTGGCTCTTCCCCCAAGTGTGTGTTGTGTGTGTGTTGTGTGTGTGTGTGGGTGTGTGTGTGTGTGTGTGGTGTTAGGTTTATTTAAGCAAAGAGGTAAATCGTTCGAACTCCACAACCCCCCCAACACACCTCCCCCCCCCCCCCACACAACACCCCCCTCCCCCCACTAACACTCGAGGGAGGGCTTTCCAGACAAACGCGAGAACGACAGCTATCTTGAATGACGTCATTTATAATGAAACACCCTAAAGTGGTACCCAACAGTGACGTCACGGACCAGTCGAAAGATGTTCGCGCCGACTCGGGTGGTACCACTGGAACAATCGATCATAAAATATAAATGATCGTCACAGTCGAACCCCGTTAGGTTTTATTTGGGATGATTCGTGGGCTGGGAATTTAAAAGGGAGATGCGGACGAGTCACGAGGGGTGCGAAGTTCCAGGTCGGAGTTGAACCAACTGTGCGCGGCCCCAATCACGGCTCGGCTCTTCGGTGAATGGGTTATCCGAGCCACGGCATGGTGGACAGGAGGCCATCGTTGGATGCTTTAAAATGCCCATATCCACCGTAGTAACCGAGCTTGGAAATCAAGTTTGAGCAAAATCGATGGAAAAATGAGAGGACGACGGTCATCATGAGCGAAACGGTCGTGAAAAGGATCGAAAAGGAAGGCGACTTGTACATACCTGGTGCACGAGGAGGTTGAAAGGAGACGGGACGGGACGGGACGGGGCGGGCGGGACACCACGGAGCAGGTCACGCCGAAAGCCCCAAATCAATTTCTCCAGGTAAAAGTAATGGAGGATTGAAAGGACGAGCATGTACCTGTGGACGCCACACACGCACCATGTTCGTACACATTGGAATACTTTTACACACCACACACACACACACACACCATGTTCGTACACATTGAATACCTGTACACCTGCACGAATCTTCGTTTCACACACACACACACACACACACACACACACACAACACACACACACACACACACACACACACACACGTACCGGAAACAATATTACAAACAAGGCTCAGATGATAACGAGTTACAGAACTCGTGAAGCGGATGTGCAGCAAAGTGCGAGGCCTGCACACCGACTCACGACTACACAGCTCAAGAAAAGTTCGGAGAACAACCCGAACCAGAACCAGAACCAGAACCAGAACCCGAACCGAACCGAACCGACAACAAACGGCCAGTATGCATGACCAGACACGCCATGACACAACGGCTCTCCGGCTTACAGCGGCATAGCGAGCTGTTCGCGTCGACCCGAGCTCTCCCTCTCGGACTCTCGTTACCCCCACCCCAACGCAGCCCTCCCTGTCCCCTCGAGCTCCTCCCACCTCGACCCCCAAATGCCGAAGCCACTGCTCCCGCCCCCCGCCCCCTCGCCACGTGTAACGGCCGCGCAGTGCGAACCCAAACGTTGACTTTAAACGCAAAAGCAGTTACTTTGGGCCAATAATGATGAAAAGTGCGTTTTAGGGTACGTACCGGTCTTAAACAAGCTCCATATAGGGTTCGTGGTCCTATTAAACATCGTGACACCACCGATTTATGGCGGGGAGATAGCGGTTTAATGTGTTTCCTTTTTCGTTGGATTGGAACAGTTTCGTGCCTCCAATGTCTGTGCCCTTGATAGGAGAGGAGGAGGAAAGGGCCACGGGGAAGGAGGAGGTTCGCGCAGGTGTGTGGAGTTAAAGGGGTTTATTTTAATAATGGGACAAACTGAGAAAAAAAGTAGGAAGAAGTTGTCCAAATCGACCGGACAAACGAAAACCACTCTCGAACCGTCCGATAGGGCCGAACTCGCACTCGTGAAAAGGTAGCAAACGTTGGTTTAACCTTAACCACTTTACTAACTATAACGGGACTCGCAGATTAACCAAGCAGGTCCGTTCTTGGAATTTACTCCCAATAGAAGTGTGAAGCAACCCCACTAGGGGTCGCTCTCTCTCTCTAACACGTACAGAACCCAAAGAGAGGAGAGGGCACGGGGAAGGAGGAGGTTCGCGCAGGTGTGTGGAGTTAAAGGGTTTATTTTAATAATGGACAAACGAGAAAAAAAGTAGGAAGAAGTTGTCCAAATCGACCGGACAAACGAAAACCACTCTCGAACCGTCCGATAGGGCCGAACTCGCACTCGTGAAAAGGTAGCAAACGTTGGTTTAACTAACCACTTAACTAACTATAACGGGACTCGCAGATTACAAGCAGGTCCGTTCTTGGAATTTACTCCCAATAGAAGTGTGAAGCAACCCACTAGGGTCGCTCTCTCTTCTAACACGTACAGAACTTGTGTATGATCGTCCATCCATCCGATCATGGACACCTTCCGAGACCTTCACAATGTACGTGCTGAAGGGCATATGTCCGCCCGCTTTTGTCTGCCCCACTGTGTCTGCCCGCCCGCTTGTGTCTGCCCACCCACTGTGTCTGCCCGCCCGCTTTGTATCGCCCACCCACTTTGTGGATGCCCCCACCCCATCTTGTCTGCCCTGCCCACTTTGTGGTTGCCCCACCCCACTCCACTTTGTGGCTGCCGCCCCACTTTGTCTGCCCCACCCACTTTTTCGCTGCCCTGCCGCTTTGTGGCTGCCCACCCAATTTGTGGCTACCCCGCCCTGCTTTGTGGCTGCCCCGCCTGCCTTGTCTGCCCACCCACTTTGTGGCTGCCCGCCCACCTTGTGTCTGCCCCACCCTTTGTGTCTGCCCACCCCACTTTCTCTGCCCCACCCACTTTGTGGCTACCCCGCCTGCTTTGTGGCTGCCCCCCTGCCTTGTCTGCCCCACCCCGCTTTGTGGCTGCCCCCCCACCTTGTGTCTGCCCACCCCACTTTGTGTCTGCCCACCCCGCTTGTGGCTGCCCCGCCCCACTTTGTGGCTGCCTCCCCACTTTGTGTCTGCCCTGCCCCGCCCCGCTTTGTGTCTGCCCACCCCACTTTGTGGCTGCCCCGCCCCACTTTGTGGATGCCCACCCCACTTTGTGTCTGCCCCGCCCCGCTTTGTGGCTGCCGACCCGCTTTGTGGCTGCCCGCCCACTTTGTGGATGCCCCACCCACTTTGTGTCTGCCCCGCCCGCTTTGTGGCTGCCCCACCCCACTTTGTGTCTGCCCGCCGCTTGTGTCTGCCGACCCCGCTTTGTGGCTGCCCCGCCCCTTTGTGTGCCCGCCCGTTTGTCTGCCCCGCCCCGTTTGTGGCTGCCCCGCCGCTTGGTCTGCCCGCCCGCTTTGTGGCTGCCCCGCCCGCTTTGTGGCTGCCCCGCCCCATTTGTGGCTGCCACCCCGCTTTGTGGCTGCCCCACCCACTTCGCTGTGTGTCAATTGGCTTCTCTTGATTGTTGGACTTAAAATACACGAATTATCAGCCTTCATCTCCTTTTATTTATTTATTTTTTCTTTAAAGCAGTCGAGGAGTAAGTACCTCGACGAGTTGACATGATTGTTACAGGGAGTGCTGTCTAATCTGGATTCGATTCCCGACCTGGCTATCATTTTGGCGATTCACAGGTTGAGCATTGCATTACTATTAGAGGGGACCTTAATTATGAGCCGGCTGTCCAATCTGCTTTTTTCACCCTCGACAGCTGCCCCCCTCCCCCCCTCCAAGATGTAATAAAACCCTGAAACAAAACTCATTAAAACCACCCTTTTTCTGACACACACATCCATTGTTTTCTCCCCTAAGATTTAACTCAAAGGGCAGTGCATGAAGCTTACCGGGTTGTAGAACATCGTCAAGGACTCAACATCTCATAAGTTGTACCAAAATACCCAAGAACCAGCTCCACCAGTTCAAAGCGGGTGTTGAAGTGACG
>CM068963.1:43252079-43270714 GCA_035128595.1 Eptatretus atami | reverse complement strand
TTGTGTAATGATCGTCCATCCATCCCGATCATGGACACCTTCCGAGACCTTCACAATGTACGTGCTGAAGGGCATATGTCCGCCCCGCTTTGTGTCTGCCCACCCCACTGTGTCTGCCCGCCCCGCTTTGTGTCTGCCCCACCCACTGTGTCTGCCCCGCCCCGCTTTGTATCCGCCCACCCACTTTGTGGATGCCCCACCCCACTTGTCTGCCCTGCCCACTTTGTGGTTGCCCCACCCCACTCCACTTTGTGGCTGCCCGCCCCACTTTGTCTGCCCCACCCCATTTTTCGCTGCCCTGCCCCGCTTTGTGGCTGCCCCACCCCAATTTGTGGCTACCCCGCCCTGCTTTGTGGCTGCCCCGCCTGCCTTGTCTGCCCACCCCACTTTGTGGCTCCCGCCCCACCTTGTGTCTGCCCCACCCGCTTTGTGTCTGCCCCACCCCACTTTCTCTGCCCCACCCACTTTGTGGCTACCCCGCCCTGCTTTGTGGCTGCCCCGCCCTGCCTTGTCTGCCCCACCCCGCTTTGTGGCTGCCCCCCCACCTTGTGTCTGCCCCACCCCACTTTGTGTCTGCCCCACCCCCTTTGTGCTGCCCCCCCCACTTTGTGGCTGCCCCTCCCCACTTTGTGTCTGCCCTGCCCCGCCCCGCTTTGTGTCTGCCCACCCCACTTTGTGGCTGCCCCGCCCACTTTGTGGATGCCCACCCCACTTTGTGTCTGCCCCGCCCCGCTTTGTGGCTGCCCGACCCGCTTTGTGGCTGCCCCGCCCACTTTGTGGATGCCCCACCCCACTTTTGTCTGCCGCCCCGCTTTGTGGCTGCCCCACCCCACTTTGTGTCTGCCCGCCCGCTTTGTGTCTGCCCGACCCCGCTTTGTGGCTGCCCCGCCCGCTTTGTGGCTGCCCCGCCCCGCTTTGTCTGCCCGCGCCCGCTTTGTGGCTGCCCCGCCCCGCTTGTCTGCCCGCCGCTTTGTGGCTGCCCCGCCCCGCTTTGTGGCTGCCCCGCCCCACTTTGTGGCTGCCCCCACCCGCTTTGTGGCTGCCCCACCCCACTTCGCTGTGTGTCAATTGGCTTCTCTTGATTGTTGGACTTAAAATACACGAATTATCAGCCTTCATCTCCTTTTATTTATTTATTTTTTCTTTAAAGCAGTCGAGGAGTAAGTACCTCGACGAGTTGACATGATTGTTCACAGGGAGTGCTGTCTAATCTGGATTCGATTCCCGACCTGGCTATCATTTTGGATTCACAGGTTGAGCATTGCATTACTATTAGAGGGGACCTTAATTATGAGCCGGCTGTCCAATCTGCTTTTTTCACCCTCGACAGCTGCCCCCCCTCCCCCCTCCAAGATGTAATAAAACCTGAAACAAAACTCATTAAAACCACCCTTTTTCTGACACACACATCCATTGTTTTCTCCCCTAAGATTTAACTCAAAGGGCAGTGCATGAAGCTTACCGGGTTGTAGAACATCGTCAAGGACTCAACACTCCATAAGTTGTACCAAAATACCAAGAACCAGCTCCACAGTTCAAAGCGGGTCGTTGAAGTGACCGCGAAAGCAAGTGATGGCATTTGGACCAATCAAGAGCTCGCCAATGTTTGGGACACCCTGCATCATCCTTTGGATGGAGGGGTCCTTAAAACCCATTAACCAACACGACGCCCGTGGTTTAAACCCCTTGTGGTTCATTCAGTCGTGAACATTTCTGTGACAGAGAATCAACCCTGAACAGGTCAACGATTCATCAAAATGATGCTGCCAGAGCCACCACTTGACACACCAAGGGCATTTACCACTAGTCATGTCGGTTATACATGTACGTTCACAAAGACCGAATGTTTTAATTGTTACAATTTGTATTTCATTACTATTTGTATTCTTAACTCACCTACAATGTAGTTCTCGGGAGCTTGTGGGATGGCGCGTCGTCCGTCGAAAAATACTTGCAACTTCTTCTCTGAAACTACACACACAATTTCAATAAAATTTGACCACAACCACACAATTTGAAATTTACTAAGTCGGCCATTTTGACCTACTTAAAGTCATGTGACCGGAACAGCTTTGCAATTCCTGTTAAGTCAGGAGAGGAACGTTGCTGCAAAATTTCAGCTGCATCAGCCCAGTGGTTTGGCCGGAGAAGTCAAAAAAGGAAACAGACGGACGGACAGATGACGCGCGATGACAATACCTTATACCTGGAATGTAAATTCCACATAAGCTAATTAGCGGGGTCTGAGGGGTCCACGGAGGATGTTTGAGGAGGGTTGCCCCACCTAAAGAGTTCTTTGCATTCTTCTCAGAAACGACGCACACAATTCCGATGAAACTTTACTATGCCCTTCATCACCCATGATGTACCAAAGTTTGTTCATGCATTAAAAAATATAGGGGTCTCAGGGGTCTATGAAGGAAGTTTTTTGGGGGGGGGGTTGCTCCTAAAGAGGTATTTGCTTTTTTCTCAGAAACGACACACAATTCAATGAAACTCGACTTCAACCTTCATCACCCATGATTAGACTATAGGGCATGTAGTCAAAATCCCTTCAGAAAGTGCTTTTTGTGGTCTCCACATTGGAACTACATATATTATGTCTTAAAATATAGGTATTGCATGTCTTATCAATATACCCCTTTGTTCCCACGCTCAAAGTGAGGCATTAATTAGTAATTCCGCCTAAAAATAATGCGTCAAACAAGTAATGTTTTTTAACGGGTACTATAGGTCAAAAAGACCTGACTACATTCAAGGGTATTATCTTGCCAATGTTTTGACAAATGATGCCATGTTTGGTATCAACAGAATCATATAAGTGTCTAGTTTTAAGAAATACATTAATTAGCGCAAGTCAAGGTCAATCTTGTTAGTGACCCGAGGTCAAATGTCAATGACCTTAAATTTGGGCTAAGGTAAAATTAAAAAATTTGCTCTAATTTGTACACATTTACAAATATCAGATCATGCTGTAACATCACCAAGTTGTTTATAAGTTAGCAAGCTGTGATCCAATGGAGAGTTTTTTGAAAAAAATATTTTGCATGTTGCCATGGCAACGGTTTGCCAAATTTTGTGATTTTTTCTTGCTGATGAACTATTCGGACTACCATAAATTCTGAACTAAAGATATTTTCCAAAAATGCTCTCATTAGATCACAGACATAAAACAATCAATAATTGTGCCAATTTTCAAGGATGTAGCTCACTCACAACCTAAAAAAAATTACGACAAATCACAGAAAGCTGAAAAACGATAGAAGCGATGAAGATTCGCATCAAAATGGCCGACGTTACATTTTGCAGATCGAAGTAACGAATGTCTGTTTACATGTCAGCACATGCGGCTCAGTGGGTGAATACATTTAGACAATATTTAGATCAACAGATGGCAGATTTTTTATTCAATAGGTAGCAGGACATGCTGTGAACATATAGAAACACTTAGACTCTATTTAGAATTGCAAAACTTGCTTGAAAATAGGTGAAAAGGGGTTAGTTTAGACAAAATTACAACCGGAAGTGGATTTTTAGCACTTCCGGTTTGTAAAAATGAGACTAGGGTTGTTAAATTGCACTTAAAAGTAATGTTTGGTAATTTTGAGGAAAAATGTATGGATCCAACAAGATTAATATTGTATGGGTACAAAAAAAAAACAAAAAATATCCACCTCCATAGTCCCCATTAAAAGGGAACGTGGGTGTTGCAAGTGAGAGCAACAGATATGCTGTTTAAAATGGTTTCTTCACACAGTATTCCGGAGTTATAATCCATGTAAGTTTACCTTACATTAAAAAAGATTCTTCCTCTTCAAAGTTTTCTTCATCGAAGCAGATATTCCAACTTCATCCATTTCTTCTTCACTTTCTTCAGCATCGTCATCGCGTACATGCATGTTGTCACAGTTCTTGCACTCGCACAGTTCGGTACAACATAGCCCCAAAGACACACAACACTGGTCATCTGCATCTGATGCTTTGCACTTGGACTTCTTGCAGGTGCAGCGTGAGAGTTCAAGAATGCTCTGTTGAGCAGGTTGCATTTCCGTCCAGTTTATTGAGAGGCTGCCATCGATAATTTCAACCATGTCCAGCTGGTGATGGGATATCTGGGTGATTGTCAAAGCTGCGCTTGCAAACAGCTGCCTGGAAGTTGGCTCGTTGTACGTGTTTGATGAGGGCATCTCGGTTGTGGCATGACACTTTCGTTTCTTGTAGCGATCGAAAACATAGAATCCATGCATCGTTGACATGACTGTACTCCTGCTGGCTGTAAAGCTTGCAAACGAAATCCTCCAGTAAAGAAACAAGCTCGTCTGTTACGGAGAAAGACTCGCCAAGCATTTGACACGCATGGAAAAGGATTTATTTTGGTGAGAAGTTTGATTGCTTTTGTTTTCCCTTTGCCGTAAAAGGAACTTACAGAATCGCATCCTGTGAAACAGTGGAGACCTATGATGGCTTTTGCGATGTCATCTCCAAGCTCCTGCTGTATGGCTGTAAGTCAATGGTACGTACATGTCGTCTCTGCCAGTGTGGAAATACAACTGGGACCCACAAGGTGCGATACAAGTGCCACACCAATAACAAACACGTCAGTGTCTGGGCTTTTGATGATGATGCTTCTGATGCCTTGGGTGCTGATGTAATGTGCATGTAGGAGCATCCTGGTGTCAGCCTCCTCTTGGGTGGAATGGAGCTGCGGTATTTCTTCAATGCTGATGGTACCATTTCTTGTGTGATGGAATGACACATCTTGCCATGTGCAACATACAGTGTGATGCCTTAAAGTTGTCTCTCCACAAGTACTCCAATGGTTGAACAAGAAGTGAATAGCTGTTCCTTATTGAAGCTGTTTGCCAGATATTTCTTCCATTGTTTAGGTACAGGTGGTCTGCCTTGGATATTTTAATCCTCTGGGAACCACTCGCTGCCCCTCGTTTCCTCTCAGCACCCTTATTACTGATCGATGGATACGTGTCTGTTACAAAGTGTACAGAGTTGGAGGTACTACTTAGTGCCAGGTACACTAACTGTCTCAGAATTTTTTCGCCAGTTGACCCATGCTTTCGGGCATTCCTTTTGAACTCATTTGCTGAAGCATGGCCATGCCATCAACTACCCATACGCCTCCCTTGGGTGGGTCCACGACAGGTGAACCTCAGGTACACTTTCTAGGTAGTGTAGCAGCCTCGCCTTGTTAGTTTTAACTAAGCATCCCTCATAAGTCGCAAGGGCTGGTGGATACGGGCTCAACGAGTATGTCATCATGCTTTTGAGATTCACTTTTCGTACTTTGCCAATGATGACCAGCCTTGCCAACAACTCACGATCACTTTTCAAAGTAACATCTTTCCTTTAACCTTGATGGTTTGCTTGTCTGCATCTGAAATGTTTTCAGTTTCATCTTCTTCAGCGTTTGTTCAGGTCTACATCATTACCTTGCAAGCGGCTTTTAGAAAATTGACGAAAGCTTCATCGCCTTTTACTTTTGCGGTCATGAGGTCAGAATACACATCATCTGGTGCAATGACTCCAGATGACAGTGAACCAGATCATTAGCATCCATTTCCGGGTCATTTTCGAAAGGATTCGTCAGCTCGTGATGGTACTCATTATGTTGTTTACGTCGTCTCATCCCTAGTCATTCGACTGTTGGTAAGGTCTGCCCTTTTTGAAGATTTCTGCCCTTTGCCAGCCATCTCTTCACATTGTCTGGTTATCGCTGCTCGTTGATGGTGCGCTCGTATCCAACGATTGGTAGCTCCTTGGTTGTGTGAGAACCCTTTGATCCCACCTCTTGTTTTGGAGTCTCTATTTGCCGTTTGCTCGATCGTCATACACAAGCTACCTGTGCAAACCCGTGAGTATCTTGTCGCTGAAAGGCAAAGTGTCACTGACCAATTCTTTGTAGATGTACTGATGTGAAGTAGGTAGCGGCTCATCTCAAACCAATAGACTGGGTAACGTGAGTAGTTGGTTCGGTCATAGGCAAATATCCACGGTAGGAGTGCCCTAACTGCAGCAAGATGAAGGTGCCAGTTTCCTTCCCGTGTAGCCCTGATGAAAAGGAGGATGTCCTCTATCATTTCCAGGTAGGAGTTCCAAAAAGCAAAGGTAGCATTCTTGTTCCCTCTGTGATGAAACTGTCATATTCATTCATCATGCCTGAAAGGATGCGCCTTCCACATGCTGCACATACTGGCCTGGGAATGATGATTGTAATGATGAAATCACATCTCGATACTGCTCTTGCATTTCCAAAGGAACACTCTCCATAAAGCTTTGCCAGCAAAGCCGATGTAATGCCTCTGCCATAAGTTTGTGGCAGCGGATGCTTCTGTTGTAGTTGTGGCCATTCATCACACGCTCACAGAACCTGGTGCCACTGCACTGGATTCAATAGGACATCTTGCAATCCCACATCCTGAAATCTTTTTCCACACACGCCAAAGCTGTCATGGTTGTATGGAATGCCCAAGTCTTAACACAATTCTGTCCATGAAAATAGGTGTTTGCCATCTGATTGTCTGGCCTTGGCATAAATAGCCTGATCCATCACTACTACGACAACTGACGGGAGCTCCAGTTGGTCTGCTATTTCAATGCTTCGATGGAGGATGGTATTCACAGTATTCAGATCAGTTGGACTATCATTTACAACAGGAGGTATGCAATGGTTGCTTTTGGGGGATGCTGTGTCAGTAACTGATTGAATCCAGTCCAAGCAGGAAGAAGACGTTTATGTGGCCATTTGTAATGTAGAAGCGGCATCTTTCTTCTGTGTGAGGATATAAAGTTGGCTCATAGTGTGTCATTTCCAGCTTCATATTGCCAGCAAATGCTTCGGGGACGACTTCTTCTCACCACTGAATGTAACCACCTCTGTATGTGGTGCTGGTAATGAGCGCTTTCTTGTCTTTCTCATTCCTGTACTGGTGAAGTGTAGAATGTGCATCTGTATCCTGATGAATCTCTGCATGCTGCACAGCTATGCCGTTGGTATTATGGGTTGTGTCTTTTCCCGAAAGTGTCTGCTCCCCAAAATCATTGTTGTCCCAGATGAGAGTTGTGAAGACAGACTTCTGCAAGCACGATGGAAGAGCTCTAGAACCTCGTTGGACTTCTTGCTGTGCCAAGGCAGTATCATGCTCGAGAACACTGGTGTGCGAAATGCTATAGCCAAAACCATTAAGTAAGCCTATTAGCGTGCGATCACTAAGATGCCGTACCGCCATTGCTAGAGATGACTGCTTCGGTAACATTGTCTTGCCTTTAGTAGCTAGGTAGATGATGTCCTGGGCAATGGTTAATATTCGATGGTCTTGCACATCACCAACCTTTACACGGTTTACACCTCTGGATCATCAGATGCTCAACAACCCATGCAAGAAAGTTGTATAAAATGGTTGGAACTATCTGGCGGGCAGCATCCATGGTTAAGTCACCTGAGGTTGGAGGCCAGGGAAGAGTTGTAGAGTTTGTTGTATCCATCACAGCATTCTTCAGATCTAGGGCTGTTGAATAACGCTCTCTTAATGATGATATTTGAGGTACGACCTGTCTTCTGTTGCACTGTTTTGGCCGTTTCACTGGAGGTGGAGACTCCTCAGCATCAGTTGTATCTGTGTCGTTGTATTTGTGTCTGTTTCTGAGGTGACCGTATCCTTACAAGCTCTTCAGCTGATAGGGTTCAATGTATACCAGTTCACTCTGGTATTTTTTTGGGGGCTGAATGAAGCAAAGCTGGGATATCTCCTTCTGATTCTTTGTTTCAGGCTATGGGTTTTGTAGTTGGACGAGTCCTTCCCTTCAATGTCTTTTACTGCCTTATCAAATATACGTTTCAATGACGTAAGCCGGTAGATCTCTTTGTTCTTCAGAATTTCTGCGTTAATTGTATAGTTACAAAAACTGTCAAATGCTTGAGAATATATCTGTTCTGTAGCTGCATGAACATGTTGAGGGTTAGATCTTCTCAAATAGTCTGTGTATCCTTGTAGCAGCTCCGGTGATATCTGACTTCTATAGCTACACAGCACGATCTCTGATACGAACAAGAATATTTTTGTCATCTTTTTCCTCTGCAGCTAGTCGAAGCTTGCCTCCATCAATCTGTTCACAAAGCGTCAATGGTTCTTTCTGCTTCTGCCTCTTGAATCCTGAAATGTCTTACCACTCCTGCATACGATACAAACTGTTGGCAAGATGTGAGAATTTTAGTCGGCCTGTTTTGCAATGTTAGAAGTGGAACGCAAGTGTCTTGCATCAGATTGCAGCAGTGTATGTTTGTCTCGTTCTCCGCTTGAAGAAAATGCAGAGGGATCCAGTTCTGTATACAACAAACACAAAATATTAACTCATAAGTGTATACATGTACCGTTACGAAATCAGAAAAAAAACACAACAAACACATGCACAATCAAAAACAGAGGCTTAAGAAAATGTTATTTTGCTCTCGTGGAATTTACAGGTGGGTCGGTACATTGGCATGCAGTGTTTTTTGTTGTTTTTTTTTAATTATAAAGTAAAACAGGAGTTTGTTTAATTGAACATTAAAAAAAATCAAATGCTCTAGTGATTCTTGTCAGTGGAGGTCAACACAACAATTTTTAGGCCTAATCATTCATACATGTAACTGATGCAACAATCAATTTACACACATGTGCAGCAGATCTGCTTGGCTTGAAAAAAAAAGTTTCCAAAAGCTATCCAAAAAAACCAAAATGCACCATTTTCAAAAATGAAATTTTGGGTAAAGATTTCTTAATCTAAAAATTTGCTAAAATTACACATATTAATGGTCAATTCAATTATAAAATAGGTTAAATTGGGAAAAATATAAGTTTGTGCAGCACTATAAAGGATTTAAAAGAAACTAATTTTCTAAAGCAAATGGCTCCTTGGAAGAATTTTCCTCTATTTTTAAAATGAAATAACTAGATTTTCAAACCCCAAAATGCTGTACTTTCCTTTAAAAACTAATCAAAAAGTGTATGTGGCAACCTACTGAAATATATTTCTTCTCTAAATAGAACTTTCTCTTTGGTATTAGTATCTCTACTGTTGAGATTTTTTTTTAATTGTCAGTTTTGCTGCAGTTATAATTACTGCACAACATGGACTACCAGATAAATACAGTGCACATGTTAGGCAGAAACAAAAACAAAAAAAAATTAAAAACATTTGCTTGCCCTCCCCCAACTGACTTATTTTTATGTAAAGGAATACCAACCTAAATTCAACATTCAAATCTGCACACATTTTTTTTTCTGTTTGAAATTGCACATTCTAAATTACATCAAAACTGATGAATTTAAACAATCATTCAAAGGGAGGAAAAAATGATTATGATTAATGATTAAGTTGGTAGGTAGAATATATTTGGGAAAGGTCTTCTATCAAGTCATTCAGTCAAACATTTTGCGGGGTCTTGCAGGGTGCAGGTTGGCTCCCTACCGAGACCCTAGACTCCCGTGTTATAAATCCTCCAACAGGATATCTATGGTAGGCATCTACCGTTTGTAGGCAGGGTATATGCAGAATATTGAAAAAGCTCGAAGATATATGGATCGATCTAACTACATGTAAAAAAAAAAGTCCCACATTTTACGATTCATGTAGACTACACAAATCACAACATTTGGGACTGACCTGACCCAATATCATAGGCCTCCCTACGTGATTGTACATGCAATTTTCTCATTTCATCTCTCCGAAAGCAAGTGATGGCATTTGGACCAATCAAGAGCTCGCCAATGTTTGGGACACCCTGCATCATCCCTTTGGATGGAGGGGTCCTTAAAACCCCATTAACCAACACGACGCCTCGTGGTTTAAACCCCTTGTGGTTCATTCAGTCGTGAACATTTCTGTGACAGAGAATCAACCCTGAACAGGTCAACGATTCATCAAAATGATGCTGCCAGAGCCACCACTTGACACACCAAGGGCATTTACCACTAGTCATGTCGGTTATACATGTACGTTCACAAAGACCGAATGTTTTAATTGTTACAATTTGTATTTTCATTACTATTTGTATTCTTAACTCACCTACAATGTAGTTCTCGGGAGCTTGTGGGATGGCGCGTCGTCCGTCGAAAAATACTTGCAACTTCTTCTCTGAAACTACACACACAATTTCAATAAAATTTGACCACAACCACACAATTTGAAATTTACTAAGTCGGCCATTTTGACCTACTTAAAGTCATGTGACCGGAACGAGCTTTGCAATTCCTGTTAAGTCAGGAGAGGAACGTTGCTGCAAAATTTCAGCTGCATCAGCCCAGTGGTTTGGCCGGAGAAGTCAAAAAAGGAAACAGACGGACGGACAGATGACGCGCGATGACAATACCTTATACCTGGAATGTAAATTCCACATAAGCTAATTAGCGGGGTCTGAGGGGGTCCACGGAGGATGTTTGAGGAGGGTTGCCCCACCTAAAGAGTTCTTTGCATTCTTCTCAGAAACGACGCACACAATTCCGATGAAACTTTACTATGCCCTTCATCACCCATGATGTACCAAAGTTTGTTCATGGCATTAAAAAAATATAGGGGTCTCAGGGGGTCTATGAAGGAAGTTTATTGGGGGGGGGGGTTGCTCCCTAAAGAGGTATTTGCTTTTTTTCTCAGAAACGACACACAATTTCAATGAAACTCGACTTCAACCTTCATCACCCATGATTAGACTATAGGGCATGTAGTCAAAATCCCTTCAGAAAGTGCTTTTTGTGGTCTCCACATTGGAACTACATATATTATGTCTTAAAATATAGGTATTGCATGTCTTATCAATATACCCCCTTTGTTCCCACGCTCAAAAGTGGAGCATTAATTAGTAATTCCCGCCTAAAAATAATGCGTCAAACAAGTAATGTTTTTTAACGGGGTACTATGGTCAAAAAGACTGACTAACATTCAAGAGGTATTATCTTGCCAATGTTTTGACAAATGATGCATGTTTGGTATCAACAGAATATATAAGTGTCTAGTTTTAAGAAATACATTAATTAGCGCAAGTCAAGGTCAATCTTGTTAGTGACCCGAGGTCAAATGTCAATGACCTTAAATTTGGGCTAAGGTAAAATTAAAAATTTGCTCATAATTTTGTACACATTTAAAATATCAGATCATGCTGTAACATCACCAAGTTTGTTTATGAGTTAGCAAGCTGTGATCCAATGGAGAGTTTTTTGAAAAAAATATTTTTGCATGTTGCCAATGCGAACGTTTGCCAATTTTGTGATTTTTTCTTGCTGATGAACTATTCGGACTACCATAAATTCTGAACTAAGATATTTTCCAAAAATGCTCTCATTAGATCACAGTCATAAAAATCAATAATTGTGCCAATTTTCAAGGATGTAGCCACTCACACCTAAAAAAATTACGATCAAATCACATGAAAGCTGAAAAACGATAGAAGCCGATTGAACAGACATTCGCATCAAAATGGCCGACGTTACATTTTGCAGATCGAAGTAACGAATGTCTGTTTACATGTCAGCACATGCGGCTCAGTGGGTGAATACATTTAGACAATATTTAGATCAACAGATGCATCTTATTTTTTATTACAAGTAGCGAGCCACAGACATGCTTGGAACATATAGAAACACTTAGACTCTAATTAGAATTGCAAAACTTGCTTGAAAATAGGTGAAAAAGGTATTTTTTAGACAAAAATTACAACCGGAAGTGGATTTTAGCACTTCCGGTTTGTAAAAAATGAGACTAGGGTGTTGAAATTGCACTTAAAAAGTAATTTGTAATTTAGAGAAAATGTATGAGTCACAAGATTAATTTGTATGGGTACAAAAAAACAAAAAATACCACCTCCCATAGTCCCCATTAAAAGGAACGCGGTTTGCAAGTGAGAGCAACAGATATGCTGTTTAAAATGTTTCTTTACACAGTATTCCGAGTTATAATCCATGTAAGTTACCTTACCATTAAAAAGATTCTTCCTCTTCAAAGTTTTCTTCATCGAAGCAGATATCTCCAACTTCATCCATTTCTCTTCACTTTCTTCAGCATCGTCACGCGTACATGCATGTTGTCACAGTTCTTGCACTCGCACAGTTCGTACAACATAGCCCCAAAGACACACAACACTGGTCATCTGCATCTGATGCTTTGCACTTGGACTTCTTGCAGGTGCGTTAGGATTCAAGAATGCTCTGTTGAGCAGTTGCATTTCCATCCAGTTATTTGAGAGGCTGCCATCGATCAATTTCCAACCATGTCCAGCTGGTGATGGGATATCTGGTGATTGTCAAAGCTGCGCTTGCAAACAGCTGCCTGGAAGTTGGTCTCGTTGTACGTGTTTGATAAAGCATTCTGCTCGTTTGGTGCATGACACTTTCGTTTCTTGTTAGCCATCGAAAAATAGATACCGTCATCGTTGACATGACTGTACTCCTGCTGCTGTAAAGCTTGCAAACGAAATCCTCCAGTAAAGAAACAAGCTCGTCTTTACGGAGAAAGACTCCCAAGCATTTGACATCGCATGGGAAAAGGATTTATTTTGGGTGAGAAGTTTGATTGCTTTTGTTTCCCTTTGCCGTAAAAGGAACTTACAGAATCCATCCTTGTGAAACAGTGGAACCTATGATGGCTTTTGCGATGTCATCTCCAATCCTCTGCTTATGCCTGTAATCAATGGTACGTACATTGTCGTCCTGCCAGTGTGTGAAATACAACTGGAACCACAAAGGTGCGATACAAGTGCCACACACATAACAAACACGTCAGTGTCTGGGCTTTTGATGATGATGCTTCTGAGCCTTGGTGCTGATGTAATGTGCATGTAGGAGCATCCTGGTGTCAGCCTCTCTTGGGTGGAATGGAGCCGTGTATTTCTTCAATTGGTCTATCTGATTTTTGAGTCTTGTATGGAATGACACATCTGCCATGTGCAACAACAGGTTGATGCCTTAAAGTTGTCCTCTCCACAAGTACTCCAATGTTGAACAAGAAGTGAACTAGCTGTTCCTTAATTGAAGCGTGTTTGCCAGATATTCTTCCATTGTTTAGGTACAGGTTGTCTGCCTTGGATATTTTAATCCTCTGGGAACCACTCGCTTCCCGTCGTTTCCTCTCAGCACCCTTAATACTGATCGATGGATACTGTCTGGACAAGTGTACAGATTGAGGTACTACTTAGTGCCAGGTACACTAACTGTCTCAGAATTTTTTCCGCCAGTTGACCCATGCTTGTGGCATTCCTTTTGAACTCATTGCTGAAGCATGGCCATGCCATCAACTTACCCATACGCCTCCCTTTGGGGGTCCACGACAGGGGAACTCTCAGGTACACTTTCTGGTTGTAGCAGCCTGCCTTGTTAGTTTTAACTAAGCATCCCTCATAAGTCGAAGGGCTGTGGATACGGGCTCAACGAGTTATGTCATCATGCTTTTGAGATTCACTTTCGTACTTTGCCAATGATGACAGCCTTGCCAACAACTACGATCACTTTCAAAGTAACATCTTTCCCTTTAACCTTGATGGTTTGCTTGCCTGCATCTGAAAATGTTTTCATTTCATCTTCTTCACCTCCCCCAACACCCCCCCCCTCCACCTGTGTTTGACCCCTCCCCTGCCTTTCTACCTCATGCTTTACCATTGTCAATCAGCACGGTGTTGTTTAGCAAAATAATTGACAAAGCCCCCTCTCCATTCCTCGTCCTCTTTACCTTATCCCCCCCCCCCCCCCCCACCCCCCCCTCCTTCCCTATGGCGTCATTATAATGGTCAGAATATCACATCATCTGATGCGAATGGATCTCCAGTATGATCAAACGTGAACCATATCTTTTAATTAGCACCATTTCCGGATGGTCGCTCATATTTTCGAAAGTTCCTCTCCCCCCCCCATCTTATCCCCTATTTTAACTCGCCTCGCCTTGTATATTCCCCCCCCCTCCTCCTCCCTGGTCATCCGTATCCTATGCCACTCTGCCCTCGTCTCTTAACGTCTTGTCTATCATCCCTAGTCATTCATGGTGGCCCAAGCGTCCTCAACCTTTTTTTGAACGTATCTGCCCTTTGCCAGCCATCTCTTCACTTATATATGTCCTGGTTCGCCCTCTGCTACGTTGACTGGGTTGTGTGCTCTTATCCGTCCTAACGATATTGTTCAGCTCCTTGGTTGTAGGAACCTATTGGAGAACCCTTTTTCCCACGCTTCATTGTTTTGGAGTCCCCCTCATCTCCCCGCAACTCTCTCTTTATCCGTCCGTGTGCCTCCGCGTAAACCTCACTTTTAATCCACAACCCCTACCCCCTGTCGCCAACACACCCCCCTCATCCCTCCCCCCTTTGCTGATTATTCTTGTCGATCGACCTTTGGTTCCTTCTGAACTCCGTACGCTAACCACTCGTCACACCCCTTGCCCGCGGCCCCTTTCCACTGACCAATCGTTCGTTGGGTCGGAGGAATTGTTTCTGATGTGAGTAGGGTAAGCGGCTCATCTCAAAACAATACACTGCTGCATTTTATGATGGTATGATCCCGTGGGGTGTGGTATAACTTGAGTAGTTTGGTATGATCCGGTGCATTTAGGCATAATCAGGTTAGGAGTCCCTAACTGGCAGCAGAGATTAACGGTGCGGCGCCAGTTTCCACTCTCCCCCGCCTCCTCCCTGATCGCACACCACACTGCCCTTGAGATCAGCTCCCCTATATTTCCACCCCCCCCTTTAGGCTATTCCAAAAATCAAAAGGGTAGCATTCTTGTTTTCCCCTCTGTGCAATGTGTAAAACTGTCATATTCATCATCTATGTCCTGACCCTAAGATCGCCTTCTCCACATTCTGCCACGATACTGCGCCTGGGAATGATGATGGGTGCATTAATATGTATGAAATCACCATCTCTAAATGTATACTTGCTCTTTCGATTTCCAAACAACACTCTCCATATAGCTTGCCGAGCAAAGCCCGACTGTAAACTGGCTCTGCCTCATAAGTTCGTCACTGATCTAAGGACCACTTTATGGTGTATGGTCGAATCCAAGGCGCGGGGGGTGCGTATTGAACATATCTGATATGTACGTTTAGTCCATATTCAACTCACACGCCAGTTGCTCACAAACTAAAAACTCGGCTCGGCGTGCCGCAATCTACAGCCAGCTAGACTTCCTGATATGAAATTGTCAGTATGGTCATGCAATCCCCGCTTACGAAATCTTTCCCTCACACCCGACAAGAGCCTATGGTCTGGTCATTAATGGGAATGGTTTATGCGAGCATTTCGCCCCAAGTCTCATAGTACTCCATCCATCAATGTCACTTGTTTTCGCATCAAAGGTAGCATTAGCGTGGAGTTGTGTGTCTTGCATCACCTTGCATCTGGCTGTCCTGGGGGCGAGTGTAACAAGAGTTGTCTGCGATCTCTATTCGACTATCATCAAACTGACCAGGTGTGTGATCTGCCATGATTGCGCGTTGACTGCGCTCCAGTCAATGTGCTGTTCGAGAGGAGGGATGGAGATTCACTCGGATATTTCAGATCATTGGTCACTATCATTTACACACAGAGTGATTGCAAGTAGGTTGCTTTGTTATGCTGGTAATGCTGTTATTTATCATGTAAATATGATGAACTCCAGGTGCCTCAAACATGAAGGAAGACGTATTATCTGGTGGCCGATTATCTTATGTTAATATAGTGTATAAGCCATCATATCTTTTTCTTGTAGGATAATTAGAAAGTTAGGTACTCTATTAGTGATATTGATGTAATTATGTCAATTTATCCAACTTCATTTCAATTGCCAGCAAATGCTTATACTTTCAGGAGACTTCTTCTCTACCATCTAGATCTGTAACCAAATCCATCTAGTGATGTGACGATCAGCATTGCTCAAATCGACGACTTTTCTTGTCCTTCTCAATTCCTAGCCCAAAATGTCAATGGTAGAGCTCAACGCGGTAGTCACCTATAGTGCTGATTCTAGCGTATTCGTCCCTGTGATGAATTGTCTCGCGTCGATCACATGCAACCAAGCATCCCGGGGTATTATGGCGATGCCTCGTGTCCTTTCTGTACCCGAAGTTATCTTGTGCTCTCCCAAAACTCATTTAGACCCCTGAAGTATTGCCCCCCTGAGAGAGTTTTGAAGTTCACAGACGCTACTGCCAAAAAGACCATAAACATAGCGGAATCCTTCTAAGAACGCTCCCTGCCTAGACTCTAATCCGAGTTGGGCGCCAATCCGGTGAGATGACTCGATTGATCCAGATTCAGTCCCACACGCTCAACAGAGTATAGAGAGACATTGGTGATGCTTAAATGCAGACACAAAGTTCCACGATCGATACAACGCCTAGTGATATGCTGCTTGATGTCCCTGTATCACCTAACAGATATGCATCTTCCTACGCCATGCTCAGAATGACTGCTTCCGAACAGATGTGTGCCAGTGTGTGTAAACGTGCTGTCTTGTCTTCTAGCTGAAAAGACGTGCCTCAGGGTAGATGACAGCCTGTCCTCCCAGGAGACTAACCCATGGTTAGTTATCACCATTATCTGAACGCCTTGCACGATCACCAACCTTTACACGTTACACCTCTGGAGTATCCATCAGTCTGCACCCCGAATTTTTGGGCTTTTCCAAAACGAGATCAACCATGCAAGAAATTGGTATAGCATGGTGAACTATCTGGCGGCATATCCATGATTAAGGTCACTGGAACGCTGGTCAAAAACGGGAAACAGGAAAGTGTAAAGCCGTATGTTATTTTTCCATCAACAAGAGAGATTCATTCAACGATTAACTCAGGGCACTATACTAGTACGCCTCTTTAATCCAGTACAATGTGAACTCCATCTGAGGGTCGATCGCACATCTGGTCGGTGATTGTCCATAGTCTAGCTGCCTCTGCGACATTCATTCACGTGAACATGCGATGTTCACATTTCTCCGAGAAAATCTACCCTCGAGCATCAGTTCCCTCGCCATACTTGTTGCCTCGTATATTCCACGTGGCCAGTATTTTTTGCGGTGTGTTCCCATACGCCGTATTCTGAGAACAGTGACTGACGTCCATTCCCTGTACAAGCTCTTCAGCTGATAGGTGTCAATGTATACCAGTTCACTCTGGTATTTTTTTGGGGCTGAATGAAGCAAAGCTGGGATATCTCCTCTGATTTTGTTTTCAGGCTATGGGTTTTGTAGTTGGACAAGTCCTTCCCTTCAATGTCTTTTACTGCCTTATCAAATATACGTTTCAATGACGTAAGCCGGTAATCTCTTTGTTCTTCAGAATTTTCTGGTCAATTGTATAGTTACAAAAAACTGTCAAATGCTTGAGAATATATCTGTTCTGTAGCTGCTGAAACATGTTGAGGGTTAGATCTTCAATAGTCTGTGTATCCCTTGTAGCAGCTCCGGTATCTGACTTCTATAGCTACACAGTCACGATCTCTGATATGAACAGAATATTTTTGTCATCTTTTTCCTCTGCAGCTAGTCGAAGCTTGCCTCCATCATCTGTCACAAACGTCAATGGTTCTTTCTGCTTTCTGCCTCTTGAATCCTGAAATGTCTTACCACTCCTGCATACGATACAAACTGTCAAGATGTGAGAAGATTTAGTCGGCTGTTTTGCAATGTTAGAAGTGGAACGCAAGTGTGCTTGCATCAGATGTAGCAGATGTATGTTTGTCTCTGTCTCCGCTTGAAGAAAATGCAGAGGGATCCAGTCTGTATTAACAACAAACACAAAATATTAAACTCATAAGTGTATACATGTACCGTTACGAAATCAGAAAAAAAAACACAACAAACACATGCACAATCAAAAACAGAGGCTTAAGAAAATGTTATTTTGCTCTCGTGGAATTTACAGGTGGGTCGGTACATTGGCATGCATGTTTTTTTTGTTGTTGTTTTTTTAAATTATAAAGTAAAACAGAAGTTTGTTAATTGAACATTAAAAAAATCAAATGCTCTGTGATTCTTGTCAGTGGAGGTCAACACAACAATTTTTAGGCCTAATCATTCATACATGTAACTGATGCAACAATCAATTTACACACATGTGCAGCAGATCTGCTTGGCTTGAAAAAAAAAAGTTTCCAAAAGCTATCCAAAAACAACCAAAATGCACCATTTTTAAAAATGAAAATTTTGGGTAAGATTTCTTAATCTAAAAATTTGCTAAAATTACACATATTAATGGTCAATTCAATTATAAAATAGGTTAAATTGGGAAAATATAAGTTTGTGCAGCACTATAAAGGATTTAAAAAAAAACTAATTTTCTAAAGCAAATGGCTCCTTGGAAGAATTTTCCTCTGTATTTTTTAAAATGAAATAACTAGATTTTCAAACCCCAAAATGCTGTACTTTCCTTTAAAAAATAATCAAAAAGTGTATGTGGCAACCTACTGAAATATATTTCTTCTCTAAATAGAACTTTCTCTTTGGTATTAGTATCTCTACTGTTGAGATTTTTTTTAATTGTCAAGTTTTGCTGCAGTTATAATTACTTGCCACTAACATGGACTACCAGATAAATACAGTGCACATGTTAGGCAGAAACAAAAACAAAAAAAAATTAAAAACATTTGCTTGCCCTCCCCCAACTGACTTATTTTTATGTAAAGGAATACCAA